>CM076572.1:11503874-11551789 GCA_034641835.2 Pinus albicaulis | reverse complement strand
AAAAAAAATTTATAGCGAAAATTCCACGATGACCTGTTTAGGAGCTTGAAAAAAGGCCTAACTTCCACAGATGATATCTCCGCAAATATTGCGAACCAAGCTCTGAAATTTTTAGACAATCTTCCTCAGGTTTTCAGCTTCGCACCCTAAAAATTTCAGCTTCTGAAACTTCGTAGAAAAAAAGTTATAGCGAAAATTCCACGATGACCTGTTTGGAGCAGCGAAACCCTAGAATCCAAAGCTCTGATACCAAATGTTGTGTAACCAGCTCCAAAAAGAGAAGAAAAGAGATATCAACGCCTTAGAAATGAGCCACTTCGAGGGGAAACCTCCAATACATTACATAAATGAACAATTCTTGGATGATACAATTTACAAAACCTCCTTTCTATATATAGGAGTCCATGGGGCCATAATGTAATCCTAGTGGGCCACAATGTAATCCTAGCCGACCTAACAATAATAATTTAAGGGCACAATAATAACAAAATGGGGGTTACAAGGGTACAATAATAAAAATAAGGGGTTTACACTAATAATAATAAGGGACTATACTAGTGATATAGGGACCTAACACAAATAATATCTTCAGAGCCCTTCCTTCTGCAAACTAAATATCTGGGTTGTATTTATATCTCATGTACTCAAATATTATTGTAAAAGTACTGGCTGTTATCCCAGGCACAATATTTATGTGGGATTCATTATCATGTTGTTTATCTGGCTCATGTTTATGCCAACATGACTACATTGTTCAGTCCCTTGTTTACTGGACGCCTTATTCTTTGTAATTTTTCTCGGCGGGCATAGTTATGCCTCCCCCGCCGCCTATAGCATAGGTACTCACTCATAAAAGAGACTTGTCACACCTGTAAGTCTCGCCTCCTCAGGGTCTAGTCCTTCCAGCACTGTGGTCTACCTTATACTTCTCTCTCTCTGACTTCCCCTTCGGTGTCTAGTGATTGAGTTCTTACAATGTACTTTGGTCATACGATTAGCTCCTAACACTCGCATGCTGGGGGGCAATCTGTTACACCATTTTTTGGTCATCTAACCTATTATCATTAGATGGACCCAAGTACACCATGTAAGATCAATTTTACCCTAGGTAAAATTTCTTTCACTATGAAAATAACTTAGTAAACCACCTTTATTAGGTTGTTTATGGTCTAAACAGGAAACCCCATGAGGAAATATTAAATAAATCCACATTTGTTTGATTTTCCTAAAGGAATAATTAGTTAAACAACATTTTAATTAATATTCCTGGTTATATTTAACCCAAAACAAGGAAATTAATTAGATAAATCACTATTTATCTTATTATTTTTTAAGAATAATTATTTAAACATTATTTAAATAATATTCTTTGTTAAATATGACTAAATCATCCATAAATAATTAAATAAATCATTATTTATTTTATTATTACTCAACCACATCCTTAAAATGATAAATAAATCATTTATTTATTTATTATTTACAAATAAAGGGATTTAACCCAAGTCAAATACGTTTTCCCTCCAAAAAATATAATAAAATATTCCATAAAGGTTGGATATTGATTTGGTTAATAATATTTTAACTATGCACCAATATCTAGACTAACTCAATAATTTGTTATAAATAGAAGGGTTTTCCCATTCATTTACCACCTTTTTTTGCCTAAAGATCACTCTAGATCTATACTTTTGGCCTGACTTTGATCCACCATCATAGTCATATTTTGCTACCATTTTTGCCTGGGTTTTCTACACCATCAAGAGAGAGGAATTTTAGATCTGAAGTCCTGAGAACTTACAAGAACCCATCCCATTGAGGAGAACTGGTAACACCCTTCTGTGTTTTCCTCCCAGGTGCCATTAATACAAAATTCATTCAACATATTCTTTTCTTTTCTATTGGATGCACGAAGTAAATCTTGTTTTTTTTATAGCTTAATGTCTTTTGACGCATAGTGCTAGATTGTTGCAGCATTTATCTTGATCACCTAACTATAGATCTGAGGATATTGGCAGCCATCTTTGCTGTTAGGGATGTTTGTTATGCACAGCTAAAGTGGTCTTTTTTCGTACGCTTGAAATTAAGATTCATACTAACATATATATTTTGTGTATATTGGGTCCTTCGTTGGCGCTGAGATTCCACCGCCACTAAATGATCTAGGTGCAGATCATGTTGATGAGGAGATGGCAGAGGCGGAGGATCAGGGTGACAGTTCTGGTCCTGAATAGGTGCAGATACCGGTAGGTGTGAGGCATAGGCCAGACACCCGATTTAGGATGGAGTTGGGCGACCAACCCTGTTGAATCCTAGTTGAGGAGGGATTCAGGCCGGTTACGATCAGAGAGATACAGGCTGATCATAGGTTGACACCAATCTAGAGAGGTATGCCCTGTGATATGTTGACCCTCATGTGACATATCGTTGGAGCTACCAGAGCACTTTTGCAAGCGAGGAAGGGTAGGTGTAGTGGAGAAGCAGCACGAAAAAGCAGCGCATCATCTAATGATCATGATCATGAGGGGAGTGATCATCGTTCTAGTACTCCACCTCCTCCTCCACCTCGTGCCGAAGATGATCATGATGAGAAGCCTATAGCATCTAGTGATGATCATGAGCAAGCATCATCTGAGTAGTCTACACCATCTCATCAGGCACATGATCCTGAGGAGGGCGCAGGTCCATATAAGGAGGCAGGTCCATCGACTAAGCAGGGCGCCGCACCATCCAATGAGTAGGCTGGACCATCCACGAGTCATCTGCATGCAGTTCCTGATCAACATGTATCTCAAGATCAACAACCATGTGATCATCATCTATCTGAGCATGTTGAGGCTGCACCATCGACTGAGCAGGCCTCAACTAATACTACTATTGATGTACGACCAGATATTTGACATTTATATGCAACAATATTATAGTTTTATATTTTTGACATTATACAGTTATATATATATATATATATATATATATATATATATATATATATATATATATGTTCCATGTATTTTATGTTCATGTTGCAGATGTACTTAATTTACATGTTGGTTTTCATCTGAGCATGTCAAGGCTGCACCATCAACTAAGCAGGCCTCAAATAGTACTACTATTGATGTACCACCATATATTTGACATTTATATGCAGTAATATTATATTTATATATTTTTTGACATTATATATATATATATATATATATATATATATATATATATATATATATATATTCCATGTATTTTATGTTCATGTTGAAGATGTACTTAATTTACATGTTGGTTTTCATCATGATGTGTATATTGTTAGGTCATGTTAGATATGTTCATATAATGTGCAACTTGCAAATAGATGTGTATGTGATAGTAGTTATTTGACATGTGATGTATATTTGATTTTTTTGTTGTGATGATGTTAGACAATGCTTTTGTTTTGTTAGATGATCATGATCACGATGATTAGATGATGTTAGCGAATTTGAATGTGTTTTTTAGTCTAATATGATGTTTGTATGATGGTTATCATTATCATGATGTTTATTTTTAATATTAAATCATGATATTTATTTTTAATATTAAATCATGATATTTATTAAATATTATGTCGTGATTGTAATTGAAATTTTAATTTTAATTGTATGTAAAATTGTAATTGTATTTCTAATTATATTTGTATGTAAAATATTTGTAAAATTTTAATTGTAATTGTACTATTGAATGTATTGTGAAATGAATGTAATTGTAATTTTATGTAAAATTGTAATTGTAATTGTAATTGTAATGGTAATTGTAATTTTAATTGTAATTGTATGTGAGATTGTAAAATTGTAATTGTAATTGTATGTAAAATTTTAATTGTAATTGTAATTTTAATTTTATGTAAAATATTTGTAAAATTGTAATTGTAATTTTATGTATTATCATCATTCAATTTTATTAAAATTTGTAAATTTGTAAATTTGTAAATTAATTGTCAATTTTGAACTATAACTATCGTAAGTAAAATGAATAGCGTAAATATTGTTAAATTAGCATAATTGTAAAATTGTAAATTTGTATGAATATAAATAATTGTAAAATAATATGAATTTTTGTAACATAATAAAGTTTAGAAAATAATGCAAATCAATTCATGTACTTTAGAATTATCATTATTTTATTATGATCTTAAATACCAAAAATAAATTTATACATTTTGAAGATATCATTCACACACATTTAAAGCAATCAAGTAGTTGTATTATTTTAGGAATTGATATTACAAAAAAAAAAAAAAACTTTATACAGTACGCCATTGTTTTCGAGATCAACATAATTGCAAATTATCAAGTGAAATGATTTTAACTTTAATACAATGTAACTTTTTCGGTGAAAATCACATCAAATAATTTTTTTTCGATGTGTTTGAAACCATCCAGTGCAGTTCATCATCAATACAAGATGAAAAATCTGATTAGAGAACCCATTTAAATAGATAAGGAAAGCTCCAACTAGCCGTTGTAAGATAAGGACTAGTTTGACTCGAATAAGAAATATAATTAAAAATGTATTTAACAGTTGTATTATTATTTATTTTATTTTTTTAGTGAATAAATTAAATGTTATATAATTTAATATTTATATTTTGAATATAATTTAATATATTTATTTTTTACTTAATATTTATAATATTATGTTATATAATTAAAATTCATTAATAATTATATGTTATATAATAATTGAATATAAAAAATTCTTATTTACTTTACTTAATAGGTATTTTTTCTTTACTTAATGGTAATTTTACTACGTTAAATCATAATATAATATCTACGTAATTTATATATATATATATATATAAAGAAAAACAAAGGGGAGGAAGAAACTGAGAGCCAAAGAAGAGGAAAAGATAAGGGGGAGAACAATGGAAGAGAAACAACAACTAAGAGTGAAGGGCAGGAATCCACCATTTGCTAACACTTCACCCATCATCCTTGTTGAGGTTAACCAACCTCTTTTTGATTTCCAAGGCTTCCCTCAACTTGCGGTGGTGGAAATGGTCAATCCTCACAATAACGTTAGCATCTTCAATGCAAATGTGATGTTTTGTCTTTTCAGCATGCTCTGCTAGGGAAAAGAAGCGTGATCTACTATGTTTAAGGTCATTGGCATGTTCATGAATTATTTTATTAATTGATTGACCAATTTCACCGATGTAAGGTGTCCCACAGGAGCACGAAATCAATTAAACACCCTTACCATCCTTAGGGAAAATCGGGTCCTTAACCGATCTAAGCGAACTCTGAATGGTGCGGGAGGTCTTGAAGGTTGAGGAAACATTATGTCTATTAGTATGAATCCTTTGTCGAAGTGTACGAAAAAGGACCACTTTAGCTACGCATAACTAATATCCCTAACAACAAAAGTGGCTGCCAATATCTTCAGATCTGCGGTTAGTTGAACATAAAAGAGCTGCAAAAACCAGATCTATGCATGGAAAGACATTAAGTAGAAAAAACAAGGGTTTGCTCCATATACCAATAGACAAGACAAGAACAATTTTTGAAAGAATTTTTATATTAATTGGGCACCTGGGAGGAAAACAAGAAGGCGTATCCAATTCTCCTTAGTGGGATGGGTTCTTGGAAGTCCTCAGCACTTCATATCTAATATTTCTCTCTCTTGTTGGTGTAGAAAACCCACACAAAGAATGGAACTCAAAGGGAGCTCACACAGCAAATGGTAGAAAAGAGTGACCAAGTGTATAGATCCAGAGTGATCTAATAGGCAACAAAAGGTGAAGAATGGTAGAAAAACCCTCCTATTTATAACAAAATATTGGGTCATTCTAGATCTTGGTGCATGGGTTAACCAGATCTAGATCCACTTTTTATGGAATATTTTATTATATTTGTTGCAGGGAAAAGGTATTTGACTTGGGTCAAATCCCTTAATTTGTCAAAAATAAATAAATAAATAAATAAATGATTTATTTATCTTTTTAAGGAAGCGGTTAGAAGATAATCAAATAAATAACGGTTTATTTAATTATTTAAGGAAGTGGTTGAAAGATAATTAAATAAATAATGATTTATTTAATTATTTGTGGGTGATTTGGTCATATTTAACAAGGAATATTATCTAAATAAGGTTTAAATAATTATTCCTAGAAAATAATAAGATAAATAAAGGTTTATCTAATTAATTTCTTTGATTTTGGGTTAAACACGACTGGGAATAATAATTAAATTATGGTTTAATTAATTATTCCATGAGGAAAATCAAACAAATATAGGTTTGTTTAATATTTCCTTTTGGGGTTTCCTGTTTTAACATAGTGAAAGCAGTTTTACTTAGGGTAAAACTGGTCTTACATGGTGTACTTGGGTCCATCTAATGATAAAAGGTTAGATGACCAAAAATGGTGTAACAGATTGCCCCCCAGCGTGCGAGTGTCAGGAGCAAATCGTATGACCGAAGTACGTTGTAAGAACACAATCACTAGACAACAAAAGGGATGTCAGAGAGAGAAATGTGAGGTAGATAGTGTGCTGAAGGACTAGACCCTGAGGAGATGAGACTCACAGGTGCAACAAGTCTCTTTTTATGAGAGGGTACCTGTGCTGAAGGCGGCGGGGGAGGCATACCTATGCCCGCCGAGACAAAGTACAAAAGAATAGTGTGTCCAGTAAACAAGGGACCAAACCATAAAGTACAACCGGCATAATCATGAGCCAGATAAAAATACAATGAGGAATCCCATATACGTGTTGTGCCTGGGATAACAGCCAGGACTTGTACAATAATATCTGAGTACATGAGATACAAATACAACCCAAATGCCCCCTGTAAATGGGGAAGGGCTCAGAAAATCTGACTGATACATGCGAATCAAAGAGGTGCTGCAAGTGGCTACGGCCAACATCATCAAATATCTGGAGCTGCATCGAAGGCTGCAAGGATTAGGTCATCCGGGCATGTGGGGGGCTACCTGCAGGGCCACCCCCTCAGGAGGGTTGAGACATCTCACACACACCCGGGAATCATCAAGAGTTGCTGCTGGATCACTGGACCATCAAGTATACGGATCTCGATCATGCTGAAAGGAGCTGGAGAAGCAATCAAGTCAAAGGGAAACGAGAGATATCTTTGCCTGATCCGAGGCACCGAACAAGAGTGGAAGCTAGAACCAAGGTACACCGCCCTCTAGACCTGGCTTCTGGAAGGAATGAGCTGATGTCGACAGAAGGAGGTCCGCCATAGGTGAGGCAATGAGAGACCCTAAACTAAGGCACGAGAGAAAAGAGTAGAGCGACGGACAGACTGACACTAATGATGATAGTGAAATGGAAAGGATAGAGTGGCGAATGGATGACTTCCCTTGTTAGAGCATAAAGGGAATGAATGACATGGCAGCGACTGACATAATACCATAAGGGATAGGGGACAGTGGGACTGAAGGTCATAAGGTGCGACACAAGAGAGAGACCAAGCAATGAAGGATGGAGGGCTATGGCGGGGTACAAAGGGACTCGGGATAGACTCCATGAATGTGATGATGACTCAACTTGGATGCTCTAAACAAGGGCGACTCGATGGTGCTGCCACACAGTAAAGGCCCAGTGGGGGACCATAAAAACATGAGTACAAGATGGGAACTCATGACGAAAATTGACACGAACAAAGACAAGTAAGGAGGCGAAGTGGTGCCCCGAGTACAAGTGTCGTAAGTGAGGAAATTCGATTTTAATGAGAGGGGAAGTGACCCTTCTTGGATAAAATGTGTCCTGGTGAAGTATCAGATCATAAAAAACTAACAGATGCCCATTTGAGGGCTCGGTGAGAGCTTTCCAACGGTTCAGACGGTTTATCAAACGGGGCTACGGTGTTGTCGCAGCAGTCGAAAGAAGAAATAGGGGTTCTCTTTTAATAAGGCAGTTTTCCCTCCAAATTCACTCATTTGCTATTGTTGCTGTGGTGAATGTAGAGAGGAGAGAAGGCCCTAAATCTTGCGGCGAGCGTAGCGGAAAAACCAACCGTTGGAATCGAGATCCGTCAGTTGCAGTTAAAATGCCTAACCTTACTCTTTCATTTTGATGGATTGAAAGTTCAGTTTAGGGCCCAAAATCCCAGAAACAGACCCTCCTTCATCTCTACGGCCGGGTCGCACTTTTTGGGCCAAAAAGTGCGACTTGGGACACAGGTTTCAGGGCAAAAGCTACGACCTGGTCCTGAACTGGGTAGAAAACTGCGACCTGGTCCTGAACTGGGTAGAAAACTACGACCTGGGAGATGAGGGGGTTTTGGTGCTGTTTTATGGCTGGGAGTTGGGTTTTTATGTTTGGTTATGGTATTCCCGATCTATATGCTGACAAAGATGATGTTTTTGTGCAGGTATGGTAGATTTATGGGTTAATGGGAGAGAGAGAGACCTGGGTACATTACGGGCAGAGATCCAGGCGGATCAGGGTGTCCGTCGTGTGTTGGCCAGGTTTGGGGTTCTAAAGTTTTTGGAGAACCCGTTGATGAGAGCAGGAGAGCCCTTGTTGGCCTAGATTATTAGTTATTGGGATCCGAAGCATGAGGTATTTGTAGTGCAGGGGCACAAGATCAAACTGACGGTCCAGGATGTATATTTCCTGACGGGTCTCCCATCACTGGGGATGGTAGGAAACACGCAGCCAGTATTACCGCGGGGGCGGCATATCATGGAGTTTGTGGAACGAAATTGTCGACTGGGTCTCCAAGTCAAGGGGACTCGGATACCGATCGGGGATCTAGAGAGGCTAGAAACCCGTGCAGTGGCCGTAGCTGTGCTGCGTATCCTGGGCAACTAGGCATTCCATCACATCACCGGGGGGCAGATGATGCTGGTAGAGAGTTTGTTGAGTGGGACCTACTATGGGTGGGCCCAAATGATGCTGGTGTCGTTAAAATGAAAGTTGTCGCTCTGCAAGTGGCAAGTGAACCACGATTGCTCGTATGGGACTTTATTGTGCGCCTTCTTCTTTGAGAAGATCCCGACCTTGCGGCCTTGTGTACAGCTTCCAGATGGGGGCCCGAGAGAGCCCAGGATGCGCCGGTGGGGGGGGCTACTGTGCAGAGGAGGGGGAGGGGCGGTCGGGCGAGTGTTTCGACCTAAGTTTTTTGCCCATTGGGATCAGATGTCGTTATACATAGACGACTATCCCTATAGTGGGATGAGTTATTGTGGAGATCTGGACCTGCTGCTTCCTCCTGGTCGAGTCTGGGGGCCCGATGGTAAGTGACAGATTGTTATTCTTGTATGGGAATGTTACAGTTTTTTGAATAGTAGCTAGGGTACTGATTCATGTATTGTTGGTATGCAGATATAGCGCCGGTAAAACCGGCCAAATATATGGGACGACCGGCAGCAGCTGGAGCTGCAGGTCCGAGTGGGTCGAGAGCAGCGCAAAATGAGGATGTAGCCACCTTTCTGGAGGACATCCACCATAGATGCGAAAGGTTGCTGACCGGAGTATCAGAGCGCAGGTGGCAGGACTTAGACGACCAGTACATAGAGCCATGTATTGGTCTACCCTCGTAATGGCGAGGGGTTATGCGGCGCATGGCGATGGCTGGTCAGGGGATACGTGATCTACAGGCTGCAGGGGCAGAGCCATTGGCTCGGGATCCGCCAGATAGTGATTAGGTGTGGGGCATGTGGTGCCCCCTAGTGTGTATGTAGGGGCAGGTGGTGCCCCCAGTTTTGAGTTTTTTGTAACATGCTGTGGGCATGTCATATGTATCAGAGTAGATGGACTCTAAACACATGTTTTGCGACACATATTATGGATATGCATCGTTTTTAATGATTATGAATGTTATTTTCTTGTATGAAATGCGTGTGATAAATGCCAATCTAGAACATGGTTTGCAATACTATCTACATAGTGATTCTGTTCTCGAGGTACATGGTTGAAAGTTATGGTTTCAAATGCACGTATCAAGAGTTTCACTCGTAAATAGCGTCTAAACAACACAGGGTTATGCACACAATAAACACCATTTAGTTGCATTACAAGAAGTAGGGAATCCAAACGAACGTGCAGATGGAGGATGCGATGAAAGAGGGCATTGGCTAAGAGACCACGCACTGCATCATATTCGGCCTGATTGTTGGTGGCAGAACCAATGCAGACCCCG
This sequence comes from Pinus albicaulis, assembly GCA_034641835.2. NCBI lineage: Eukaryota > Viridiplantae > Streptophyta > Pinopsida > Pinales > Pinaceae > Pinus > Pinus albicaulis. The sequence continues at coordinate 11,541,649 of CM076572.1, read as the reverse complement.
TTAGAGAGAAAAAGGGCATGCAAGGGGGTGAAGATGGCCCAACCTGCCGAGGCTAGATTCTGGGAGTAACGACTTGCACCATCGGCGTAACCGATAAAGGGTGTGGACGGGGGGTCCTGCGAAATGGTGTGACAAGACAACAAATGAGGGGAGGAGAGGCAATGACGGCAGCGTGAGTGCACAGAAGTCATCGGGCGGCAACCGCGGGAGGGAGTGCAAGGAGCAGGATGACTATGACTCATATACAAACTAGAGGGTGGTATATGAGGGCTATCGGAAGTATGGTGAGGACTCGAGCTGCGGAGGTCAACAGAGACACGGGTGGAGTGATCTCGTGTATGGGTAGGAAAGGGGTGGTCAAGGGACACAACAGGGGAGGATGCAGGGGGGCTAGGCTCCAAGTGTCTCGCAGAGGAGGATAGGTAAAGAATGGTTACAGTAGACTCCGTCATCTGAACATCAGGGGGGGGAATGTCGATGGGAGCGGGGGGATCCTCAGGCTGACCTAAAACATACTGCGTGAGGATGGGAGAGGCGGATTGATTTTGTTCAACCTCATACTCTCGGACCACCTCTAAAGAGGCGCGGTAATGCGTTAGGTGAGGATAGTGGTGGGAGTAATGGCCATGAACGCCGCACAAAGCACAGGTTTTGTTGGTGCAGAGAGTCTTGGGGTTCTTGGTTACGGATGAAGAAGGAATGGAGGCTTTAGGGACCGTAGACTCGGGGAACGCGACTTTAACCATGGGCTGAATACGGGGCAACTCGGGACAAGCATGGGTGGCATGACCGGTGACATCACATAAGGCACAAGGCTTTGAGGGCGGAGGAGGGGCCAGCTCAGTCGTGGTGGTCTTGTCTTTGGGTGCCCCCTTGCGGGCTTTGCTTTTCTGTCTGGGAGCCGTCACGACAGGAGAAGGGTCCTGTGGAGTTGCTGGGGGCACAGTGGCAACGGAGGGAGCGAGGGGGACCGGTTGAACCGGTGTCAAAGCCATATAGGGTTTGGGGTGATCAGGAGGGGTGGCAGCTGGGGGATCAAGGTACCAGACCGGTATGCCCAAGGTTAGGTTAGGGAGAGAGAGGGTGGCCATGACAGGGACAAAATATACTCCGGGAGGGGGAGCCAGGAAAGGTATCTGCCCAGCAGGGAAATGACTAGGAGGGATGGCTCCGAGATGGTTAAGGCCTGGGGGAACCGATCCAGGAGGATAAAGGGGTTCAGGGATACCAGCTGCAGGGGGAGGGCCAGAAGGAGGAGGTCTAGCTGGCTGAGATGAAGGGCTAGGAGCGGGTTGCGGAGGGCGAGGGGGAGGTTGCTGACTAGCCGAGGCAGGCCGCTTACGTGCAGCCTGAGACGATTGCATCATGCAAACATTCGATGAGCTGGGATCAGCGATGGGAGGAGGAGGGAGATTAGGAAAAGTTCCAAGCAGGGAGGAATCCTTGTAAACGCCGGGGGAGACACTGGTCAAGGAATCGACGGTTTTCTTGTTGGCTACAGAAGAGATGGTCGTCTCAGGTGAGGTCTGAGATTTTGGCTCATGATATGTCAACTGGTCGATGGTGACTATCTTTCCATTATGGGGGAAATACATCTTGCAAATGACCGCGGATGGGACAGTAGACATAGCATAGGTGTAGCTTCGCCCCAATAGAATGTTGTAGTCTAGCGGGGCGTCTATGACTTCGACGTCAACGCAAATAGTCTTACCGGCGAGGGTGATAGGACAATTACGGAAAAGGCCAATGGGCTGGGAGGCATGGCCGTCCCACGCTCGAAGGGTGATCGTGGAAGGGGCCAGCTCAGGGGATCCGAGTTGCTTCCAAACCGAAGCGAACATCACACAGGTGGATGCCCCCTCATCAATTATACACCGCGAAACGTTGGCGTTCCGGATTTTGACTGGGATTTGGAAGGCGACGGAAGCAGGAAGAGGGGGATGGTCCGATTGAGTGGCGTCGAAAACAATCATTTGGTCGTCAGCAGGATCTACAGCGCCCACGGTAGATAGTAGAGCCTTCTTTTGGGAAGGGCACGACTGGAGGAGTTCCAGTGTGGAAATGGCAGCAAGAGATTGCACCAAATCATCTACTATACTATACGAATGAGCAGCTCGACCGGAAGCAGCGTTTCGACGTAGGGGTCCCTTAGGAATCTTGGTATGGACCTCAACCTTGGGTTGAGGGATATGTAAGGGGCCACTGGATGTCGAAAGAGGCTCTGTAGAACCTGAAGAAGGAGGCTCGGGGGCAGACTGAGCAGGAGGCTTGGGGTACTGGCGAGACCGAGTTTGAAGGTGAAGGTCGACGGTCGGGGAGGGATCGGAGTGCATCATAAGGATCTAGTAATCAGAGGAACCAAAAAGGGAAGGGGGAGTGGCGACCTGGCTATCAGGCAGTTGGGTAGCCACGAATCCTTGCTGAGGGAAAGGATCAAAGAACACAAATTTTGTTAGGTAGTGGCCACATTAGGAGGAGCATGAGGGGAGGCGTGTTGTCTGCGCAATGTGGCTTGAGACTCCCACATCTGCCGCATCTGGGGTAAGAGGGGACAATCGTGGGTGTAATGACCATAAACACCGCAACACGAACAAGGATTATTTGTGCGAAGCGGCCTGTCCGGCTTGGGGCTAAGTGCCCTGTTGCTGGTTGGCAGTGTTAGGGTCGACACCAGGATTGGGTCCACGGGTACCAGGGGCAGATTGGTTTTGATTGCCTCTCCGCCTTCTTTGAGAAGAAGGGGGATTAGTCACGCCCTGCTGTGCAAATACTTGCCCTGGAGGGGGCTGTAAGTGCTGTTGTGGGTTTTGAGGAGGCAAGGGAGATGAAAGCGCGTATGCTGGAGGAGCTGGCGCACCAGGCTGCGGATAAGGGTAATGGTGGGGTTGGGAAATATTGAGGTAAGCAGGAGGTTGGGCAAAAGGAGGAGGCATGCCGTATCTTGGATACATGCTACCGGGAGGGGGAAGAGTGCTAGAGGTGCTGGCCCCTCCCTGAGGGATACCATAGCCCATAGAAGGTTGAGCGTATGGATGGGAAAGGGCTCCAACGATACCGTCGGTGGAATGAGATGCCCCCGGGGCGTTAGCGTCGCCGGGCCTGGGGAGGTCAGGAAGAACGGTATAAACATAACCAGATTGAGCATAGATCAGGTCATATTTCAAGGCTATTTGGAGGGCGGCTTCTTCAGTTTGAGGAAAGTGAGAGGCGACATCTTTGTCGATAGGAGCTAAGAGGGTGCGAAGGAACCAGTCCATGTAAACCCGATCTTCGAAGGGGGGGGCTCGACATAAGCTTCGTCTTCGTCGCCATTCCTGAACATGGGTGGAAAGGCGGGTCGAAGAGGTTTGCTTGAATGAAGTCAAGAGCTCCGTGCCAGTATCGTATCGGAGAGGGAGCTGGAAATAAGATAAGAAGGCTTGGGAAAGGGTCGCAAAGGTGGTATGGGAAGAGGTGGCTTGTTCAACATACCATTTAGAAGCTTCACCGGTAAGCGTGTGTTGGAACAAACGAAGACGGATGGAGTCATCAGTAATGGAATTAGAGGAACACCACATGTGGAAAGATCGGACATGATTGGTTGGATCTTCTCCAGCAAGGCCTTCGAACTTAGGGATGTCGGAGGGGAGCTTGGTTGGCATAACAGGCCAACCAACATCGTGGCAGATAGGGTCATTGATCAACTAATTGAAATCGGGGAGGCTGAGGCTTGCAATATACGGCAGCAAGGGTGTGGCCGAGGTAGTTCCTGTGGTGGTTCCGCTAGTGGTAGGTCCGGCATTAGGGCCTGGAGCACCACCAGCGTTAGGCCCTGAACCAGACATGGTGAAGGTGACAGGGGGAGAACCAGGAGGAGAAAGGGAACCCGATGAATCAGGAGAGGAGTCGGAGTGCGGACTCGGAGGAGGACTGGCTCGACGATGGCGGGTCAGAGCAGATCGATCGACCAGAAACTGAGGGTGAAGGCCAAGAAGTCTCTGGGAAAGGCGCCTTGGGGGCGCAATGGTGACAGGAAGAAGGAAACCGACAGAGGCAGAAAGGGACAGAATCAAGTGAGGTCAAGGGCAGAAAAGGTGTAGTGACAATTGATTTTAGAGTATTTTCCAGGCGGTGTTAACCAGGCGCTTCTTCACTTAGGGTCAGTGTGTGGCATGCGTTAATTTTAATTTTTAAACCCTTTCCGTTTTGAGAGCAAAAAAGTGTGCTGCGTAACTGAAAATAAACCTACAGAGAACAATATATAATGCTGAAATAACAGAAAATTAACAGTTACTTGTGCATCTATCTAACCCAAGAAGGCGGGTCTCTCAAAACTCAGCTAAAAAAGGGAAAAAATCTAGGCAAAACACACAGACAAGAGGCCAATAGATCTAAGGTCAAAAAGGGACAGGGATCTAGAGGATAAGGCTGCTGAAAAGAGGTGCAGATCACAGCCAAGAGACGGAGGCAAGGTGGCTGGAAAAAGGGAGGAAATCAGCAAAAGCGGAAAGGACAGGGAGGAGGTCCTAAAGAGAGGTCCAAACAAAACAACAAGAGGTGATTTGAAAGGAAGAGAGGCTGACTTAAAGGTATCTGAAAAGGAGGTAACAGATCTGGACAAGGGGGAGCTGAAACTCAGAAAAACAGAGGCTGAAACAGCTAAAAACTCTTCCACAAAAATTGGAGGGTACTGAAGCCCTAGGGGGCTAGGTTCCCACTTAGATGAGCTCAAACAGATGAAAACCAGGTCAAAGCGGGCTGAAACAGAGGCTGGAAGACCCTGACAGAAGCTGCAGCAGAACCCAGAAAAATTGGAGAAAAATCACTGAAAAAATGGCAGGTCACAGGTTCTGACCTGTTTTCAGTGCAGGTCGCAGAAAAGGGGCAAAAAAGTGCGACCTGGACGTCCAGGTCACAGGTTATGGGCCAAAAAGTGCGACCCCCTGTTTCGGTTGTCTCGGCGGCAGATTTTCAAAAAAGTTGTCGTCTCAGTTGCGGCTGGTGTCGCTTACCTGCGCAATAGGGCCAGAAACATACGGAAGTTAGAAATTTTAATGTTTTAGGGTTTTATGTGAGAAAAACAACATAAAAATAGGAAAAATAAACAGCTGAAAAGAAACCCTAGGGTCTGAAGTAGCTGGATATGCAGGAATATGAAAAACGACAGCGGTCGTAATTTAAAACCTATGTGGAGTCGCCATTTGTTAGTATGAATCCTTTGTCGAAGTGTACAAAAAAGGACCACTTTAGCTACACATAACTAATAGCCCTAACAACAAAAGTGGCTGCCAATATCTTCAGATCTGCTGTTAGTTGAACAAGAAAAGAGCTGCAAAAACTAGATCTATGCATGGAAAGACATTAAGCAGTAAAAACAAGGGTTTGCTCCATATACCAATAGACAAGACAAGAACAATTTTTGAAAGAATTTTTGTATTAATTGGGCACCTGGGAGGAAAACAAGAAGGCGTATCCAATTCTCCTCAGTGGGATGGGTTCTTGGAAGTCCTCAACACTTCAGATCTAAGATTTCTCTCTCTTGTTGGTGTAGAAAACCCACACAAAGAATGGAACTCAAAGGGAGCTCACACAGCAAATGGTAGAAAAATGGGACCAAGTGTATAGATCCAGAGTGATCTAATAGGAAACAAAAGGTGAAGAATGGTAGGAAAAACCCTCCTATTTATAACAAAATATTGGGCCATTCTAGATCTTGGTGCATGGGTTAACCAGATCTAGATCCACTTTTTATGGAATATTTTATTATATTTGTTGGAGGGAAAAGGTATTTGACTTGGGTCAAATCCCTTAATTTGTCAAAAATAACTAAATAAATGATTCATTTATCTTTTTAAGGAAGTGGTTAGAAGATAATCAAATAAATAATGGTTTATTTAATTATTTAAGGAAGTGGTTGAAAGATAATTAAATAAATAATGATTTATTTAATTATTTGTGGGTGATTTGGTCATATTTAACAAGGAATATTATCTAAATAAGGTTTAAATAATTATTCCTAGAAAATAATAAGATAAATAAAGGTTTATCTAATTAATTTCTTTGATTTTGGGTTAAATATGACTGGGAATAATAATTAAATTATGGTTTAATTAATTATTCCATAAGGAAAATCAAACAAATATAGGTTTGTTTAATATTTCCTTTTGGGGTTTCCTGTTTTAACATAGTGAAGGCAATTTTACTTAGGGTAAAATTGGTCTTACATGGTGTACTTGGGTCCATCTAATGATAATAGGTTAGTTGACCAAACAATGGTGTAACAATGTCTCTTTAGGATCCTAGCAATTTTATTAGTATTACCTTGGATAAAAATAAGGTGAACTCTAGATAACCGATCAAAAGGATCTTTCTTATCCCTAGGACCTTTTTTAGTTTTTTGAAATATTCAAGACATTGAATCTTGCTATAACTGTTCTTATTAAAAAATTTTGATCCTTGTGATCGGTTATCTGGAGTTCACCTTCTATTTATCCAAGGCACTATTGATAAAATCACTAGGATCCTGAAGAGACATAATTTTTCCTCAACCTTCAAGCCCTCCCGCACCATTCAGAGTTCACTTAGATCGGTTAAGGATCCTATTTTCCATAAGGATGGTAAGGGTATTTACTTGATTTCGTGCTCCTGTGGGACGCCTTACATTGGTGAAATTGGTTGATCAATTAATCAAAGAATTCATGAACATATCGTTGACCTTAAACATAGTATATCAAATTCCTATTCCCTAGCAGAGCATGCTAAAAATAAAAAACATCACATTTGCATTGAATATGCTAAGGTTATTGCAAGGATTGACCATTTCCACCACCGCAAGTTAAGGGAAGCCTTGTAAATCGAAAATAGGTTGGTTAACCTTAAGAGGGATGATGGGTGGAGTGTTAGCAGATGCTAGATTCCTGCCCTTCACTCCTAGTTGTTGTTTCTCTTCCCCTGTTCTCCCCCTTGTCTTTTCCTTTGCTCTGGCTCTCAGTTTCTTTCTCCCATTTTTTGTTCTTTATAAAATTTTAATTACTATTACTACTATTATTATTATTATTTATTTACTGATATATATATAGATAAATTACGTAGATATTATATTATGATTTAAATATAGAAAATTACCATTAAGTAAAGTAAAATTACCTATTAAGTAAATTAAATAAGAATTTTTGATATTCAAATTATATAACATATAATTATTAATGAATTTTAATTATATAACATACTATTATAAATATTAAGTAAAAAATAAATATATTAAATTATATTCAAAATATAAATACTAAATTATAGAACATTTAATTTATTCATTAAAATAATAATAATAATAATACAACTGTTAAATATTTTTTTTATTATATTTCTTATTCGAGTCAAACTAGGCATTATCTTACAACAACTAGTTGGAGCTTTCCTTATCTATTTAAATGGGTTCCCTGATCAGATTTCTCATCTTGTCCTGATGATGAACCACACTGGCTGGTTCGGAACGCGTCGACAAAATTTGCTTTGATGTGATTTTCACCGAAATATTTTATACACATTTTATGGATCACAGAAGCCAAATTCTTAACAATGCAAATTACCAATTAATTCAAAATACATATTATAATGTTTCGAAAAAAAGATTCTTAGTTATAAGGTAATTAAGTCCTCTTCTTTATAAAAACCCATCTTAAAAAGTATGAATGTTGAAATAACACATGTACCATATCACTCTTGATTCTCATGATCACCCTCATTATCTTCCAGATCGCTAGGCATGATAACACTATTGTTCTCAAAAATATGTTTTGATCTAGGGTCGTGTCTCAATACAAACCACCAATCCCTATCCAACACATCTGGGTAAAAAAACACTTGGTTGCAGTGTTTGGGGAAAACATAGGGCTCCTTAGCTTCATCCCACATCTTTCTAGAGTTGATACATATCAGCCTACTATCGTGATCTTCCTTTACATTATTCCAATCATAGGTGTCCCACCACTTGCACGTAAAAATAACACTCTGGAAAGATGAGAAATACACTTCAATGATCTCTTGTATCTTTCCGACGTAACCTAACGTCCCTCGTACTAGGTTTTGATCATAGTGGCTAGCTCGAATAGATTGATCAAACTCAACTTCCTCTCCACAGTCTTGTGTCATGTGTCCATCATCGAAATTTTATGTGCGAAAATGGTGTCCATATGCCCACATAGATGGGAACAAATTGACCTATAAAAAAGTTAAAAAATCATAGTGTCATGTGTCTTATAATAACCCAACTATTAAAATATGAAATATAGATGTAATTACATTTCAAAGGTGCATTATTAAGTTTAAAATGTACATAAATAGATTATTACCGAGTGGGTGCACCCAATCCCTATGTTTAGCACATCCTCTTCAGCACACAGGTAACGACCGGTTGCATCATATTTCTCTCTAACTCGGTTAACAACCCAAATGTTGGGGCATATTTTTGGCATATTTTATTTTAAATGATTGGGATAAGGCACAATTCTACCATTCAAGCATCTGAATTATTTCCTGTCACTATCCCATTTCATCCTCTTTTGTTCGTACAATGCGACCCATGGTTGTGTCACGTCAGAATTGTAAAGAAAAAATTTATTGATTACTTCAATTCTTACATTAACTGATGAAATCAAACCGAAATATAGTACATATGAGATCAAAATATACATTATATCGAATTTCAACATGAATATTTACTTTGTGTAAATTTGAAAAATTATAAGTCGCTTACTCTTTATCAAGTGCCTTTTCCATTCGTTTGGAGCAGCTCCCCTTCTCTTTTGTCTTCATCCCTTTCATCATCCCAAATCATTGCACCTGGTCTGTTGTCGATCTGCTTGATGTAATCACTAGCATAATAGAAATACACATACGATATGTACTCCTCTGCAATCGACCCCTTAGGTTTTTCCCTTTTTCGAAAAAAACCTTTCAATTTATTCATGTACCTCTCTAAGAATAACATCCAATGACAAGAAACCACCCCAACTAATTCAACCTCCTCTACTAGGTGGATTATAAGATGAACCTACAAGTCCATGAAAATCATCGGAAATTCCTACTCAAACATAGAAACAATCTCAACTATCTCTTGATGCCACCGAGGAATGCTAGCCACACGAATCTCCTTTGACGTGATCCAACGTACAAATGAAGGTAATTTAGATATGGCACATCCTAGGTCATGGGGGAATTCATGTTTCACACACCCACACATGAACAAAAGATAATGACACTGCAAAGTTATAAACACATGCAATAATATACAAAATTAGTTATGCTTTATGATCCCTGTATGGGATAAATTTATTAATATAACAAATGATAAAATCATGCTTTTGAAATTATACATACTCTTAGAAGATTCAAATGGTCATGCAATTTCAACCACGACAAATGGTCATCCATGGTGAAGCAACGTCGTAGTGAATACCTATATGAAGATGGCACCCTCACACCCATTATAACTTCCTAATTTTCCAAAGAAAGATCATATTTTTTAAAATCCACAAGACATCACCTTCTTTGAAATGCTACGAATTAGAGGGACCAGTGCCTGCCTCTGATCCTGTACTTTCTAATCGTCTTGGCCAACGTTTCTTTTTAGTTTTTGAAGTAATAAGATATTTCCTAACAACCAATGTGTCACTTTGTTTCGATGATATATGCCTCCATAAAGAAGATGAAACATTTTTAAATATATGAATGGGACCTAATAAGTGGGTAGTCTTAAGATGCTCCCAATATGGGAGGTTATAAAAGATAGATTTCCTTTTCATCCCAATTGGAAATTTCTCAACATAGGTGTTGAAGAATTATGGATCATTGAACATAGTCTCCCCGTTTGAATCAAACATTTCTATGAACTCCTTCTCCTTATCTCTCTCATATGCTATAAGCCATTCAAATTATGTCATTATTGGAGGCCTTTGGGTTCTCTCTCATTTACCATTGAAAGCAGATGATTCTCTTCTGTAAGGGTTTTCTTCTGGGAGGAATACCCTGGAGCAGTCATACAATGGCTTTTGTAGGTCGTTAGACCATCTAGATTTCAGAGAAGGTCCACAACATTTACACCCAAAATACTCTTTTGTTACAAGACCTGTGAAATTATTGTATACAACATATATATACATGGCACGTTAAAGAATATCATGAAGATCAGAAAAATTACTACGAATTAAATAACTAATATGCGAAATAATATTGTTACGTATATAAACAAATCAATAAACATGTAATTTACTAGAGCAAACTCCTAAGCCTGGATAATTATGTGTTATGTAAGCACATATGCCATACAACATAAAAATCCTCCCTGCTGTGATGGGTCTTGATACATCGTATACATTTATCCCATCCCATAATTCCTTCAATTCATCTACAAGTGGTTGTAAGTAGACATCCATATTCTTCACTTGTCTTCTACTAGGGACTATGAGAGCCAACATAAGATGTTCATTCTTCACAGACAACCATGGGGGTATATTGTTATTGATCACTACTACAGGCCAAACAGAATAGTTGGTGTCCTAGAGGGAATATGGGTTGACGCCATCCATGGCCATGCTGAGTTGTAGACTTCGTACTTCATCCTTGAATTTCTTGGGCCATGTATCCTCTATATGATTCATGGCTATTTAATTTGTTGGGATTCACATAACTCCCAACTCACTTTTGTGTGAGGCATGACATCTCTACAACATAGCTAATTCTTTGCAACGAAAGAGCCTTTGAATCCTTGGGATTATAGGCATGTGCCTCAATATCTTAAAAGGAGGACCACGTGATGTACACATATTTTTTGATTTATCACATTTTGGACATATCTGTTTGTATGCATATTCTCCTCTATATATAATAAAATCATTTGGACATGCATGATATGATATGTACTCAACACCCAACATTTTCAACAATTTTTTTGCCTCTTCGTAGCTACCAAGCAAGACATTATAACTCGGAAGAACCTTATATTTGAATAACATGTAGTTGGTGATCATGGAAAATATTAAATGTACATTAATGTTGATACAATTATTAAAGTTCATAAAATTGACCATTTGTAATGTTAATTGTGTGATTATATTTCTAAAAATATAAGGGAGGACTTAATGGTCAAGAAACATGCATTCAACAAGCCAAAATTTTCTTTCAAGTTGTACAGTAACATCATTGTCCCCAACTCGGTAGACTTTGACTAACCTCCAGGTCCAAAGAGAGGGGTGGTGGAAGAAAATTTAAGGCTTTCAAAAAAGATATCAATGATATGAGAATCATCATCTAGCTGATCATCATCCTGGAATGCATCTAACAACATTGTCTCCATGGCAGTCGTATCCCTTAAGTAATCATCCATACCAACCTCTATTTGATTGCCTCCATTTCTAGCTTGTGAAGAACTACTATTGCTATAGTCATTCCTAATTGGTGAATCTAGACATAGTGGGAATTGAATAGGTGGTTGATTCAACCATTCTTAGTATCGTTCCTCTCCAAGTTTTTCTCTTAATTCATCCTTCTCTCAATTTGAAATTTTTGTGGGGTGCAAAGGAAGATGGTAGGTAGGTCACTCATCATCACTAGAATTTTAATAATTCCAAAAAATATATTTGAACATGGTTAGCACAAAATCTATGATATCAATTAGTAAGCATGTTGAAAATGCATGATTAATTGGGTTGACGTTGAAATAATTACATTGATATACCAAAAAATTATTATTACCATCATTATCCCAAGATTGTGGCTAGAAGATGCAATGTTACAATTGGTAGGGTGAAGCAGATGTCCATTTTCATCTATCAAATGCACCTTGTGGTATGCTACTCCTGATAAGAGCTTCCGACGTTTTGGAGCTGTTTGAATTTTTTGTGCATCTGAACTCGATTCTGAATCTGCATAAACCTGAAAATTTGTATACATTAACTTTATTCAGCTGATTGACATGGATAAAAAAAATAAATTCAATCAGATAATGAAAATATAAATAAAATCTGAAGTAAATATTACATCTCGAGATGGATAGGGAGAACTTTGTGATGGACTTTGAGAAATATTATGGAACGAGCTGGATTTTGAAGAATTGTCCATTTGATATAATTATGATATTTTCCCCTACATTTGAGCAAAATCAACAATAAATTTTGGTGTACATACCTAAAAGTAATTTCGGTGCCTTAAAAATGGACTTATTGTTATCAGTGCTAAAGTACAGTTAACCACACCGGTGCGGTTAGATAACAACCACACTGAATAGTCGTAAATAAAGAAAGTGCAACTTTATTTTCTTAAAGTGAAAAAAAGCAGTAAATTGAAAAATGGGCATCAAATTGTTTTCGAAAATCTAATTTCATAAAAAAAATATTTAAATAGTAAAAACTATTCATTATTTCATTATTTTTGCAAAACTTTTCAGGGGGAGATTTGCATGAGAGACATACCTGGAGAAAGAGAGAATGAGAGCACTGTGGAGCAGCGAAATATTTTCGAACAACACTATTCAGAGAATCAAAATTTCAAACATCTTGTGATTCAAACCCTGTAGTATATTAAAAATGTTAAATTTTACTTCAATACTTGTTTTTTTTACAGTTTCTGTTTGATTTAATACATGGTAAGAAAAAAATTTAAATTTTATGTTCATTTTAAGAAAAAAAAACAAAAACAAAAACAAAAAAAAACAAAAACAAAAAAACAAAAACAAAAAAACAAAAAAAAAAAACAAAACAAAAAAAAAACAAAAAAACAAAAAAACAAAAAAAAAACAAAACAAAACAATTCCATTCTTACGCTAAACCCTTGATTCTTTTTGTTTCTGCCCTTGCTTCTTCCTGTTTCTGTGACTTCAGAATTAGGTTTTTATTTTAGATTTATAGGGTTTTTATTGTTATATATATATATATATATATATATATATATATATGACATCTAACCTACAGGACGACTTGCAGAGTTGGATCCCAATCCATGTCGGCCCTTGCATGAATTAAAAAAAAATAAAAAATTAATCAGTGCTCCCTGTGTAAAATAGTGCACCAGTGTGCTATTTTTATTATAACGCACCACACACGTATTGTTTGATAAAAATAATTTAAAAACATATTTTTTTAATCCATGTGCCCTGTGTAAAATAGTGCACCAGTGTGCTCTGTTATTATAGCGCATTGTTATGGATCATTTGCAATATCCTTTATTTTAATTTTTTGAAAATACAAAAAAATGGAAAAATATATAAAATATGTGTTAATTATATCTTTCTCATAATTTAACTAAAATTGTAATTTTTTGTAAATTTAAAGTTTAACACTTTAAAGAATACGCGAAGGTGGGTCCTAATGCTTTTGTTAAGGTTCGAGAAAGTAAGTGAGCGTGATCCGACGATTTTCTTGTCAGAGGATAAAGACAGCAACCTGCAGACACATTCAACACACGGGTTAACGAGGAGGGTGCCTCTGCAGTTGACCCCATTGACTGACCAACCAATCTTGATCGACGGTCTAGATTTACTGTGGGGGCAAGGCCCCGATGAGCGCTTCGTACTCCAGAGGCCTCCTGCACTGATGTAAGCTGCTGGCCAGTGACAGCTTTCAGCCACGTCATGGTACCATTTAACGATCTCTTGTGCATCAAATCAACATTTAATTTCTAAAACCCACGCCATCTATTTAAACCTGTTTTTATTTTCACAAGTTAAATGTTATTCCTCTTTATTTTTCAGCTCTAATTGCACCAGTGTTTTCCATTGTTGTTCATCACACTGTCATTGTTCACCACCATGAGCAGTATCATGGCTAAATGTTCATCTCTTTCTAGCTCATCCAGCCATATTACTCTCATGGACACTGAGAGGGATATCTGAGATACCATTTTATCTCTAGAACACCTCCCATTTTATCAACAGGTTTGTCTGAATGAAAAAGCATGTCCTATTTTTACTACCATGGCCAAGTCAGGCTGATGCCAGGGTACTGGGTTAAACAGATCCTAGCATATAAAATTTCAAATTCTTCCTTCACGCATTAAACTCTCAATTCAATTTTTCATTAAACAATCAATTTGCAGCAGCTTGAAATATACATAATGGAAAGAGAGCTATACAAACAAAAATGCTGATATGTAATAAATATAATAAAATTTAAAAACTCCAACATTTGGCCGAATATTTCAATAATTGGCCTTTCGGCTCTCAACCCTTTACAAAAAGCTCTCAATCCATTCCTTACTTCTCCTCACTTCCTCTCTTCTCTTAGTTGTTTTTCATCCTCACAAAACCCTCCTATTTATACATAATTAATGAATTTATTTCACTCCATAAATTCCTCCACATAAATCTCAACTTAAAATCTAATTTAGATTTATCTTTTTTTGGACCCAACTAAGTCCCATTTATGGAATTCCTCATCCCTAGATTATCTACCTAATTCAACTCCACTCATATCCTTAATTATTTAAGGAATATCTACAATAATTCTCACATTTATAATTTCTCTCTTAATTTATTAAAATGAGAAAATTAATTAATAAAATAATTAAAATATCTCACCCCCTTAATTACACAATTGGATAATGAAAATTCAGGTTTGGTGCTCCTACATCAGACTCCCCATGTAGAGAAGTTTCCATAGACTCCTGTCTATGAGGTCTGTCGCTTTTCTGTAATACTGCAACAACCACAAGTCCTGATGACTTGCTTCCTCCAGGATTCCAAACTCTGTTCTGCCACTGGTCCTTCGAAGTATCAACTCGATTTGGTAACTCATCACCCACTCTATCGATTGGATTCCATCGGCTTTTCCAACACTTTATTTCGCCAATTCCTCGGAGTATTACCTCTTTGTCAAATTCTTTCGCTTCCAACTGAGATGAATAACCAAATTTTTTCAATGGAAAATAATCAAGAACTCCTTCTTTATTACTAGTATAGTCTTTTATTGCTTTTATAGTAACGAATTTCTCATCTGGTGCTATACCTGAATTCACCAACAAACTGTTAGTTTTAAAACGATAAGACTTTTCGGTCTCTTTTGATGCTTCAGGCATCAATCTCCCATCATCGACTTTCTGGACTTCAATAGATTTTGTTTTGAACTGCTGGCTGCTTCTATCTTCATCTTGCCGGATCAATATTTTTGTCTCCTTTTTGTCTCTATGGACACAGCTCCCTTGCTGCTCTTGATCTTTCATCTCAACTCCAAATAATTTCTTCTCAACTTCTTTGACTTCAACATCATATCTGTTAATGTTTCTTTCTGTACATACACTTACATCATTATTTGAAAATTTATAACATTCATTCAACTCTATAAAAATTTCATCTCTATCATGCATAGTAACAATAATTTCTTCTGGATCAGGATTTGCAAGTTTTATTTCCCCATCAGGTTCCTTAAGCCATCGTTCCAAGAACTCGATTTCCCTATGAAATTTTTTCATCACTTCGTCACAACCTTCATTCCCAGCTTCATCCTTCTTCTGGAAATATTCCTGAGTTGTCCTGGTTTATATTCCATCACATTGCAAAGTTCTGCCAGCAATTTCATTAAACAAATACATTTGTTTACCTCCTTGGATTATCTCTTCGACATTTCCATTTTGCTTCTGCTCTATAATAGTTTCAACTTGTTGTCTCACACCAAACAAGACTTCATTCATGATTTCTTCTTGCTGTAATAAATCAGTACCGTCCTTCTCTGAAAGGCATTCTCCACCAGACTCCACCTCAAGAGTTTCATTCTCCTCTGTGACAATTTCATCAGACTGTTCACCATCTTTCACACATCCTACAAACATACATAAGCTGTGAGAAAAATTGCAAGTCTTCATAGCCTCATCTGCTTCTCTCGCCAATACATCTTCAGATGCTTCTGAACTATCCCAATGGTTCATGAGATCTTCCTCATTGATCTCTTCACCCAGAATTTCACCCTGTTCTGGGCCACAAATGGAAACATCCATTTTTAACTCAGCCTCTCTGAGTTCTTCACAACTCAACATCTGCTCGATCTTCTTCAACTCTTCTGTCAACTGTATGTTTACCTGCTTTTCCCTCTTTGCATGTAGCCTCTGCCACTTTACCTTTTTTCTCATGGTCCAACCATGTGTCTGGTCTTTCAAATTTTCCTGCAACAACTCCATTAACAATTCAAGGTGAATTGTTATCTCAGCCTTCTCTCACTCGTACTCTTCATCTGTCAATTGCTCACATATGCCACTTACCTTGGCATTTTCCTTCTTCTTCCCTCTGTTGTGGTCTTCATCAAATCTTCGGAAATGACTATCAATAATCATCTTCCTCTCCTTTGTGAACTTCATCAGTTCACGTGTGGATTTCATTTAATCCACTTCTCAGCAATCCTTCACACTTGTCGTTCATCTAAAATGAAATTTCTCCTCCTGCGCTTGGTTTCTTTTGGTTCTCTATCTTGGAACCAATCTGTGGCAACCCTCTTGCTTCACTTTGCTGAAAAGAAAACTTTAGTAACTCATGTGTTACAATAACCAACTCTTTGGGTGTCGAAATTCGTCGATCATGCACCCAATTACATTCATACTTTTGACTTATCTTACGACTCTTTGACTTCAGACTTATACCAATTCTTCATCTTGGATGAAAATACTCAATCTCAACTCAAACTATCCAAACTTTCATTTGACTCCAACCTCTGTTTTCACTTCAAGACTCAAACCAATAATTATGGCAATGGATATTTTGACTTAATTCAAGTTATACAATCCTCCAACAATCATACACCCCTAAAACATTTTTAGGATATAAAATCTTCACTTTCTTTCATATTTAATTCTTATGAAAAATCATTAGTTTTTCCTTATCATTTCACATGATACCGAAGTCTTTAGTTGAAATGCGATTCAGGTTTTTCAATATTTATTTTAAGGTGAAAATAAATAAACCCTTCAATCTTCAATGTTCAAAAATACCTTCCTGAATTATCATACCTCGTGCTTCTGTCAAGGTTATTTAATAAACCTTTCTCTCTGCAGTCTCAACCCTCTAGTTTCCACTCTTCTATGATGTCTTTGTCAATGTAAATACTCACATGCCCATAAGCTCATCATCTTAACGCAAACATTTCCCTACACTTTTATGCACCATAAAACATCAATTCACATCTCTCCACTTGTGTACAGAGAACATGTTATTCATATTTCAACCTCTTCGATCTACAACCCGTACATTGTGTCTATCTTGAATATCACCTCTTTAGATACCGCCATATGATGGTAAAACAAAGATTTTACAACATCAAGCAATTATGTTTTCAGTCACCAATCAAAAGAATTATTTTTTTCCCAACTACAAGATTTGGTCCAAAATTACTTAACCAAAACTGTGAAGGATCCACATTATGCATAATAAATCCTCTCACATAAAAATGCATACTTCATTTTATATCACCCAGGATTAGCACATTTTCATTCATTTTCCATTTATTTATGCCTCCGCATTTGCAACATTTCCACTCTTTCATAACATTTACAAAAGATCATCTTCTCGGATATGGCAAGGAAATTTAATCATCCAGATTTTAAAATACCTCTAATCAATGAATATTGATTCATTCAATGAGCACTTACCTTGAATCTTCACATGGTTGAAATGATCCAACCCTTCTCTCGTGTATTCTTTTAGGAATACATTCAAGCCTCTACAGATTTACATTAAATATGCAAGGACCATTCTCTAACAGTCTCTCCTTAGCAAATAAATTTCTTTACCTAGAAAATTTCTAACATAAATGTTTCTCAGAAAACAATCGTTAGAAACAGTCAAAGTACGCATAATCTCCTCTCTTATCTTAAGCCAAATTCTCTCATCTCAATCTCTTCAATTTCAATTTCTTGCTTTGAAAACATGAACCCTTAATGTAACCAAATATCCTCTCAAGATTACATTCTCCAAAAAAAACGTACATGAATTATTTGCAAAAACTTTACCTCGACCAATCCCAGTGACCTTTTCTTATGCTGGAAGGTGGTACCATGGAAACACTAGATCCATACCTTGAATATTTTGCTGGAATCGCACCTCTTTCACAAGCCCACACATGCCTTTTTTAGAACAAACACACACTTTAGTATTGAATGTGGTAAGAACTTATATTATATATAAGTCCACATAAATTTATCTCTCCGTGTGTGATTGAGTTCAAGCTCTCACTGTCAACCAAAAATGATGCAGTCAACCAATGCACACTTTAATATTCAAAGTAGCAAAACAAACTTTGATATATAATTCCAAATTAGTTTGACTCTTCACATGTGACTGAGTTCATATTCTGCATTTCAACAAATATGCAGCCTCAAATTGTTAATTTTCAAAATCTACAAAAGCAACCAAGTCACAATTGTGTTGTGACTTCATTGTTTACAACCGCAGGGAAATTCAATTACAATATCTACACACACAATTTGAAATCTAGATGTGAGATGTTTGCATAAGAAGGGAGCATTCAAAAAAGTGTTTGCTATCTGAGTGTAACCATCGATAATTTTGGGTTCTGTTAAAAAAAATGGAAACACTATATGGCGTTGTCTCTGCTAAACATGAACAATGTACCAGAGGATCCAGCAATTACATCGGATTCTACGATTTCAAGAACTCACTACAATTGTTGATTTTCGATTCCATTTACCATGTGAATACAAAATCCGTGGTAAACAATCTCTGCTATACAACAGTGACTGTGTCTTAAACTTGAACTCTGCATGCTCAATCTACCTTAACGCTGCCAAGATTAATGTCTTTAACACTGTATCTTGTTTAAGACCACGACTGTACAAGTTATCACAGTAGCCAAGCAAACACAGAAAAGACGATTCCAACTGGTTGGAATATGTTGCATACTCATAATTCTACGAATTTACTGTTAAATGTCTCACACAGGATTTGGAATACATTGCATATTACTTACATTCGATCTCGGGGTTTACCATGTGTCATCGCACTACTTTTCCACTTGAGTTAACACTGTCACTCAACTTTGCTTCTAATCAACTATGTGTTGAACACTGCCAATTAACACCATCCCCACTCCAAGGCTTCGATACAACTCGACTTCCTCATGCGCTGCCCAATCTCTGCTTCAAAAACAACGTGGACTCCAGAATTACATCAACGTTCCGGCATTTGCTTCCGAATACACCTATGTTCCTGTGTTCACATACATACAACATATACATGTACATTTGCAGACTGATCTCCTTTGATTCGATACCAAATGATGCCAGGGTACTGGGTTAAACAGATCCTAGCATATTAAATTTCGAATGCTTCCTTCACGCATTAAACTCTCAATTCAATTTTTCATTAAATAATCAATTTGTAGTAGCTTGAAATATACATAATGGAAAGAGAGCTATAAAAACAAAATTTTTGATATGTAATAAATATAATAAAATTTAAAAACTCCAACATCTGGCCTAATATTTCAATAATTGGCCTTTCGACTCTCGGCCCTTTACAAAAAGCTCTCAATCCATTCCTTACCTCTCCTCACTTCCTCTCCTCTCTTAGTTGTTTTTCATCCTCACAAAACCCTCCTATTTATACATAATTAATGAATTTATTTCACTCCATAAATTCCTCCACATAAATTTCAACTTAAAATCTAATTTAGATTTATCTTTTTTTGGACCCAACTATGTCCCGTTTATGGAATTCCTCATCCCTAGATTATATACCTAATTCAACTCCATTCATATCCTTAATTATTTAAGGAATATTTACAATAATCCTCACATTTATAATTTCTCTCATAATTTATTATAATGATCAAATTAATTAATAAAATAATTAAAATATCTCACCCCCTTAATTACACAATTGGATAATGAAAATTTAGCTTTGGTGCTCCTGCATCACAGGCGTACTATCTGCATGTATCCCTAGGACTCATCTTTTTCCTAAGTTTGTGCAATGAATGGTATCTGTTATGTATCCTGATAAATGTTTTGTAATGAATTTCCTAGGAGAGAATGTGCTACAAGTCTCGGCCCAGTTAATTCTTCAAGCCTTATGTTACCCAGAGTCGAAATCTTATGTTCAATTCACTGAAGAATCATTGGCAGCGCATTATGATAATCTTGCAGGTCAAGAATTCACCCAGTTCACCTTCTTCCTAAGGCCAGACACGAAGCACTTTGCACCAGATAGTAAAGAGTTTTCCATAGAAGTCTTTGATGCAAAAGTTTGGCTAGTGCTCAAGTATATATTAAAGATACTAGGAAAGGAAGATGACATCATAATTGAAAAATTAGTTCTTGGACTATTTGCGTTGATGATGAAACCAAGAGTAGTGCTAGATATTTCTTCTTATTGGCAGGATGTCATAAATACTCAAATCATGAGTTTATCACTCACTCGGTCATTCTGGTTCCCTTATCTTATCATTATCTCTTTTTAATTCAAAATGTCGAATAATTCTTGCATTTGGGGTTAAACATCATGGATATAAATAAAAAGAGATATTCAGTAGTGTTTTGGACTAATGTAGTAAGAGAAGAAAAAAAAGAGGAGGGGTTTTTTTATTTTGAAAATCATTTCATTTCTACTGACTACAAGATTTTTAATGGGGTTTCTCCCCCATGTTTTTTTCCAAAGGCTCAAGAATTTCTGTAGTTGGGTACAAATTGTAAATTTGGAGATTGGTATGTTTATGAATATTACTGAGAGATCGAACTTTATGGGGCTGGCATAGAACCATATAGACTTCCCACATTTGTTCCTATGAGATTATTTTCCTTAGAATTGATTAGGCAGAGTTTGAATGTTGATCAAATACATTTTGTACCTATGAAAAAGGGTCACATGTTTAAATTACCTATGTCTGTGGGTCCATTTATAGTAAAAATGAGACAAGCAGCTGATGAGGTTAATAAGATGTTAGATGGTATGCACATGTTGTTAGGAGATAAATGGGCTTATGACCGTCATAAAGTAATTTCAAATAGGAGAGTTGAAAATGGTTACTCATCATTTTTTCATGAAAGTAGACTTGACATAGAGAAGTAAGCCAATAAGGGTTTTGCAGGTTCTGTTGGTTCCAATATACAGACTCCTATCATATCTGAGAAATCAAGAAAGAGGAGTAAGGAGGCAGTTATAGATTCTGAATATGAGGAGAAAAGAGCTGAAAAGAGAACCAAATTCAATGAAGATATAGCAGGTTCTCAGCCTGGTTTCCTGCTTCAACTGGGAGATGAACAGAATGTTCCAGCCTCACCAAGAAGACATGGAGATGCTCAGGAGAAAATACCTTTTATTAAACAAATATTTTCTCAAATTTCTGAAAGAAATCAAAAGATGAAGGCTAGCATGGAGGCACATGCCGAATATGAAGTAACTCCATAACAGACAAGATTGTTGACTGCCATGGATCTATAAAAATATCAGTTTAATATTGCTCTCTCTCATCCTTCTAATATGACTATAGGGTCATCAATTAATTTCAATACTATAAATTTAACTGTTGATGTGAGAAAGATTCCATTGATTGATAAAGTCAATTTACACATGCAAACGGGTCAATTAATAGTGAATGATTTGACCAAAACTAATGCAATGTCTCTTAAGGTAGAGAATATGCTAGGGAAGGTGATCAAGAAACTGAAATTGGAAAAACCTAACTCTAGGGCTTTGAAAACCCAAAATGAAGAACTTAAGAAGATAGTTGTGAAGATTGGAGTAGATCCAAATGACAGGTCTGTTGTATAGAAATTACTATAAAGTGCAAAATCAAAGATTTATATATTGAAGAAAAAGTTGAAATTACCTACAGGTGAGCATTCGATGGAAGCAGAGGTGGTAGAAGTGGAAAGTGAAAAGGAGAGCCTTCTTCAGCAGCTCTTACAGAAAGAAGAAGAAATTTATAAGTTTAAAGAAACTGTACTGAAGTTGCAAAACCAGATTGATTCTCATTCTTGTACAATTATTTTGTCATCTGGAAATGATGATCCAGAAACACATTTATCTCAACTAAACACTGAACTGAAAATGGCAGAGAAAGATCTCAAAAAGGCACAGAATGATCTGGAAACAATAACAAAGATAATGCAGGCCAAAGGATGGATAAATTGATAAGTATAGGATAGATTTTCAAACAGCTAATGCTGAAATCAAGAGTCTAAAGGAGAAATTGAAGGGAAATATAACTTTGATACAGGCTAAATATATCATCTGGAATGAAATCATTGAAGAAATGAAAGTAACTTGGGGATCTTTGACTATTGTATCAAAAGAGAAAAGCATTGCCAGAGATTTTGAGGAGAAGGTTATGGAAGACAAGCAGAAGACTATTAATAGAGCCATATGGGAAATTTTTTTTATTGATTTCATTGATTCAAATACTGATAAGGAGTTAGAGGAAAATGAGATTAAAGATAGGATTCTATATGTTGTAGAGATTAACAAGTTGATTGTTAAAAATACTTTCAGGTAGACCACTGAAAATAAATTGATAGAGATCAAAGAAGCATTGAACCGATTTGATAATCTGTATGAAAAAAGATCCTGGGCAAGATTTACATCATGCTGGGACCTTAAAGGTAGTCTTTTATCATGGGATTCTTATGAACCATTATTGGTATTGGAAAAAATTAAGGTGGATAATACTCATGAGAAGACTCGGATCCTGAAAGGAACAACAGTTATTAATTTTCTTTAGAGACATTTTCAATTATTATGGATGGTGATGAATTTATTAAATAGCGACCAACATTTAATAGGATCACTGCCTTTAGGTTGGAGTACCACAAGCTGATCAACTCTCCTAAGAAAAACATTGAAGTGTGGAAGAAATTCAGAGCTTGGATGGTTGTTCTACCTAATGATCTCTCATCTTCAAAGAAAGACAAGTCAGCCAATCAGGAGATTGTAGCAACAGCGGGGCCAATTCATATTCAGAAAATAGATTAGAGTTTAAGTTTTATTTTATCTCTATTAAGAGAGTTCAATTGTAATGTGATTTTTTGATGATATGTAATAGGTAGTTTAAGTAGTTTCAAGTAGTTTTAGCAGTTAGGAGTAGTTTTAGTAGTTACAAACTTCTTTACATTGTATTTAAAGAGAAAGAGAAGAAAGGAAAAGGTTCTGAGTTTTTGACCTTTGGACTACTGCAAATTTTGTACTCAATTTTCTGATGATTAATGAGTGAAGATCAATATTCTTTCATCTGTTGTTGTTGATATGTTTTCCAGTTTCCATTCTGTCTTTTCCTTCTATGAATAAAATGAAGAAATGTAGATGTGGGTCTCTTTTTACATATGTGAATAAGAGTTAAATATCCTTAATGGGTGCTCCTTCATTTTAACTATTCCACTTACATAAAATTCTTTTGAATTTTAACGTGATAGATTCTGTTTACCAGCATATCAGTTTGAGCTTCCTTCATGTTCTTCATGTCACTCCAATTAATATCAGCAGATAATGGCATTGTGAAGCATTTATTACATTAGATTCTTGAGGGTTTTAATAATTAATTTGAGAAGGTGATTAAGCAAAGGCCATCTAATATAATATTTTTGTGACATATATATATGTCTTGAGCACTGATTCATTACCACAACCAAGGGATTGTTTCTTAAGATACAACATTTTTTGGCGCTATTTCCAAGGACAAAGAAACAAAGTTCATTCCCTAGGTTTTTCTTATATTTCCTCTAGTTGTTCATAGAGGAGGAAATATCAGGCTGTGTTTTTATTCCATAATTCTGGCGTATAAAAGACCTCATACGAGGTCAGATACCTCGCAACAGAAAGTTCCTATTCTGTCAGATCCCGAAAAATTGGTTTCTAAAAAGTCTTAGAAACCAAAAAATCCTTCCACACCTAATCCTACACTGTCTACACCTGGAAGTAGTTCACATAACCCTTCATCTAAGAATATTTCCCGGAAACTCACTTTCTTGGAACAAGAATCCTTTTCCCCACCAATCCATTTTCAAGAACCAAGGTTATAAGAACAATCCTTTGAGTCTGTTTCATTTACCTTCACGCAAGCTCAACCAAATACATCTGCTGGTTCTTTTGCCGTCGTTCATCAACCCCTTCCCATATCAGTCATTTCACCCCCTTCATCCATATTCACAATTGGTTCACTAACCCCACCTACTCAAGGAGCGGTTAACCAAGGCATAAACATGGTGGCCCCTGCTTTGTTAATGAACATGTATGCAATGTTAAATCTTCCACAACCTATGAATTCCATGCCCCAAGAATACCTCAAGTTACTTCCCCATTTTAATGGTGAAGATGAAGTGACTGCAGAACAACACTTGCCATTGTTTTGCACTTTTCCTGAGAATCTAAATGTAGAACATCTTGATGTAGTGATGAGACTTTTTGTACAGTCTTTGAATGGAGAAGCAAGAAAAAATGGTTTAAAGGTTTGCCAAATGCCTCAATTAATAATTGGGAGGAATTAGAAACAAAATTCACCCGAAGATGGGGTGAAAAAAGAGATCATGGTTACTCATTTACGAAATTTAATGCAATCAAGAAAAATTCTAATGAAAACATGACTGATTTTACTAAAATATTCAACAAATTGTATAATAGTTTACCCATAGAAATGAAACCCCCTCCTGTTGGAGCAGGGGTAGTTTTTACTGGAGCTTTTGAGTCAGATTTAGTTTCAATCTAATAGAAAGGATATATTCTACTCTTGATCAAATCCAAACTAATGATTTGGAAATTGAAGCAAACATGACTATTGCTGGGACGACACAAGAAAAGCAGTCAGTTCAAGAGAAAGGCAAGGCCAAAGAAGAATCACCACAGGATTACAGGATTGATGAAATGACAAAGGTTATCAAGAATTTGTCTAATAAGTTAGTGAATATGGAGTTAGAGAATAAAAAGTCCCAAAGGCCTACACAACAAAACATAGGAGTTTTTCAATCCTCAATTTAGAAAGCAGCCCTTGCAAATCTTGCAGAGGGAGAGAAAAGATCAAGACCGAATTTAGGCACCATTGCCTATAGAAGCAGCACCTTCACAGTCTACTGAAGATGATTAAAGGGAATTTTAAGATCAGATATCTTCCATGTACATGAGAGAAGACGAGGAAGAGGAATAATGTGAAGAAGAATATACCAAATTTGAAGTGTGCTTTGACCAAGAAGAGATTAATGACTATTGTAGGAAATTTACAGATTTTATGCAAGTAGAGTTGCATAAGAAATATGATTTAAGATTAAGAAAGAGATCAAGGATGCAGGATGATGAAGAAAAACAGCAAGAGTCAGTACCTTCTCCAATGGCAACTCCACAATCAAAGAACTCAATAAAACAATCAGATAAGGGGAAACAACCTATGAATCCAATAAGTGGAACAAAAATACAACAGGCTGAGACTTCGCAAAATAAGTCTATTGATACTAGTAATTTAGAGAAGGTCGTTATTATGCCTAAACATATTTCTAATCCTAGCACAAATCAAGAATAACTTAAGAAAATTGTCAAACAAAATCAAGCTTTCAATTTATCAAAGGAGCTAGAAAAATTCAAGATCCAATTACCTCTTCTTGAGTTAGCTAAGACACTAGGTTACAAGAAATAAATTGCAGAATTCATTAATCTTTCTCAATCTGATGACATTGGTGATACTGTGAATTTACAAGAAGAAAAGCCAGTGGTCGCTTTTGGTCCACATGTGGAGGAGGCAGATTCTTCTGTTCCCCCATTTTATATATCACTGCTTCTTCATGATTTCATTCTTCATAATTTTATGTTGGACTCAGGTGCTTCACATAGTATCAAGCCATTATTTTTAATGAAAGAATTGAATTTACAAATTACTAAACCCTATAGAGACCTATATTCATTTGATTCAAAAAGGGTGAAGTGTGTTGGGCTTATAAAAGGCATGGTGGTATCCCTGGCCCAAATTCCATCCAAAAGTATCATGATCGATGTTATGGTCGCAGATATTCTAGCTAGGTTTGGTATTCTTTTTTCCATTTCTTAGGGAGTGAAGCTTGGAGGAGTTTTAAAACTGGACTTCACATATGCTATAATTACCGTGTTTAATGGGGAAGAAAGAAGGTTATATAGAGAAACAAGATTTGTTAAAACTACAACAAAGAAAGATGCAAGAAATTCCCCTATTTATGGTCATGAAAAAGACGATCTTTCTTGTTTTATGCTGCATGAAGATGCAAAGTTTGCTGAAGACTCAGAGAAGTAGCTCTCTTCAGCAATTGTAAATAATGAGTTGGGTTCAAACAAAATTTGGAAGTCTTATTTTGATGGTGCCTATTCAAAAGACGGCACATGAGCTAGATTTTTACTGATATCTCCAAAAGGTAATCTTTTACCTTTTTCTTTTAAGCTTGAATTTGAATCAACAAATAATGTAGCTAAGTATGAGGCATTAATATTAAGTCTTCAAACTGCTAAACAAATGGGAATCCTGTGTATTTCCATTTTTGGTGATTTTGAGTTGATTATAAGACATATTAAAAACCTTTGTCAAACCAAGCATCCAAGGCTAAGATCATATAGGAATGAAGTATGGGACTTGATTGAGAATTATTTTGAAGCTTTGAATCTTCAATTCATTCCAAGAGAAGAAAACAGAATGGCAGATTTGCTGGCAGTTGCAGCTAGTACTTTCAAGCCACCTATAAATCCAAAACTAAGTTATGAAATTGAAATGAGGCACAGACCCTATATTCTTGACAATGTTAAGCACTAGTAAGTATTTGAAGATGATGTGCGGATAAATCATTTTCTGACAATGATTGAAATTTTTGAAGATATTGAAATAGAACAAGAAAGTGAACAAATTGATCAGAATGAAGACTTGAAAAATCTTAAGCAATCAATAGGTGATCAGAAAATAATCTAGTTGAAAGATAAAATATTTCCCAAAGGATTATTTCCTCTTGAAAGATTATTTGATTCAAATGATGTAGCACTAGATCCAAAGAAGGTACCTCAAGAGGGTGAGACGGAAGATTGTAATATGGGAACTCAACAGGAGCCCAAGGTTGTCGAGTTATTCAAGGGTGTCCAAAAGAATTATAAAGAAAGGTACATTGACCTTTTTTAAAAAATATAAGGATGTATTTGCATGGTCCTATGAGGATTTGAAAACATATTACCTAGACATAATTCAGCACAAGATACCGTTGAAGGATGGGATCAAGCCTCACAGGCAGAAAATTAGACATATCAATCCATTGCTCCTTGCTCCAATTGAAAAAGAAGTGAAGAAATTGTTGCAGGAAAAAATTATAGTCCCATTCAGATATTCAGACTAGGTTTCTAACCTAGTTCGTGTGAGGAAAAAGAACGGTGAAATAAGGTTATGTGTTGACTTTAGGAATTTAAACAGGGCATCACTTAAAGATAATTATCCTTTGCCTAATATGGCCTATGTTTTACAGAAAGTGACAAGAGCTTATAGATTGTCTATGGTTGATGGTTTCTCTGGATATAATCAGGTAGTGGTTGAAAAAGAAGATCAGAAGAAAAAAACTTTTACCACACCCTGGGGAACATTCATGTATGCTAGAATGCAATTTGGTCTTATGAATGCAGGTGCCAATTTTCAAAGGGCAATGGACTTAGAATTTGTGGGTGATAAGTTTGTAGTTATATATTTGGATGGTGTGACCATTTTTTTAGGTTCAGATGATGAACATTTGGAGAATTTACAGAAGGCATTCCTGAAATGCAAAAAAATTGGGTTGTCATTGAATCCCAAAAAATATTTATTTGCTTTAGAGGAAGGAAATTTGTTAGGACATATAGTTTCAAATCAGGGAGTAAAAATTGATCCAGCAAGAGTAGAAGCTATTCAAACAATTCCTTTGCCTAGGAGTAGAAAGGATATTTAGAGGTTTCTGGGAAAAATAATTTTCCTGAGAAGATTTGTCCCAAATTATTCTGAAATTGTCAGAAACATAACATATATGCTAAAGAAGAATGCAGAAGTAAAGTGGGACAAGAATGCTAGAGAATATTTTGCTAGGATTAAAGAAGCCCTTCAAGAAGCTCTAGTTCTGATTAGTCCAGATTATCAAAAGGATTTTCAAATATTTTCATTTGCATCACCTACTACCATTGCTGCTATGCTGTTGCAGAAGAATGAAGATGGCAAAGAACATGTGGCATTTTTCAGTAAAGTTCTCAGAGATTCTAAACTTAAATATAACATTTTGGAAAAACAGGTGTATGCTTTAGTTAAAGCATTAAAAGCATTCAGGACTTATGTTCTCCAATCTCAAATAGTTTCTTATGTTCCTAACTCTGTTGTGAAAGATGTGTTAGTTAAAAGTGATGTTGAAGGTAAAAGAGGAAAGTGGATAGCTAAAATCCAAGAGTATGACTTAGATATCAAGCATACCAAATTGGTCAAAGGTTAGGGTTTGGAAAAACTGTTGACAGAGTCAAATTTTCAAGCTTTTGGGATTAATTTGCTGGCACCCTTAGATGAAGCTATTCATGAAAGGAGTAAAAAAAGTACAAAGGCATCAATTAAATACAAATTCTTGTGCTCTAATTGGTATAAGGATATTTTTCATTACTTATGTTTTTTCTCTTGTCCAACCTCACTTAACAGAACAAAGTATAGAGCTCTTAAGCTCAAATCCCAGCCATATGTCATAATTGATGCTAAGTTATATTAGAAGGATCATGTTTGCATCTTGTTATTGTGTTTGATAGAAGTTGAATCAATGGAAGTTGTAAAATAATATCATGAGAATCTATGTGGAGGTCATTATAGTTGGAAGGTTACTACTCATAAAATTATCAAATCAGGTTTTTACTAGCCCTCCTTGTTTTCTAATGTATACAGACTGGTTAGAAGCTGCCAAAAATGTCATTTATTTGCAGAAAAGAAAAGGTTAGCTCCTCTACCTCATCTCCCAGTGTTTATTGAATAACCCTTTAGGAAATGGGGATTAGATTTTATTGGGGAAATTAATCCACCATCAAATGGACAGTTCAAGTGGATTCTGACTGCCACTGACTATTTCACAAAGTGGGTGGAGGCAATACCTACCAGAAAGGCTAATGACTAGGTAGTAATGAAGTTTCTAGAAGAAAACATCTTCAGCAGGTTTGGGTGTCCAATCAAGATTGTAACTGACAATGCACAAGTATTCAATTCAGTTCAATTCATTAATTTTTGTCAAACATATAATGTCATTCTATCTCATTCTACAACATATCATCCTCAAGGGAATGGGCTAGTTGAATCTTCCAACAAAACATTAGTCAAGATTTTGAAGAAGATAATTAATGAAAATAAAAAAAAACTGGGATTCAAAATTGACATTTTCTCTTTGGGCAGTATGAGTAACTACTAGAATATCTACAGGTAAGTCCCCTTATGAACTGGTTTATGGAGCTCAAGCTTTATTTCATACTCAGTTGTCTAGACCAGTGATTTCTTTTCTTCAAGAACCACAAGAAGAACCTAACGCATTGGTGAGGAGGTTGAACAAGGTTATAGAATCAAGTGAGAGTAGGAACAAAGTCAGAGAAAATCTGATCACCTATCAAGAAAAGATGAATTATATTTTTGATAGAAAAGTAAAAGAAATTATTTTTCAAACTGGAAATTTGGTATTAAGATGGGATACCAGAAGAGAAGAGAAGGGAAAGCATGGTAAGTTTGACCCACTCTGGTATGGTCCATACAATATTGTTGAGGTTAGATCAAATAACACATTTATTCTGAAGAATCTTGATGGAGAGACAGTCCAGCTACCTAAGAATGGGTAGTATCTCAAGAATTATTTCCAATATTGAGATGTTATGGTCCACCATTGTACATATTCGGATTTCTCATTGTTCAAATTTCATCAAACAACATTTGACTCCATGCTCGAAGTGAAGGCACTAATTTGCAATTCTTAGTGTTTCGTGGCAAAAAACACTATCCCCAGGTAGAGCCAAATGTTGTGGCTCATTTTAAATATCCTTTATTTGAATTTTTCGAAACTACACAAAAATGGAAAAATATATAAAATATGTGTTAAAGTATAGCTTTCTCATACTTTAACTAAAATTGTAATGTTTTTGTAAATTTAAAGTTCAACACTTTAAGGAATACGTGAAGGTGGGTCTTAATGCTTTGGTTAAGGTTCGAGCAATTAAGTGAGTGGGATCCAACGATTTTATTGTCAGAGGATAAATATGGCAACCCGCGGGCACATTCAACACATGGGTTAATGAGGAGGGTGCCTCCCCAGTTGACCCTGTTGACTGACCAGCTGATCTTGATCGACGGTCTAGATTTACTACAGGGGCAAGGCCTCGATGATCGCTCTGTACTCCAGAGGCCTCCTGTAGTGACATAAGCTGCTAGTTGGTGACATATTTTAGCCATGTCATGGTACCGTTTAATGGTATCTTGTGTGTCAAATCAACATTTATTTTCTAAACCTCGCACCATCTATTTAAACCTGTTTTTCTTTTCACAAGTTAAATGTTATTCCTCTTTAATTTTCAACTCTAATTGCACTAGTGTTTTCCATCGTTTTTCGTCACCCTGTCATTATTCTCCACCCTGAGCAGTATCATGGCTAAAATTTCATCTCTTTCCAGCTCATCCAGTCATATTCCTCTCATGGACACTGAGAGGGATATCCGAGATACCATTTTCTCTCTAGAACACCTCCCATTTTATCAGCAGGTCTGTCTGAATGACAAAGAATGTACTATTTTTATTTCCATGGCCAAGTCAGGCGTACTTCCTTCATGTATCCCTTGGACTCATCTTTTTCCTAAGTTTGTGCACTGGCTGGTATTTGTTATGTATCCTAGTAAATGTTTTGTAATGAATTATCTAGAAGAGAATGTGCTACAAGTCTTGGCCTAGTTAATTCGTCAAGCCTTATGTTACCCAGATTCAGAATCTTATGTTCAATTCACTAACGAACCATTGGCAGCGCATTATGATAATATTGCAGGTTAATAATTCACCCAGTTTTCCTTCTTCCTAAGGCCAGACACGAAGTGTTTTGCACAAGATAGTAAAGAGTTTTCCATAGAAGTCTTTGATGCAGAAGTTCGGCCAGTGCTCAGGTGTATATTAAAGATACTGGGAAAGGATGACAACAACATAATTGATAAATCTGTTCTGGGACTATTTGTGTTGATTATGAAACCGGGAGTAGTGCTATATATTCCTTCTTACTGGTAGGAGGTCATAAATACTCAACTCATGAGTTTATCACTCACCGGGTCATTTAGGTTCCCTTCTCTTATCATTTGTCACTTTTTATATCAAAATGTGGAATAATTCTTGCATTTGGGGTTAAACATCATGGATATAAATAAAAAGAGGTAGTCGGTAGTGTTTTGGATTGATGTAGTAAGAGAAGAAAAAAATGAGGGGGGTTGTTTGATTTTGCAAATCATTTCATGCCTACTTCCTACAAGATTTTGAATGGGGTTTCTCCCCCATGTTTTTTTCCAAAGGCTTAAGAAATTCCGCAGTTTGGTACAAATTGTAAATTTGGAGATTGGTATGTTTATGAAGATTACTCAGAGATCAAACTTTATGGGATTGGGATAGAACCATATAGACTTCCCACATTTGTTCCTATGAGATTATTTGCCTTAGAATTGATTAGGAAGAGTTTTAATGTTGATCAAATACATTTTGTACCTATGAAAAAGGGTCACATGTTTAAATTAACTATGTCTATGGGTCTGTTTATAGTCAACATGAGACAAGCAGCTGATGAGGTTAATAAGATGTTATATGGTATGCACTTTTTGTTAGGAGATAAATGGGCTTATGACCCTCACTAAGTAATTTCAAACATGAGAGTTGAAAATGGTTACTCAACATTTGTTCATGAAAGTAGACGTGACATAGAGAAGCTAGCCAATAAGGGTTTTGTAGGTTCTGTTGGTTCCAATATACAGACTCCTATCATATCTGAGAAATCAAGCAAGAGGGGTAAAGAGGCAGTTATAGATTCTGAAGATGAGGAGCAAAGAGCTGAAAAGAGAACAAAATTCAATGAAGACATAACAGGTTCTCAACCTGGTTTCCTGCTTCAACTGGGAGATGAATAGAATGTTCCAGCCTCACCAAGAAGACATGGATATGATCAGGAGAAAATACCTTTGATTAAACAAGTATTTGCTCAAATTGATGAAAGAAATCAAAAGATGAAGGCTAGCATGGAGGCACAAGCTGATTATCAAGTAACTCCAAACCAAACAAGATTGTTGATTGCCATGGATCTAGAAAAAGATTAGTTTAAGATTGCTCTCTCTCACCCTTCTAAAATGACTATAGAGTCATCAAGTAATTTCAATACTGTAAATTTAATTGTTGATGTGAGAAAGATTCCATTGCTTGATAAAGTCAATTTACACATGAAAATAGGTCAATTAATAGTGAATGATTTGACCAAAACTAATGCAATGGCTCTTAAGGCAGATAATATGCTAGGGAAGGTGATCAAGCAACTGAAATTGGAAAAATCCAACTCTAGGGCTTTGACAACCCAAAATGAAGAACTCAAGAAGATAATTGTGAAGATTGGAGTAGATCCAAATGACAAGTATGTTGTGAAGAAATTACTACAAAGTGCATAATCAGAGATTTATGTATTGAAGAAAATGTTTAAATTACCTATAGGTGAGCAGTCGATGGTAGCAGAGGTGGCAGAAGTGGAAAGTGAAAAAGAGATCCTTCTTCAGCAGCTCTTACAGAAAGAAGAAGAAATTTCTTATTTGAAAGAAAATGTATTGAAGTTGCAAAACCAGATTGATTCTCATTCCTGTACCATCATTTTTTCATCTGGAAATGATGATCCAGCAGCACAGTTATATCAACTAAACATTGAACTGAAAATGGCAGAGAAAGATATAGAAAATCCATAAAATGATCTCGAAACAGTACCAAAGATAATGTAGGCCAAGGATGGAGAAATTGATAAGTACAGAACAGATTGTCAAATAGCTAATGCTGAAATCAAGAGTCTAAAGGAGAAACTGAAGGGAAATATAACTTTGATATAGGCTAAAGATATCATATGGAATGAAATCATTGAAGAAATGAAAGTAGCTTGGGGATCTTTGACTATTGTATCAGAAGAGAAAAGCATTGTCAGAGATTTTGAGGAGCAGGTTATGGTAGACAAGCAGAAGACTAACATAGCCATATGGGAAAAAAAGTTTATTGATTTCATTGATTCAAATATTGATCAGGAGTTAGAGGAAAATGAGAATAAAGATATGATTCTATATGTTGTAGAGATTAACAAGTTGACTGTTAAAAATACTTGCAGGAAGACCACTGAAAAGAAATTGACAAAAGAGCCAGGGCAGGATTGCCATCATGCTGGGACCTTAAAGGTATTATTTTATCATGGGTTTCTTATGAACCATTATTGGTATTGGAAAAAAGTAAGGTGGATAATACTCATGAGAAGACTTGGATCCTGAAAGGAACAATAGTTATTAATTTTCTTTAGAGACATTTTCAATTATTATGGATGGTGAAGACTCTATTTACAGAGCAACCAAAATTTAATAGGATCACCGCCTTTAGGCTGGAGTACCACAAGCTGATCAACCCTCCTAAGACAAACATTGAAGTGTGGAAGAAATGCAAAGCTTGGATGGATGTTCTACCTAATGATCCCTCATCTTCAAAGAAATACAAGTCAACCAATAAGGAGAATGTAACAGCACCGGGGCCAATTCATATTCAGCAAATAGATTAGAGTTTAAGTTTCATTTTATCTCTATTAAGAGAGTTCAATTGTAATGAGATTTTTTGATGACATTTAATAGGTAGTTTAAGTAATTTCAAGTAGTTTGAGAAATTAGGAGTAGTTTCAGCAGTTACAAACTGCTTTACATTGCATTTAAAGAGAAAGATAAGAAAGGAAAAGGTTCTGAGTTTTGGACCTTTGGACTACTACAAATTTTGTACTCAATTTTCTGATGATTAATGAATGAAGATCAAGATTATTGCATCTTTTGTTGTTGATATGTTTTCTAGTTTCCATTCTGTCTTTTCCTTCTATGAATAAAATGAAGTAATGTAGTTGTGGGTCTCTTTTTACATAAGTGAATAAGAGTTAAATATCCTTAATGGGCACTCCTTCATTTTAACTATTTCACTTACATAAAATTCTTCTGAAGTTTAAAGTGATTGATTCTTTTTACCAGCATATCAGTTTGAGCTTCCTTCATGTTCTTCATGTCACTCCAATTAATATCAGCAGATAATGGCATTGTGAAGCATTTATTACATCAGATTCTTGAGGGTTTTAATAATTAATTTCTGGAGGTGATTAAGCAAAGACCATTTGATATAATATTTTTTTGAGCATTGATTCCTTACCACGACCAAGGGATTGTTTCTTAAGATAAAACACACACCACACACGTATTGTTTGATAAAAACAATTTAAAAACATATTTTTTTTAATCTATGCGCCCTGTGTAAAATAACACATCAACGCACTATTTTATTATAGCGCATCGTGCATGTATGTCTATGTTAATTGATGCACCGGTTAACATATAACGCACCAGGTCTCCTCGTTGACAGAGATCACCATACGGTGGTCCCATGTTTTCTCATTGCGTTTATAAGAGCATGCCACACCACCTCCTCCACGACATCTTATGCTAAAAAAAATAACACTAGAGGATTTTTATTATCTTTTCTGTGTTAATCAGCGCATTGGTTAACATATAACGTACCAAGTATCCTTGCTGACAGAGAGCACAATACATTGTTTGTACACTTTTGGCGGTGCATTTATAAGAACATGCCGCACCGACGTCGGTGCATACTGCTTGAAAGGCACACCGTTTTCTTGATTTTTTTTTTACCTGAAAATTTTGTGATTTATTATAAAATATATTAATGAATGGTATGGTAAAAGTTTCATATTGATAAAGAAATGGTTAACAAGAGATCAAGTAACAAAAATACTAATAGCACATCGAGAAAAGAAAAAAACGCAAGTTCTTTGTAAATTCTTTATAAAAAATATTATTTTTGAACTATATGTAAGTTTAACTAATATGTACTGTTTATTTGTATCATGCAAAGCCACAAAATGAAGAAGCTCAATAAGATTATTTCTGATCTGAGACCAGAAGAGCGTAAAAGCTTGATGGAAAAATTGTAGAAGGATGAATCAGTTGAATGAAAAAAATACTATCGATCCAATATGAGTTTATTTTTTCAATTTTCATTAATAATATACTTAGAAATATTAGATAACATGTTTCAAACAATCTATTAATTCACATATGTTTAATTTTCTATAGGGACCAACAATGAAGAAAATGAATGTTGTTTTAAGAAAAGAAAAAAAATAGAACATGCAAATGAAAATGAATTGCTCCTTAACTCATCTGGAGTGGTGCTAGAGGTTACCTAAAGGGAGGGAAATAATTACAAAACTTTGAGGGATATAGTGGAACGCATGTATAGAAATTATTTCCACTTACAATACAAAAATCAACGCAATGATTCCAAGAACCAAATTTTATCTAAAATACAGGATGAGTTTCTTGAGAATTGGTCAATGAGACATGTCAGGATTTTAATATAAAAAACGTAAAAAAAAAGGAATGAAAAAGTAATATTTCTTTAAATGTTTTTCTAGAATTATATGTATATATTAATAGAAAGAAATCATTTATAAATATCACTTTTTTTATATTTACTTTTCATATATCAATATAAAAATTAAATAGTTTATTGTCATGTTACATTTTCAGGAAGATTATGAAAATATCAAAGAATGAACGAGCTGATATCATAAATATGCCAGTAGGAATGTGCAAAAAGGTGTACAAGGATATGGTCAAAGAAATGGACATAATTTCATTGCACGAGGAGCCATCTCAAAAACAACGTGCTTCAAATGTAATATGTAATCATTGAACTTTTCGATTATGTACAATAAATAAACAATTTATCATTAAAGATTAATTTTCAAGTATTTTCTTGCAGAAAAGAAAATAAAATGGAACCCGTTCAGCACATAAAACAAGACGACAAGGAAGAAAAGGGTTGATATCTAAGTTTGTGAGTAATTGTTACTTCCCTATAACAGCTTAACTAGATTCCATTTTTGTATATTTTAATTTTCTTTATAACAATCATCATTGAATGTCTTCAAATAGGTTTTAACATACAAAGAAGAGCTATCAGGCGATTGATTGACATTGGGTTAAATATGGGTTGTCAAAAATTAATTGTGGAATTTGTAAGCATCTATCGATGTTGTTTTACTTAGCTCTGTCTATAATTAATAGAAAAATATATATTTTATATTAGATATATGACTTCTTATAGGGTATAAAACTTGTAGGAAACAAAGTATGGAACTGTACCAACAAATGAAATGTTGAAAGATGGCATGAAATTCGGTTTTGAAGGAATGTGTATATTTCAAGAGTCAATTCTTGCCATGGTACATTTCTTTTCGATTTACATTGATGTATATTATTTAATATTGAAATTTTCATTATTCTCACCAATGTATATACACTTATTACAATTTATTTTTATGTTTGTAGATGGAAGTTGAAGAATAAGAAAACAATCAACACCGTGAACAAAACATTCCTCAAAATAACCCAAGTCATGGAAGTAGCTCGAGCAGTGACAACAATTCAAACGAAGAATGATGATCAATATGTTTGTATATCAAAGTAAGGCATTGTATTTTCTGAAATAATTGTCTGTGAAATCAGACATTTTGTAATGGACATAGTGTCCCAATTAAAAGATAGAGGGATACCAATAACTATCCCATTTTGTATGACAAAGAGTGTCTTTTCTATATATATATATATATATATATATATATATATATATATATATATATATATATATATATATATATATGTGTGTGTGTTTTAAATTATTCTATTGTGTTCTCCATTGTGGTTGTGAAATGTTACGCAACTGATTAAATATGTGGATGATTAAATATTATAATAAAGAGATGCGAAATCTGATGATATGATATAACAAATTAATCCAAACATCACATTCAAATGCACTAATAAAAATTTAATTGATATGAATACTGTTATAAGATATGTGTCAACTTTTGATGAATAATGAATTTTAAAAAATCACAATAATTGCACTGTCACAGGTCGATGTTTCTAAGAAATACAAAATGAACATCGGTGTGTGTTAGTTACTGTGCACCAGTGCGTTTGTATGATAATGTGCACTGGTGATTTTCAACTAATGCGCATCGCAAAAATACCAATACCAATTAGAATTCTCAGTGCGTTTGTGTGATATTGCGCACTGGTGCGTTTATGTGAGACTGCTCATCAGTGCGTTGATATGACCTATGGGAACCGCAAAAAATACCAATACCAATTAGAATGCCCTATGTGCTTTATCGACGACTACCACCCGGACGGTTTGATAGGCGTTGCATGCACCGGTGCAGTTTTCCTTTAACGTGCCGATGCATTTTTATAACTTGATGGTCTGGTGCATTGTATCGCCTACATGGCGCTTGGTTTGGTTTTACACCTTAAGGGCCCGGTGCATGCACCTTCGACCGGTCTGGTGCATGCACCTTTTAACATACTTGGAACGTTTTTTGCGTTATATAAAAAACTCATTTATCATACTATTTTTATGTCAAGCATTAATTGCAATGTTTCCTTGCGTACTTTTTGTTGAATTGTTTTTTTATTGGTTATTGAATATTTTTTTTTATGCTCATGAAAGTAAAAAATGAAATATAGATTGGGTATTGGGGAATTG
>CM076572.1:11241424-11503774 GCA_034641835.2 Pinus albicaulis | reverse complement strand
AACAGAGTCGACTTCCGGCCAGTCCAGTGATTATTACGCAGGTCGATATCCAAATACTAGGAGTGGGTGGGGTCGGGTTGTAGGATCTGGCCACCGTATGGATTCCCCTGCTCCTCGCTTCCCCACCGCTAGTTCACCTTCTCCCATGACGCGCACTGCGCAATTTTCCTTTAATTGCTCTCTCAACCGCCCACGAATCACGGCTTTAGTCACTGTGGTCTTCCGCGAGGAGGCCCAAACGGAGGAAGAATGCACCCGTCCGGCGGGTCTGAGCTCGGAAAAAGCCGGCCAGCATTCGGGCCTTCAGGAGGGGAGCTGTGGCATGCATGTGGAGGTAGCACCTAGCGATCCTGGACCTTCCGAAGGATGGTGCCGAATCGTGGAGGAACCACTGGAGGAGTAGTTTGGTTAATTTGTTTTTCTTGCTTAGCGGGCCCACTTAATTGGGCTGCTTTTACTTTATTTTACTGTGCTGGACCTTTGTAATATTTTTGAATTCTGTAAATTAAACGTTCAAGACTGGTTTCCCCGTATGAGGGCAGTCTTCTTAATTTTTTGATTTTTTGATGACAAATTTGCCATGAGTATGGCCAGGCGATGTTTTTGACTTCGGTGTAATTTTATTCGCAATGTTAATAGATTAACTTTACTTTGAATTCTCACATGATTAGCGTTTTTCTTGATCTGTTCAAGGATTTTTGGTACTTTAATTTGTATTTGGAACAATGGACGTCGGTACTCTATCTGTTGCTTTACTGTTCTACATACTCTATTTCACTTTCTTATAGATGCCTCGGGCATATTTGGATGCTTTCTCAGATTGTCGATAATCTCCATGTGGACTGTTTTACTTCATATAATATATTCAAAACAACATTTTTTCTCTTGTGAAAAAAAATGATTAATATTTATCACTCTGCCTTCAAAACTAGCGATGCTGGTCTATGTTGCTGGTTTATTGATATGGTCTGATGGTCTTTTTATATTTTGGACATATCACACTCCTCACATGATTAGCGTTTTTCTCTGTTCAAGGATTTTGGGTACTTTAATTTGTATTTGGAACAATGGACGTCGGTGCGTACTCTATCTGTTGCTTTACTATTCTACATACTGCTATTTCACTTTCTTATAGATGCCTTGGGCATATTTGGATGCTTTCTCAGATTGTCGATAATCTCCATGTGGACCGTTACTGGGTTTTATATCAAGTCGTTGTATGTGACATGGGGTATTTTTCTATCATTATCTGGGGTGGGACTTCCACTTTTCTGGATGGATATTTGGGTTCCAATCTTCAGATGTGAAAATGTAATGACTTCATGGACTGTTTTACTTCATATAATATATTCAAAACAACGTTTTATCTCTTGTGAAAAAAAAAAATGATTAATTTTTATCACTTTGCCTTCAAAACTAGCGATGCTGGTCTATGTTGTTGGTTTATTGATATGGTCTGATGGTTTTTTTATATTTTGGACATATCACACTCCTCACATGATTAGCGTTTTTCTCTGTTGCAGGATTTTGGGTACTTTAATTGTATTTGGAACAATGGACGTCGGTACTCTATCTGTTGCTTTACTATTCTACATACTGCTATTTCACTTTCTTATAGATGCCTCGGGCATATTTGGATGCTTTCTCAGATTGTCGATAATCTCCATGTGGATCGTTACTGGGTTTTATATCAAGTCCCTGTATGTGACATGGGGTATTTTTCTATAACTGTCTGGGGTGGGACTTCCACTTTTCTGGATGAATATTTGGGTTCCAATCTTCAGATGTGAAAATGTAATAACTTCATGGATTGTTTACTTCATATAATATATTCAAAACAACGTTTTTTCTCTTGTGAAAAAAAAATGATTAATGTTTATCACTCTGCCTTCAAAACTAGCGATGCTGGTCTATGTTGCTGGTTTATTGATATGGTCTGATGGTCTTTTTATATTTTGGACATATCACACTCCTCACATCATTAGTGTTTTTCTCTGTTCAAGGATTTTGGGTACTTTAATTTGTATTTGGAAAAATGGATGTCAGTACTCTATTTGTTGTTTTAGTATTCTACATACTGCTATTTCACTTTCTTATAGATGCCTCGGGCATATTTGGATGCTTTCTCAGATTTGTCGATAATCTCCATGTGGACCGTTACTGGGTTTTATATCAAGTCCCTGTATGTGACATGGGGTATTTTTCTATCAGTGTCTGGGGTGGGACTTCCACTTTTCTGGATGTATATTTGGGTTCCAATCTTCAGATGTGAAAATGTAATGATTTCATGGACTGTTTTACTTCATATAATATATTCAAAACAACGTTTTTTCTCTTGTGAAAAAAAAAATGATTAATGTTTATCTCTGCCTTCAAAACTAGCGATGCTAGTCTATGTTGCTAGTTTATTGATATGGTCTGATGGTCTTTTTATATTTTGGACATATCACACTCCTCACATGATTATGATTAGCGTTTTTCTCTGTTGCAGGGTTTTGGGTACTTTAATTTGTATTTGGAACAATTGACGTCGGTACTCTATCTGTTGCTTTACTATTCTACATACTGCTATTTCACTTTCTTATAGATGCCTCGGGCATATTTGGATGCTTTCTCAGATTGTCGATAATCTCCATGTGGACCGTTACTTGGTTTTATATCATGTCCCTGTATGTGACATGGGGTATTTTTCTATCATTGTCTGGGGTGGGACTTCCACTTTTCTGGATGGATATTTGGGTTCCAATCTTGAGATGTGAAAATGTAATGACTTCATGGACTGTTTTACTTCATATAATATATTCAAAACAACGTTTTTCCTCTTTTAAAGTTTCATTTTGTTTTTTAAAAATTGAACCTGCCGTCGCTATACCGATGCCTTGTAAGCGTCAGAATTGCGACATATTAGAAAAGTCGGAAGAGCGACAGTATAAAAACGTCGGACCACATTTCGTCGGAATTGCGACATCTTACAAACGTCGGAAGAGAGACGTCCAAAACGTCGGACCACACTGCGTCGTAATTGCGACTGTTTACAAACGTCGGAAGAGCGACGTTCAAAACGTCGGACCACATTTCGTCGGAAGTGCGACCGTTTAGGAACGTCGGAAGCGTGACGGTTCGTAAGACGTCGGAAGAGTGACGCTTGTTCGGAAGCGACGGAAGAAGTGTCGATAGTGCGACACTTTTTAGGTGCGTCGGAACTGCGACGGCATGACAAACCATGTTTTGTCCGCCCTCAAACTGCCGCTCTTGCGACGACTATGTGTCGGAATATCGACGAATTGGCCGTCGGAATTTCCGCCAAATTTTCTAGTGGCTTCTCTGGAAATCTCCTTTCTCGCTCTGTAACTCAATAAATACAGATCAATTATCAACTATCCAATCTCAAGCAAAGAAAACCAAAATTTCTTCAAGTTCTTCCGAATCCTTCACACAGAAGTTAATTACACTTAAATTCTACACAGAAAAACATAAATCCAATGGATTTTCGAAGAGATGAAACCCTTCGGGAATTTTCCAAGCATACAAAAGATAATTGAATTCTAAAATTTTTATTATCTCAGAGGCAAAACCTTCTCAATCAAATCTTCTATGGTCCAAATTCAATTTTCTCCTTCTCAGAGGTTATATTTTATAGGGTTTTACATAACAGTCGACCTCCTCTTGAGGATCGAATTCTCCTAACTTAGATAAAATCCTAATTACATAATATCTTCCCTAAATCTATCAACTGAAGGCTAAATATGCTGAATCTAATCTAAAATTGTTCAATCTTCCTAGATACTAGTTCAACCCTATCTAGTAAAACTGTAAATTGACAGCTAAAGGTACCAACACCTTTGCTTGTAAACTTTTTTTTTGGATTTTTGGAATAATTAATGAATAGTTTTTTCTCTAAGCCTCATGCTCCTACATCAATATGGCATGTAGCGAAGATTGTTTTCATTATGTAGATCTCTAGGCTGAGTTGGAGCAAATTCATGCTCAGCAAAAACTCCTAGACGACAAACAGTAAGATGATGTGAAACTCTTCCTGCACATGGTAACATCTCTCCAAAAAATAGTTCAATGACCTCTCCAATCGTTACGCCCATGCAGAAGAATATGTTCAAATTCTCAAATACATCCTTGAGAAACGCTCAGCCCCAAGCTCCAGCTCCAACAATGTGAGAAATGCTGGCAGAGAGGACAACATGGATGCTTCAATCGGGCGCCCAATAAGCATCAACTGATTTTATCATCTCTTCTTATTACCATGGCTTTTAATTTTTTCCTACTTCTTTCTCAGTTTGTCCGAATCTACTCTTTATCTATATTTCAGTATTTTATGAGCAGTAGACACAAAGAAGGCGCCACATTTTGTGGTAGCTACCTTCCCTTTTGCTCCTCAGAAACACTTGCATGTAACAAGGAAACTTTTCCTTCTCTTTTTTGGAATATATAATAGCACCCCATATTATTAAAAAAAATATTTACATGTAGTCAATGTTAAATCATTCAAATAAGAAAATTATTTTTTCTTGGAAGGCATGCATGAAAGGAATATTTTGTGGATATTTTGAATAGAAAGTATGGTGAAATATTTCAAGACCAACAGTTTATTAAAATATTTTGAAATATATTTGAGACTAATATAATGTGGGATTAAAATTTAAAATTTAAAATATTTACATGCAGTTAATTATAGTTAAAGTAGTTAATATTTGCATGTAGTTATTATAGTTAATATTTACATATAGTCAATGTTAAATCATTAAAATAAAAAAAATTATTTTAGTTTGGAAGGCATGCATGAAAGGAATATTTTGTGGATAGTTTGAATATAAATATCGGTAAATATTTCAAGACAAAAATTTTATTAAAATGTTTTTAAATACATTTTAGACGAATATTTTGTACGAAATATTTGAAACGAAAATTTTGGAGGGAAAGTTTTTCGCGAAAATTTTTGGGGGAAAAATTTGGAGGGAAATTTTCAATCTTTAAGCTATATATTGTAATTGGGAGAGGTATTTGTATCATTTAACATGTTGGGGTTCCTGTGTTTTGGCCAGATTGGCAAGACCAAAAGACAAGACAACATCAAACCACTTTGGGATCCTAGGATCTAGCCCTCCTAGACCCAGAGAGGGATCTCTCTATAAAAGGCAAAGAATGATATATATATTTGAAGCTCAAAAATGAGGTATTAGGCTAGGTATGAGGCACAGGGGGTTTTTTAAATTGGTTTGGTTGTTGTTCTGGAGATCATTAACTAAGAAGGTCATCGGAGTGAAATGAACAAAGTAGCAAGATGTTTCAGCAAAAGAAGATAGGTCAAGAAAGTGTCAATCCATTGGGCTATGGAGTCATGAAAGGGGATTACTTGCATAACAACTAACCAAGGGTTTCCATAGGGAAAGTCATCTATACTAAAGGATATTTTAGATAGATGGTGGAATGGGACATTAAGGAGTGAAGTGAAAGAAGGAAAGAAACCCAAGTGCAGTCTGAGATCAGGTCAGAGGTCATTTAACTCCAGGCCTGCTTTGACATACTCAGAGGAAACTCTCAATGAACACAAAGGGTAGCTTAAGATCAGGTTAGAGGTCATCTATCTCCAGGCCTACTTTCAACATACTCTAAAGGGAAAAATAGTTAATATTTAACATAGAGAAAGGCCTAAGGTCAGAGAAGGACTTTTAACCTTCAATGCTTTTGATACTCACTCAAAGGGATCTTAGAAAGGCCAATAGTTGGAAAAGGACCCTCGTGGATAGGGCTAACTCTAAATCCCCGGTATCCCAATTCTTCCAGCTTAAACCCAACAAGAACATCTAAGCAACAAATTCCAAATTAGAACATCAGTAAGCATGGTCATGCCAACATCTTTGACTGGTTAAATCACATGAATTTGCTCCTAGATACACAATCAGCAGAAAACATCAAAGATAAGAAGAGTAGGAAATAATTAGGGTACCATGCAAGGGTATATCCTAAGCCATATTATTGATTCTTATCAGAGAAAATGGACAGTATGATTAAACATGAAATAAGTAAGGAAAACATCACTCGTAATATAAACCAGGATCCTGTGAAATTTTCTTGTTCAATTGATGTGAAAAAACAGTCACATACTTTGAGCTCAATGGCTTATTACAGTCTAAACTTCTCCTTCCATCCTACTAAATTACAAGCTACTAAGGTACTTCCCCCAATAACAGTTCTAACAATCGAATGAATCCCTATCAACCAACAAAAACCTTTACAATGTATTCTTCAGGGGTTCTTATAGGAGAATGAGTAACTGTGGTAGTAGATGTACATTTAATTGATTCATTAAGACAGAATGGAGGAAATGTTCATGCCCACTCTGCTTA
Source organism: Pinus albicaulis (assembly GCA_034641835.2). NCBI lineage: Eukaryota > Viridiplantae > Streptophyta > Pinopsida > Pinales > Pinaceae > Pinus > Pinus albicaulis. The sequence goes on along the minus strand of CM076572.1, from coordinate 11,497,412 downwards.
ATGGCTCTATGTTGACATATTGGTACTCTTCAGGCTGGTCAAGAAGTCCTGTCAGATTAACATTAACCTCAGATGTATTCTTTAAAGTTCTCTCTGACTGTAAGGTACTTTGTATTGCCTTCTGAAATAAGGAATGTGGCTATAAAGTCTGCAGGTCTCCATACTTCCATAATTGTGGTCCTGACAACTCTTTAGAAGCTTCTGTCATTGTAATCACTTTTAAGGGCCCGAGGAGGCATGGAGAACATTGTAGGTAGGTGTCCTTTCTGGAGAAAACATGTTCTGCTGATGCTGTAAGATTGATATGACTTATTAGTGTGCTTTATACCTTATTATGCCTCTTTAATCATCTTCATGGTCTCTATCTGCGTCTTTATCCTTTGAAACACGGGATTAAAGCATTAAATCTTCAAAATCAAGCTTGAAACCCTTTAATCCTCTTGCTGATACACTTTTCCGCTGTTTTGATGGCCTTTCTGCACTCTCAGTCACAGTGACTGCGACTGTGGAGAACAGAATGCGTTTACTGCTCTATAATCCCTACAAGAACATCATAAATTTGTTATAAAATCCAGAGGAGTGGTGGAAGATTGCTGTGGAGGCCTGTGGAATGGTGGCAGAAATGGTGGACGCGGTGAAAAACGGGCGAAAAGGCATCAGAATGGTGAAGAAACAGGGCTGATGAAAGTTTGGCGTGAGGAGGACTCTGGGCCGTTGGATTAGATTAGCCAAGGGTGATCAACGATCGAGATTCACCGGGGAAATCCTTTTAGAAGGTTAAGCGGAAGAAATAGGTTTAATGTTAAAACCCAAAGTTTAACGTTTGGGTGAATTACAAAGAAAAATAATGAAAATGAATGAAAGTCGGGTGCCTCTGGTGGTGGGACCGGAAGGGCAGAGGGCAATTAAATGTGAACCGTTGGATCTCAGGAGGAGATCAACGGCAGGGATTAAAGGATGGACTCTTTGGAAGGTCCAATGGATGATAAAGGGCAGGGACGCGATACAGTGTGGACTGTTAGATTAGCTCATCGAACGGTCGAGATTAAGGATGGAGGTTGCAGGAGCAAAGGGGAGGAAGGTGGTTTTAGTGGCAAAACTGCTAGTGTCGCGCAGCTACAGAATGGTTTTGAACTTTCTCCCAAAAAAACGCGATATATGTCGCTGCATGACACACGTCCTCTACAAAACCGCTTTCATCACGTGATTTAGAAACGTTAAAGCCCGGACGAAGAAAAAACACGATATGCATGTTGACCGTTGGATATGGAGCGAAGAGATCCGACGGTGGAGGATCGAGCGCGATATGGGAAAGTGCACAATCGGTTAAGTGTGATGAGGTCAAAGGCGGGTTGGATCCCAGCCGTCGGATCTATAGGATGGACAGTCAGGATTTAAAAGAGGGAGCGGGAAGGCAAGGGGTATGTGAGCGGGCGGAAAGAATGAGGGCCATCGGATCTAAAGGTACGAACGGCGGGGATGAAATCGCAACAGAGGAATGGAAGGGGACCAACGCTTTGAGATTTGAACTTACGATTACACCAGGGCCGTTGGATCGGCGGACGGATCAACGGCTGAGATCCAATCGCAATCAGAGAAGGCAGGGGCCAAAAATCCGATGGTTGATGTTGCGATTACACATGGGCCATTGGATCAAGGCGAGATCGACGGTCGGGATTGGATCGGGGATCACCAATCGGGGAAAACACAGTGGCACTTAAGAATTGTTGCGATTGGCGGTGATGCGATTACGCGCCAGCCGTCGGATCTAGCGGGAATATCAACGGCTCATATATTATCGGAGGGGTAAATGGAGAGGGGATGAGCACGATGCATGGTTAGCGCTGACCATCAGATATTAAAGGATCAATGGTCAAGATCGTGGCAAGGAAAGATTTAAGAGCGATAGCCGTCGATCTATGTAGATCAACAGTGGGGATCGCAGCAGAAGCTGTGAAGAGAAAAACCAATCGCATCGGAGATTTTTGGAGTAACAAAGGGAAAGGCGCTCACTGAACACTCTGATTGAAATTAGCTCCCAAGGGAATAGTGCTTGGTTTTGGCGCTAGGTTTTGTGCGGTGAAAGGGGCTAGGGGCTAGCCAAAAAGGGCTTAACCCTGTAATGTAAAAAAGGGGATTTTTGGCCTATATTTAGTGCTTTTTAAGGCCAAATGGGGGTTTCGGTAGAGGAAATAAGGGATTTTTAAACCAAATAAAGGGAGCTGTGAGGTTTAAAAGGGGAGTTAGGTTGATCTGGAGGGTTAATGAGGGATTTTGAAAGGGGAAAAGGTGATGAAAAAAGAGGCTTTGTGGGAATGAAATAAGGGGAAATGGAGGCCTTTTTGAAGCATTATTCTTCTCAAAACAGCACGACTTTTTAAGGGGAACAACAGTGAAGATTTTTTAATGGATAGAAAACTCATGGAGGCTTCAAGAATGATAGGTTTACAAGGGAAATTTATCTCTTGAAGGCTCAAAAACATTTTAGCCACCTTTTTGCTTGTCAAAAAATTCATAGGTGGCTAACAGTGGCTCCACATGGGGATGGCATCTTCCTGAAGGTGTCAAGAACCTCATAAAATAATCTTTGGAAGTAGGCCAGATGCCTGGTACTTGATACATCCTTTTCTTCTTTATCAGCTGCCACAAATCATGAAGACATCATATCAGCAGAACACATTCTTCCAAACAACTACCTACCCATACTACTGTCCTAACATTTTTTCTTCTGGGTGCATTTGGACTTGCAGACCCTTTACATCATTGATTTTTTACAAACAGGAAAATAAACCTATCTACTTCTACCCTTATTTCTCCATGAGACCAGATTAAACAGTTGGCCTCATAGCTTCCTCTACCTAAACTAATATCTGCCAGGATTAAATTGTCTGACATATTTATTTCTCTACATTCTAAGACAGGAATTGAAACATAGTCAAACCAGGATTAGATTGTCTAGTTTGCTGGACTTTGCAGAAAATTAAAACAACTAACTAAATGCTCACAAGTTGAGATTTATTGAGATTCCTACCTACTCTACTCTACTTGGAAATCTCTGATGTTGTAGGTGATACAATAATGCCAGTGCAGCCAGTCAAGAAGTAACAAAAAAGGATGGAAGGAATGACTGCTTATCAGAGACAACCATAGGGTACTCTGCATGTGGGTCTTCAAAACTGAGGCCACCATCGGTGGTGACCACTTCTGATGTATCTGGCTCTTGCAAAGGATCAATTCTTGGGGGGCTGAGCCAATCAGGGAATCCATATATTCTGCCATAGGATCAGCAAAAACATGATATAAAATTTTTTCTTCAAGGTCTTCCATGACTGGTAGGCTATCTGCATCCTTGACAGTATCAACCACTGCATCTGCAGTGTGTCCCCTGAAATCACAATCATCCTTTTCCTAGTTGGGAGTATTTGGCAGATGAGTGTCAACGAGGAATACCTCTTCTTCCATTGGAACAAGACAAATATTTCTTTGAGAAAGAACCTCTTCCTCGCCTTCATCACTTTCTGAGCTAGAGGACTCATTGTATTTGATAGTGATGTCCTCTTTTAGCTCTGAGATATGATGTTCTGGTGGGCTGATCTCTGTGAAAATACTAACATATTCTTGAGCAAGGGTCTCTTTGATTACCTCATCCCTTTCAGGAGAAGGTTCAGTGTATTCAACTTTCTCAAGAGTTTCTTCATTGCTTTCTTCCTCATCCTCTGAACTAGAAATTTGTTGACTTCCATCTTCATTTCTATTATTATTGATGATTTGATATATAACAGAGTGAAGATTCATTGAATCTTCGTTTGCTATCATGCTTTCAACACTTTCTTCATCAGTATCATAGATGGCCTGCATTAGCTCACTATTTTCTTGAAGTTGATGGTCATGATCTTCCTCCCATGAATCTACTGATGATGGCCCTGTAATCTTAGTTTCCCTTTGGAAAATATTATTATCAGATATATAATCATAAGAGAAATCATAATTATAAGCAATTTCACCCATCAGATCCATCTGGATTTTCATCAAGTCTTTCTTCAAAATAATCTGCAAGTTCCTTTTCTGATTCAAAATCTTGTTCATCATACATGCTTTGCATGTTGCCTTTGTCTTGCAGTGATATGGTTTGCTTTTTCTGAGGACAAGGTGTAGGTATTTTCCAATCATCATTTCTAGTTTCAACCTCATATTCTTCCTCTTCTATGTTCAACAAGTTGTTGGTTGTCTCTATCAATCTTTCTAGCGTGTTTTCTAAAGAGACCTGCCTTTTTGCTCTGCTTGGTCCTTATTTATTTCTTTTAATTTGTCCTCCCTGCACCGCAAGTTGTATTCGACAGTAATTTCTATGTTTTTCATTTCCTCCAGGCTCGAAGGCTCTCTCTCTCTTATATGGAATTCCACCTCAGGGTCAAAAGAACTTGGATAGTGCAATAGGGCCCATCCCAGGGGTGGTTTTATGTTAGTAGGTATTTAATTGTATACCTTATTAAACCTGGCCGAAAAATTTTGTACTGTCTCTCCTGGTTTTCTTCTCAAATTCTGGTATTCTTCTAGGATGAGGAAGACATTTCCTGGGACTACCCATCTATCAAGGAAAACGTGAGTGAACTGCTGAAAATTGAAGATGCTTGCAGCTGGAAGATTTTTAAACCAACTCTTAACATTTCCTTGTAATGACAAGGAAAAAATTCTAATATGCACATCATCTTCTTCTATTTCATATAAGTCAAGTAAATCCTCAAGTTTTTGAACATGCTGCCCAGCAGTGATCTTTGAATTTTCTCCATAAAAAAGGGGCAACTTATCTGTAAGTCCTGCAGGAAGGGGTTGGAAGATAAGAGGCAAAACCAGAGGCTTATATATTTCTATGGCCTTTGTAGGCGTAGGTAGTGCAACAAGAGGCTCATGGCTGCTCGAAGTTTCTCTAGGAGTGGGAGATACAACATGAGGCTCTTGTTCCACCAGGTCTTTCACAGGAGTAAGGGTTTGCTCATGGTCTGAAGACTGAGGTTTGAGATCTTTCCCATACTCAATGTGGGTCTCATCTTTGTATACTTGATTAGGCTTAAAGTATGACAGAGCGCAGTGGTAGATAATAAAAAAATGAATTCTTTAAACCAAATCTAGCCTAAATGTTCTATCCTTCTATGAGGTCTGGCCATATTTTAGTTTCTTCCTCCATTGGAGTATTTTGAGAGTTATGGAGTGTGGAGTCGCCAGGTGGATGAATGTAAATATTTGAACAGACTGTTTTCCACCATTAGCATCAGAATACCAATCTAACCAGAGAACTTGGATCTGTTGAGTGCCTAAGGGTGTTTATGATGAAATGCACTCAAAGCTTCCCCGGTGGAGTCACCATTATGTTGGGGTTCCTGTGTTTTGGCCAGATTGGCAAGACCAAAAGACAAGACAACATCAAACCACTTTGGGATCCTAGGATCTATCCCTCCTGGACCCGGAGAGGGATATCTCTATAAAAGGCAAAGAATGATATATATCTTTGAAGCTCAAAAATGAGGTATTAGGCTAGGTATGAGGCATAGGGGGTTTTTTAAATTGGTTTGGTTGCTGGGCTAGAGATCATTAACTGAGAAGGTCATTGGAGTGAAAGGAACAAAGTAGCAGGATGTTTCAGCGAAAGAATATAGGTCAAGAAAGTGTCAATCCATTGGGCTATGGAGTCATGAAAGGGGATTACTTGCATAACAACTAACCAAGGGTTTCCATAGGGAAAGTCATCTATACTAAAGGATATTTTAGATAGATGGTGGAATGGGACATTAAGGAGTGAAGTGAAAGAAGGAAAGAAACCCAAGTGCAGTCTGAGATCAGGTCAGAGGTCATTTAACTCCAGGCCTGATTTGACATACTCAGAGGAAACTCCCAATGAACACAAAGGGTAGCTTAAGATCAGGTCAAAGGTCATCTAACTCCAGGCTTGCTTTCAGCATACTCTAAAGGGAAAAACCGTTAAGATTTAACATAGAGCAAGGCCTAAGATCAGATAAGGACTTTTAACCTTCAATGCTTTTGACACTCACTCAAAGGGATCTTAGAAAGGCCAACTGTTGGAAAAGGACCCCAGTGGATAGTGCTAACTCTAAATCCCTGGTATCCCAATTCTTCTATATTTAACCCAACAAGAACATATAAGCAACAAATTCCAAATTATAACATCAGTAAGCATGGTCATGTGAACATCTTTGACTGGTTAAATTACATGAATTTTCTCCTAGATACACAATCAACAGAAAACATCAAATATAAGAAGAGAAGGAAAGCATTAGGGTAACATGCAAGGGTATATCCTAAGCCATATTACTGATTCTTATCAGAGAATAATGGAAAATATGATTAAACATGAAATAAGTAAGGAAAACATCATCTGTAATATAGACCGGGATCCTGTGAAATTTGCTTGTTCAATTGATGTGCAAAAACAGTCACATACTTTGAGCTCAAAGGCTTATTACAATCCAAAATTCTCCTCCCAGCCTACTAAATTACAAGCTACTAAGATACTTCCCCAAATAACAGTTCTAACAATCGAATGAATCCCTATCAACCAATAACAACCTTTACAATGTATTCTTCAGGGGTTATTATAGGAGAATGAGTAACTGTGGTAGTAGATGTACATTTGATTGATTCATTAAGACAGAGTGGAGGAAATGTTCATGCCCACTCTGCTTAATGGCTATGTGTTGAAATATTGGTACTCTTTAGGTTGGTCAAGAAGTCCTGTCAGATTAAGATTAACCTCATATGTATTCTTTGAAGTTCTCTCTGACTGTAAGGTACTCTTTATTGCCTTCTGAAATAAGGAATGTGTTTATAAAGTCTGCAGGCCTCCATACTTCCATAACTGTGGTCCTCACAACTCTTTAGAAGCTTCTGTTAGTGTAATCACTTTTAAGGGCCCGAGGAGGCATGGAGAACGTTTTAGGTAGGTTTCCTTTCTGGAGAAAACACGTTTTGCTGATGCTGTAACACTGATATGACTTATTAGTGTGCTTTAGACCTTATTAGGCCTCTTTAACCATCTTCATGGTCTCTATCTGCGTCTTTATCCTTTGAAACACGGGATTAAATCATTAAATCTTTAAAATCAAGCTTGAAACCCTTTAATCCTCTTACTGATACACTTTACCGCTGTTGTGATGGCCTTTCTGCACTCTCAGTCACAGTGACTGTGACTGTGGAGAACAGAATGCATTTACTACTCTATAATCCCTGCAAGAACATGATAATTTTTTTACAAAATCCAGGGGAGTGGCGGAAGATTTTTGTGGAGGCCTGTTGAATGGTGGCGGAAATGGTGGACGCAGTGAAAAACGGGCGAAAAATCATCAGAATGGTGAAGAAACAGGGCTTATGAAATTTTGGTGCGTGGAGGCCTCTGGGCCATCCGATTATATTAGCCAAGGGTGATCAACGGTCGAGATCCACCAGGGAAATCCTTTTAGAAGGTTAAGCGGAAGAAATAGGATTTAATGTTAAAACCCAAAGCTTAATGTTTGGGTGAATCACAAAGGAAAATAATGAAAATGAATGAAAGTCGGGCGCCTTTGGTGGTGGGACTGGAAGGGCGGAGGGTGATTAAATGTGAACCGTTGGATCTCAAGAGGAGATAAACGGCAGGGATTAAAGGATGGACTCTTTGAAAGGTCCGATGGATGATAAAGGATGGGAACGCCATATAGTGTGGACCGTTAGATTAACTCATCGAACGGTCGAGATTAAGGATGGAGGTTGCAGGAGAAAAGGGGAGGAAGGTGGGTTTAGTGGAAAAACTACCGGTGTCACGCGGCTATAGAATGGTTTTGAACTTTCGCCCAAAAAAACGCGATATATGTCGCTGCATGACACGCGTCCTCTATAAAACCACTTTCATCACGTGATTTAGAAACGTTAAAGCCCATACGAAGAAAAAACACGATATGCATGTTTACCGTTGGATATGGAGCGAAGAGATCTGACGATGGAGGATGGAGCGCGATATGGGAAAGTGCACGGTCGGTTAAGTGTGATGAGGTCAAAGGTGGGTTGGATCCCAGCCATCGGATCTATAAGATGGACGGTCAGGATTTAAAAGAGGGAGCGAGAAGGCAAGGGGTATGTGAATGGGCAGAAAGAATGAGGGCCGTCGGATCTAAAGGTACAAACGGCGGGGATCAAATCGCAACGGTGGAATGGCAGGGGGTCAAAGCTCTGAGATTTGAACTTGTGATTACACCAGGGCCATTGGATCAGCGGACGGATCAACGGCTGAGATCCAATCACAATCGAAGAAGGCAGGGGCCAAAAATCTGATGGTTGATGTTGCGATTGCGCATGGGCCGTCGGATCAAGGCGAGATCGATGGTCGGGATTGGATTAGGGATCGCCAATCGGGGAACACACGGTGGCACTTAAGAATTGGTGCAATTGGTGGTGATGCGATTATGCGCCAGCCGTCGAATCTAGCGGGAAGATGAACGGCTCATATATGATCAGAGGGGTAAATGAAAAGGGGATGAGCGTGATGCACGGTTAGTGTTGACCGTCATATCTTAAAGGATCAATGGTTGAGATTGCGGCGGGGAAATATTTAAGAGTGATAGCTGTTGATCTATGTAGATCAACAGTGGGGATCATAGCAGAAGTCGTGAAGAGAAAAACCAATCGCATCGGAGATTTTCGGAGTAACAAAGGGAAAGGCGCTCATTGAATGCTCCGATTGCGATTAGCTCCCAAGGGCATAGCACCTAGTTTTGGCGCTAGGTTCTATGCGGTGAAAGGGGCTAGGTTCTAGCCGAAAGGGGCTTAACCCTGTAATGTAAAAAAGGGGATTTTTGGCCTATATTTAGTTTTTTTTAAGGCCAAATGGGGGTTTCGATAGAGGGAATAAGGGATTTTTAAACCAAATAAAGGGAGCTGTGAGGTTTAAAAGGGGATTTATGTTGATCTGGAGGGTTAATGAGGGATTTTGAAAGGGGAAAATTTGATGAAAACAGAGGCTTTGTGGGAATGAAATAAGGGGAAATGGAGGCCTTTTTGAAGCATTCTTCTTCTCAAAACAACAGGGCTTTTTAAGGGGAATAGCAGTGAAGATTATTTAATGGATAGAAAACTCATGGAGGCTTCAATAATGATAGGTTTACAAGGGAAATATATCTCTTGAAGGCTCAAAAACATTTTAGCCACCTGTTTTCTTGTCAAAAAATTCATAAGTGGCTAACACAACATATTCTTGTTGAAAGCCATGGGTTCTTCTGATAGCGAATTTTTTCTTTCTACAACATCAACATCTTTTCCACGCAAGAAATCTATTCTGATTGATGAATATAACAGGAGTTTTTTCGCCATGAATAGAGAGTCAAAAATTCAACTTGGTCATAATCCTAAGGATGATGAGAACATAATTGATGAGGCGCAGTAGAAAGAAATTTCTGTAAATCGAGAGTCATTTATTCCACTTACTCTTAATCCTAAGGATTATGAAAGCAATGGTGATGAAGGGCATGATGAAGAATTTCTAGAGTCAAAAATTTCACTTCGTCCTAATCCTAAGGATTATCAGGGCACCACTGATGAAGGGGAAGATGAAGAATATCCACTTCGTCCTAATCCTAAGGATTATGCAACCACCACAAATGAAGAGGGGAATGAAGAATTTGCAGAGTCAAAATATCCACTTCATCCAAATCCTAAGGATTATGCTAGCACCACTCATGAAGAGGGGAATGAAAAATTTCTAGAGTCAAACTATCCACTTCATCCTAATCCTAAGGATTATGCTAGCACCACTGATGAAGAGGGGAATGAAGAATTTGTAACGTCAAAATATCCACTCCATCCTAATCCTAAGGATTATGTGAGCACCACTGATGAAGAGGGGGATGAAAAAATTCCAGAGTCAAAATATCCACTTCGTCCTAATCCTAAGAATTATGCCAACACCATTGATGAAGAGGGGAATGAAAAAATTGCAGAGTCAAAATATCCACTTCGTCCTAATCCTAAGAATTATGTCAGCACCACTGATGAAGAGGGGAATGAAAAATTTGCCGCGTCAAAATATCCACTCCGTCATAATCCTAAGGATTATGCAAGCACCACTAATGAAGAGGGGGATGAAAAAATTATAGAGTCAAAATATCCACTCCGTCCTAGTCCTAAGGATTATGCCATCACCATTGATGAAGAGGGGAATAAAAATTTCCAGAGTCAAAATATCCACTTCGTCCTAATCCTAAGGATTATGCCAACACCACTGATGAAGAGGGGAATGAAGAATTTACAGCGTCAAAATATCCAATTCATCCTAATCCTAAGGATTATGCGAGCACTGCTGATGAAGAGGGGGATGAATTTCCAGAGTCAAAATTTTCACTTCATCCTAATCCTAATGATTATAAGAGCACCACTAATGAAGGGGGGGATGAAGAATTTCCAATAAATATAGATTCAAGGCATCCACTTATTCCTAATCCTAAGCATTATGAGAGCACCAGTGAGGAAGGGGAGGGGCAGGATGAAGAAATTCTAGTGAATACAGATTCAAAGCTTCCACTTAGGCCTAATCCCAAGGATTATGAGAGCACCATTGAGGAAGGGGATGATGAAGAGTTTCTTGCAAGTGATAATTTTAGAGGCACAAATCTAAATAATGCATTTTCTCTAAGTGACCGTTTCAAAGACACTCATGGCGATGAAGAATTGAATCCTCCAAGGAATAATTTGAAAGCATGGATCGATATGGTGAATAATTTCGTCTGAGTCAGGGTTACAAAAGCACAGATGATTCTTGTGAAATGTTTTCTTCAATAGAGGATGGTAATGAATATTTTCCAGGCAATGATGCTGATGAATTTCTTAACTATGTTGAGAATGATGATAGTGGGGATAATATTCCTCCTAATGGTGATGAAACTTAAGGATAATGGAATGGTGAATCCATTGCAACCAAATATTGTAACTAGGATTAGGAGTAGACCATTTCATATCAATATAAAACATTCCAATTATACAATGGTGAGGACAACATATCTCACAAAAAGAAGTTTTGTCATCCATTTGATTTCAAGTGAATGTTGTCAAAGGGATTTCTTGAAACATATGGATTTCAACTTTGCTTTGGAGAAAAGGAAAAGATATTTGTCAATGAATAAAAGCATGCAAAATTCATATTTAGTGGGTTGCATGCAATCTACACTAGCAGGTTATGATTATCATATTGGGAATGTATTTCTCTGCAGAAAGGCTTTCAAAATGTTTCATTCAATTGGTAATTTTCATTTGTCAAGAATCCAGGAAAAACTGGAAAAGGATACCACATATTATTTAGAAGTATGTTATAAACGGGAGGTTGGTCCGTTAGAAAATATTGCTATGTCGTGGATGAAAGACTTCTTTTCAAAGCATGGGGAGTGTATGCCAAATAAAGACACAATACATATTCCAGATAATTTCTCGAGACAAGAAATATTAAGCTTATAAAAATATTATGAAGAAGCTGCTGAAGGAGTTGGTAATTTTATTACATATTCATATTTTACAAGGGTATGGAAAAACGAATTCAACAATGTTCATATTCCTAAGAAGACAAGGATGGGGGTTTGCAGCACATGTGCTTCTCTTAAAGAAAAAAGAGATAAATGTGAAGGGGAAGAAATAGGTATGCATTCAAAACATTATTTTTTAAAATTGGATAGTTATCAACTACGAAAATATATTTATTCATATGTTTCTTTTTATTTTATGTACAAATTCCATTGTCAAAGAACTTCAAGATATCACAATCAGCGAACAAGTGAAAGGAAAAAGTTGTATAAACATCGAAAGAAGTATTATGATAATCCAAATAAATATCTGGGTTTGATAATTGATGGTATGGACCAAAAGAAAACACTTCTGCCACATTTTGTCCGCACGCCAAAAAAATTACAGGAGGAAAATTTCATTCAGTTTCACTTGGTTGGTTGTATGGTCTTTAATGAGAAGATGTTTCCAAGGGTTTTCTTCATAGCTCCAAATATTCATAATGAGGAAAATCTAACAATAACTATAATCCATAATGTGGTTACTCATTGGTCTGGTATTCTTCCTGAAGTTTTGTATGTACAATTAGACAACACAAGCTGTAAAAAAAAAAATCAAGTTCTTTTTGGGTATCTAAACATTCTCATTGAATTGGGAACTTTTAAAAGATAAAGGTTGGTTTCCTTATTTTTGGGCATATTCATGATCATATTGATCAAATGTTCAGTCATTTTTTAGTAACATTGAGGAGGAAAGGTGTTGGAAGTCTGCCATCATTAATTGAATGTATTACAAAATCCTACATTCCAAAGCCTTTTTTTCATGTGTTGGAAGAAACTATTGACATGCAAAGGTTTATTTTGGGATCACATGGTGAGGAGAAATGCATTGAACAACTTCACGACATTAGCTTCCAACATCAATTTCATATCAAAAAAATTGATGGGATAACACTTATATGGGGTAAGAAATATTCAACTGTTGCAGAATGGGGGCCATCATTAGGTTTAGCATTTTTTAAGTTCATTCCAGAGCGTCTAATATTTTCATCAAAGATATTGTTATTACAGTCAGTTGTTGAACTCCATAATGCACGACGGCATAAGAGAGACATAAATTATTCTGAATTTCTAGAGGAAATTAAAATATCTATTAGAGATACATATGAGTACTTCGATGTTGCTGATTAAGTTTTGTGAGAGTCTTTTTTCAATAATCAAAGTGATATGATTTCAAGATCAATAAATGAGGATACACTTTTGAAGACTCCATTTTTTTGGCCAAAAAATATGCCAAATGAACATGAGGAAACACACATTGTTAAACAACAAAAGTATCAAGCTATTATTAATTCTCCACATGTAGAGGAAAGATAAATCTATATTGGTTCTAGAAGATCACGTGCATAACATGAAGTCATGGAAGACCTTTACATGGGTTCTGTGTAGGATGTAAAGGAGGGTTGCATGATATCATTGTTAGTAGATGAAGATCCACTTGGGTATCCATTCTAGATTTCCAAGGTTATAAAGGTCATTAATGAAAATGAAGATATTACAACTATTGATGTACAATGGTATGCCACAGGTACCCACCCTTTCAATGGTGTGTACAAGCTAGAGATGGTAGTTGAAAAAAAAATTGGCAAAAAGAGAAAAAGAAAGGGCACAAATATAAATTGTCATTGCACAAATGTCTTAAAATTGGAGGATGTTGACATACTTGTGTATGACTTCAATTTGAAAAATATAGCAACTCTCTGGTTGAAGACCATAAATATTTTGAAGAAATTGCTACCAGAACAATTACTATTGATATGGGACTCTACAGAATGTAGTCGTAGATCTACAAGACTTTTGAACTCTGAAATGGTGGGCATGCATGTTGACTTAGATGGAGCACTAGTTGATGAAAGAGAAGAATATGGATCATCTTCATCTGCATCGAGTCATTCATCTGAAGATGTAGGTTCTGATGGCGTGCTAGAACCTATGGTTGATTTTGAGTAATTATCTAAGACATTTTTATATAATTGATGTTTGCATGGTAACTTGAAATAAATATTTTGACTTCCATATGATTTTTCATGAATTTATGAGGCATTTCTATGTTTGTTGGATTATATGTTTTAATTATGAAGAATTCGTCTCTTTAGAATATCCACAACGCAACAATGAATTACAAAAATAATTTATGTTATATTCAATATACCAATGTTGATATTAAAAGTAAAAAAGAAAATAGAAATTAATGTTGAATTTTTAGATTATGCAATGATATTGCCATGATATTATGTATTGTTACCATTTGGTATAAGATACTTTTAAAAAATTTAAAAATTATATGCCTCATTGAAAGGGGACACTTTGTTTTGATGGTTGATTTTTAGGTTTTGGTTGTAATTAGATTTAAATTTGTCTTAGGCTAAGATTTGAAAAGAGATATATTTTATCTTTTAAAATTAAAATTACTCTTGGAATAATAAATATTTCAGTTACTTTTTCATTTAAAAAAAAAATTAAGTCATATAATTTCTCCATAATTTCATGGTTCAAGTATGTTGAAAACTTAAGATTTAAAAACTTGAGATTTACAACTTGTCATTAAGGGTTTATGCGCTACAAAATTTTATCTTTAATGTTATGGTTGAAAACAATTACAATTTCAGGGTTGTTTAGAGTCAAGATATTTTATCTTTAACAACATGGATGAAAATTGTTCGAAATGATAAGGCTTTCAGACATGATTTTTTTAATCTTTAACATCATGTATCAAAATTTTTAGAATTTTATGATTTTTCAATGTCCTAATATGTTGTATTTAATTCCATTCTTACAATGTGTCAAAAGTGTGACACAATGTTTTTTTTTTTATATTCCAACATCAACTCGTTTTGTTTCGAGGGTGTTTTTTCAATCCTTTTTTCAAGAAACAATTTTTTTTTTAGCATAATTTTATAAAATGTTGAAATTTGACCTTGAGAAAAAACCAGATGCGTTATGGAATACACACTTTTTGTTTTTGGGGCGTTTTCTCATTTTTTTGAGTCTTTTTGGGCTAGAGTTCCCGTTTTGAGGTAATAGTTCTCGTTTGATCGGTAACTATGTTATCATGGAAGTGCTATCAATTTTTACTGCATGCCTGAATCTACTCGGAATGAAATTATAAATATGGATGCTAGGTAATGTGAGAAATTGTGTGAGTGGTTGAATCAATATCCTAAAATTATAGAACATTTTGTCTCAAAGTTTTCTGAGCAACTCCTAGATGTAGTAACAAAAGTGAAATGAGTCATATTACTATCACTACTGCTCCTTTTTTGCACTATTCCCATGCAAATAACTACATCTCACCCAAACAACTTTCCATACTTTGCAATAATATTCCCCTAGTAGTTTAACATGGGCACATAATCAAGGAATGACACTCTCAAAAGTTTCTTCTTCCTACATAAATGAGTAACCGGGCCATGTTAATGGGAAAGAATCCCTTGACTATGGACTCTACAACACTTTCTAAATATTACCTTATACTACCACCTTGTGTAAAAGGTTTTTTGTATTCAGGAAATGATTTGGTTTCTGAAGACTACCTTATGCTACCAACTCAAGTGCAAGAGGTTCGATGTATTCACATGATGATTTAGTTTCATTATTTAGCAGAGACGTTGATATAGTAGATATTCTAGAGCTATTTCCTTTGAATTCCAATCTTCTTGTTGTTCCCCATGCTTTGACAATGGAGAATTAATTTCTTTTGTTGCAATGGATCCAATATTTGAAAAATAAACGAGAGTTGAAAGATGGCTTTATACATAGTATATCATAAGAAAAATGGATAGAAACATCCAAAGGTTTTGAATATCTAACCAAGTCTTTCCTATTTGATTCCAAGGGAAATATCCTCCCCTTCAAGAAGATGATATTCCTTTTATTGAGAAGGTGTACTATGGAAAATATTTTCATGAATTCAAGGATGCTCTTAAAAAGTTGGGAGTGTCACTAAGTTTGGAAAAGGAAGTGACATAATTTTTTATCATCATATTTAAATGCATAAATATTTTAAAGTGATAACAAGGATGTATAACTATCTATAGGCTTCAAAACAAAAACCTCATGAGAGCATGGTGTTAAAATTTTTTATTATGGATGATGGTTGGCATGATGCAAGTTCTTGTGTCATCCATGATGTTTATAGCATTTTACAATCAAGGTGAAAGGTATTGGAAGGATGGTATAATGAACCATTTCTACTTGAAAGACATGGATGGACACAAGGGATGTTATCAAATACATCATAATAAAGAATCTATTTCTCTTGGACAGGTTGACTAACTAGAAAACTAATTCATTGAAAATGAGGAAAACTCAGTCGAATAAACAAAATCTTTTGTAAGAGTAATAGAGGAAATAAATTATGGATTTCGGGATATTTTTTATAGTTTCTTGCCTCATCACGTGGTTGGAAAACCAAGAGAAGTCTCTAAAATTGTCTAAACAAATAAATATATAGAAGGGAAATATCATAAGGAATATGGGAAGTTGGCGGAATGAATTCTTGAATAATGTTCATCCCACCTACTTGTGACTCCAGGTATTCTTCCAACAAACTTAGGCACTTATTAAGATCTAGTAACTTGAATATCATTTTGAATGCCTTGAGAGTGAGAGGATTGGGGTCCTCTTCACTCCTAGCAGGATTTTTCATGTTGTCTAATCAAAATTCTTTGCACGCAAATGAACAATTCCTTTGAAATAAAAAACCTCGGGGACACATGAAGCATTCACCAATCCACTCATCTAAAGTTTGTTGCTATTATTTTGTTCCGTTGGTAGGTTCACATACCATTGATACATAGTTTACCAGTGAAAGTTCCTATTGATATGAGAAAATGAGTTAATTGTATCACTACAAATAACTTATTTCCTTCCTCTGTTATCCATTTCTGCTTTGTACTTAAAAATACTTTCTTAATCAATGAAATTCTCAATGTCGTTTAACTGTAGATTTCTAATTAACCTATATAATCACCAATTGTTACTATTTTATATGTGAAGTCTGTCATATAGAGCACCCTTAATAAATAGAAATTTGAGATACTAGAGCCGACGTTTATGGGAGATAGCAGATATAAAACTGAAAACTCCAAAAACATCTCGTCCATTTACTTCACAACATGGTCCTATATTAATATCACCAATATAGTACCCTAAGTGACAAAAAATTACAAAATGAAATAAATATGAAATCTTTGTGACCATTACAATTTTCATACAAGCAGTTAATAACAATAATTCAAAAACTGTACAAGGATAAGTGCAAGGAGATATTACGTGGAGTAGTATGTGTACGAAGGTAATGTTTTGCAGAAGTGGTGTTGTGCACAATCAATCATCGATGAAGGAATATGCACAAAGGAACGAACATGCCAATCTACTTGAAATAGAAAACCACAAAGATGCATGCACCAATCACCAATCATTGAAAATTTCTTCTCTCCCTCCTCTATCAACCATATTATGTTCGTACTTGGAAATATGTGATGTAGTACCAACCTACTCAATGAAACTTATCCCTATGGAAGTTGCAAAATATTAACCAAAACTTAGAGGAGAGATGACATATTCTTCAGAACTTTCATATTTAAATTTCCGGTCATTGTTTCTCCATGGTTTAAATCATTCTTGCATCCTTTTCCAAAATTCAACACATTTCTTAATCCTTAATGAATTCAACATTGTACTGTGATTGGGGTTCATGAAGCTTATACATAACTTGATTTTTATTTGGTCGGAAGGAACCAATGACACCTTCAACAATGCATATGGAATGAGTAGACACCTCCACATGATCTACAGCCCAACAAATCATATTTGTATATGGAATAATTTTTGGGATGTGAAATAATTTTATGCAAACTTTACCGCACCACGTCGAGCAAGGGGATCTCAGGGACGCGCTGACCTAGCTCTATTTCTTCTGAACTTCCCTTCGCTTCTTCCTCGAGCAACTATAATACATTCCATACTAGGAGAAGATGCATGCATTTGTTCTTGTAATAATGATATCAGAGAATAGCTTGGCAATGAAATTTTTATCATCCAAATCCTCTGTTGTCGGCTGCCAATGTTTCTGTACTTTCTTAACATATTTCCCCTTGAATTGAGCCCTCAAAAATCTTGTAGAGCCTCAAGCTTGAATACACAATGAGGAAACAAACATAATTAAGAAACTAGTTTACAAATACAAGGCTTATTAATAATTTTAAATAACAACCATCATTTCATAATGTATAAGAGGAAATGCAATTTAACACACATAATGTGAATGACATGCAAGGAGATGAATTGATCACGTGTGGACTCATTCAATCAAATGCCATATATAATGATATTAAATACCCACAAAGGTGATTTTTGTTAATCATATGTTTAGGATTTAATTCATGCTTACAATATATTAATACACTAATTAACTTTAATCATGGGTTATAAACAATGCTTCTATGATATTTTATGAAAATGTTGTGACGAGATGAGAACTATATTTAACAATTACCATGAAAATTGGTGTTATTAACTTATTAGCTATGGTGAATTGGAAATTTCCACCATTGGGAAAATGCCTGTAGTGAGATGACATGCCACCTCACTAAATAGATAATTGATGAGGACACACATATTCTCAAGCTAGCATGAGCTTGGTTAATGTAGAAACACATTGGTCAAATTGTAATCATTGAAAAATATTTGATTTTATATGGTTTGGAAAATACTTTTCCTTGAAAATATGATCCATTTCGTATTATTTATAACTTATGAAGAAAGACACATTTATTTTCTTATATCCATATGTCTGATCCTAAGATTGAAAAGTTGGCCAATACTGATACATGGTCTAAAAAAAATGATAAAGAAGAAATTATGCAGGTATCTGAAGAAGTTGCAGTTGGGAGATTAGATATGGATATCGAACCAATTAAAGTAAATTATAATGAGAATGCAAAATTCACAAATCTAGCTATTGGAAAGGTGTCAGATGTTGTAGATAAATATTTTTTTGTGCACTAAAACTATCAACAAGTACCACTAAAAAGAAGATAAACTGATACAAAGTTCGATGGTCCACAAGGTTGTGTTGGCAAAAACAAACAAGAACATGATGAAGATATTTTTTTCCAAAAGAACAATGAAGAATTATCAGAGTATGTACAAGGTTTGTTGAAAGAAAGGAAACCTAAAGAATCTGCAAGTCCAATTGTGCTCATTTCCATGAATTTAAATACTGAAAATTTTGCAAGGGAAAATGATAAAGAAGTGGTTATTGTTGCAAAGAGAACAAATTTTACAAAAGAACCAACCAGTGAAGCAATGAACTCTAATACAAGTCCTAGATTCCTTTCATCTACTAATTTTGATCATAATACCTTTAATTTAACTATTATTTAGCTAGAAATCAAGTCTAGAATAGAGATCAATGGTTCTAGAACTATTTCAATTAATGTTGATTTAGGTCAGGTGCATAACACAAATATGGTTGAATGGCATAAGGAAACAAGGAAAGTGGTTGCTAAGAGGCTAATAGAGTATATTGTTGGCAACAAAAGGTTATAAAATCTATTGACTACGATTGAAGTAAAATTGAATAATGCTAATATAGCTATCAAAAGAAAATGAATTAAGATTAGAGATTTGGAAAATAAGATAATCAGTTGATCAGGTTTTCCTAAGGATGGAAATGTTACAAAACAATTATTGGAATAAAATGATAAAAAAATTCAGAGACCTGAAGGCAACTTTAAAGTGTTATGAGTACGAGCTATAAAATTTAGTCAAAACATATAAATGTAAAGAATACGGAGAAAAGAAAGTGCAATAATTGTAAAGAATGATCAATATAAAAGAAGCACAACTTAAATATTTAGATAAACAAGTTGCTAAGAAAAATATAGAATTCAAGGAAAAGGATAAAATGTGTCAAAATAAAATAGATGAATATAAAGAAAATGTTGATAATTTTCTTCAACAAGGCATAATGGAAAATATTTATCCAGATAAGATTAAGTTATTTGAAATAAAGGATATTTTTTGCAAACCAAATGAGCTCAGCCATGGCTGCTCACGATTGTGCTTCAATGGAAAAAGGCGGTGGCAAAGAGTCACGATGGTGTCTTCTTCACCACACTTGATATCAGTAGGCACATATGATAATTAGAAAGATTACATATTTTCATTAAATTAATATTTCTGTAAATTTCCCATTACAATTTGGGTATGGTCATGATAAGACTTGGACTTTAAATTACATATGAATTATATAAAATGCTTCTAGATTTGTTAAAAAAGGTAATGTTTCTATTTTTCTCATGTTTTAGCTGGAAATTTTATGGGGAGGATTGATATTGGGAAGTACATATGAAAAAATAAATAAACCCATAAAAACATCTTGTTGCTAGGAAATTCAATATTAATACTAGCCTCAACTTAAAATCTACCTAAAAACAAATCAAAATAAGGGGAAAAATAAAAGTAAAATGTGCTCACATAATTACAAATAAGTAAACCTAAGTACTACACAGCTGTAACATATATTGTTTAAGCATGAAGGAAGGAACCACCACTACCTAATACAAATACTGCGGTATTTTCCCATTCCTTCGAGAAGATATTCTTTGCGTATTTATTACACTAACAACTAGGGCACATGGAATTCTTACAATGCTAATAAGCTTTTGGACGCTAGATGCTATTGCACAGTTGGGAGAGGAAATCGCAGGTGTGTTGCAACTAGCAAAACAACGACCACATAACTTGGAGAAGAATGACAACCTAGGAGATCTCTTTACAATTATTTTTTCATAACAAGCCCCCTTTATAAGTAATCGAATATGTGTTCACGATGTGGGTGCTAAAAAGTGCATGATAAACACCTATCCAATGTAGCTTCCAACAAAATAAATAGAACTTATGGTTACAATTGACACATTACTTTTTACTAACTACTCATATATAACCATAATTAGACTTTGGTATGGGTGTTAAAACGTGGGAGTCTTCCAAATGCCACCGAGCCCAAAATAAAATATATATCAATGGCATGTATTTGTATTTCAAATCAAATGTGCAACGAAATCATACAATATCATCTATCGATACAATTATAGATATTTTAAAAATCCTGGCTTAAATCCCCAACTAATGTGCATTTGGGAAGAAATAAATCAAGTAACAAGTCTAAAATTAATTTTCAATTCGATTGTGGAGTATTGTTAATTATTCATGTGTACTAGCATATACCAACACAAAAATAACAAAACAGAAAACACCAAAAGAAACATCATTAATCATAATTGCATATAATAAATTTACATTGTTGTAATGAATAGGGTAACACAACGTGTGTGTTATGCCTTATGCATTTTCAAATACAAAGGCCTTAGATATATTTTTATGCTTTAACTATTGTTTATCAACTTCGGGTTTTCCTCTTTCTCAAGTATCAGTCGTCCAATATTCCATAGGTTGCATGTTTTTCTTCTTAGGCCTTTGGAAAACTATGAATGCCTCTTGTTATTTTACCTCTACAGCCTCCTCGATCATTGAATACAAATTTTGGTATGATTTGGTAACTTGTATAACAAACTAAGTCTTAATTGTTGAATCATCCTATCCAAAAGAGATAAAACATTGAAATCCATGCAAAGAGAATTTACTAGTAATTGCACATAAACTACTACTTCATTACTAGTTAAAGTGCAAACATGATCTCCTTCAGCCTTTTTGACCACATCTTGAAATTGTTCATCTGATATTTAAGCCAACCTAAGTCGTTCCAAAAGGATGGCATCCAAATCTTTGAATACATCCCCATTCTCCTTTGAAATTTATGGTAATTCTATTAGCTTTAAGGACTACAAAATTCATTTCGTCCATGTATTTCTTCCTTTATTTAACTAATAGAGCTAATAGAATATAGTCTAGTCTGCTAAGAAAATTGAAGAACTTAATAACTTCTTCATTAACCGAATTTAGCCACTCATCTCAAATTCAACTCTAAGGCCATGCATATCGAGGCTCTATACATGGGTGTCATGAATTTGCGATAACATATTCATTGAACCTCATTATGGTGGTCAATATCCATTCTAAACCTGTAAATTATATTGGTTACTATTAATGTACGACAATAAAGCCTTGGAAAGCCTACTTGTTTCTCGTCGTCGTCTTCTTGTATAGGCACAACTGCGAGCCACATTCACTTTCCATCTATAATTACAATGGCATTCCTTCCAGATCCAATGCCCCAACTTATTTGATCAGATGGCCTTGATGCATGTTGGGCTCCCACTAACATGAAGATTTAAAATGGAGTTTTAGTCTGATGACATCCAACAGCCAGGATTTGTTTGATTCAACGATATCCCCCCCAAATAACACTAGCATTAAAAGAAACTTGCATCCACAATGAAATTCATCACCCTTGGTAAATCACAATCAACGTCCCTCACTCATACTATATATAAATTTCAATGGCTATACCCCACCTCGGTATGGGCCCCCATTGATTTAACTATTGTGATTGTCGTCAAAATCAATAGCTCACAACAATTGCACCCAACCCCTAGTGACGTAAACAAGCAGGGAGAGGGGGGTCTACACTCCCTATTCTACCACAAAGTTCCACCCCCTCATTCTAATGGAAAACACTTTACTTACCAAGATCCACACTTCCCGTGAATTGTGGGGGTGTAGCCCCATGATGTCACTGAGAGGAGTGGGGGGGATAAAAAATCACGATTCTGCCCCCTCCGTAGAACTTTACACTCTGACATAAATTCCACCATGAACTGTCAACAGTTCGATTTTGTAGACTGACAACAATTAGTCGAATGGATCCTCTTGTCCATAATACTTTCCCTTCTGGATTTTCCAAGTTCTCTGATCTTAACACCTATATTTCCAATTTTTTCCCATCGTTCCACCAATTCTAAGCTCACACATTGTTCTTGTAGATTTTCCACTCTTTACGAGTCAAATCAAATAGTTCGTCAATAACCTGTAATTTTCCCTAAAATCACTTTTTGGCCCACCCCCACATCAACACTTGCTTCTGTTTTAAAATAAAGTACATATCTTATCAGTTTATGACACCTATAATAAGATAAGTTGAATAAGGATCGCCATGAATTAATGAAACAAACCCCAAGGTAAAATATTCTTGTCACTTGTCGTTAAGATTCCCGTCATAGTCAAGGTTCCAGTCCCAAGAGATTCTAAATCCCTTTGTCTCCAAAAATCTAATATAACTTTCCACCTTGTTTTTCAAAACCAGACATTAGGCCATCCACATAGTGGTTTTGGCACAAATCCTTTGGAACCCAATATCAAATAAGATGATGCCGAGTCAACATTGTAGTGTGGACCAACCCACCCATCAAGTTGCTCTGCGTAGTTAATCGCCTCCATGTTTCACTTCTGATATGCATTGTCCATGGTGGATTTATACATCTGGCCACACACCTGACCTTTTATGTAAGATGCATTCTGTTGGAGTATGGACCGCAACCCCCTCCCTGCCCCCCGCTTACATAGACGAATGTACCCCTAACACCCTACCCCCTCCCCCGCTTATGCATATGAACTTGCGTCTCGTAACTGTCAATATGTGTCGTGAAACCTTTGTCGTCGACCTTTGCATTAGAGCATTAACATAAACTATAGTGTCCACTACAAGTTGATCATGACAATCATGATAGCTAGTGTTAGAGTCTCTACAATAACCAATCACATAATTCATTTTTCCCTATTTTAAAATTATTTTCCAATGCCTAACAAATACCAAAATTAAATC
Source organism: Pinus albicaulis (assembly GCA_034641835.2). Lineage (NCBI taxonomy): Eukaryota > Viridiplantae > Streptophyta > Pinopsida > Pinales > Pinaceae > Pinus > Pinus albicaulis. The sequence goes on along the minus strand of CM076572.1, from coordinate 11,474,033 downwards.
ACCCTCCACTAAAAAAAATTATGTCACATCAACACTTGTTTAGCCAATAGAAAATTAGAAAAAAGATTTTCTAAAATTAGAAATATATTTTTTAGTTTATGGAAAAATAATCAACACTTTCCCTAAACTTCAATTATAATTACATAAACTTTGCAAACTAATAGATAATCTAAAAGTTTTTTTTGGTAGTGGTCAAGGAAAAGCTCTCAAAATAAAAAATTCAGTGGCCGTGACAACCTTGTGACAAAGTCAAGAACTTTACCGAAATAGACCCTGTGTCAATGCACTTACCGAATTTCCTCAAAGGAACACGTGTTGATATTGCTTTCCTTAGCTTTTGACACAGCATTATCATTGTGTTGATATAGCTTTTCCATAAAAGTATATTTTGGCTTCCAATCTTTTTCATAAAAGTATATGTTATATTAAATCTTTTTATATTTTACTTATACCACTCATTTCATCAAAGGAATTTTACACTTCATATTCATAAAATATATATAAGTATATTTTTTTGGCTTTCAATACATTATATATTATATTAAATATTTTTATATTTTACTTGTAAAAACTCATTTCATCAAAGGAATTTTACATTTCATTTTATTTATTCACTTGCAAATTCTTGATGCTTCATATGTATATTTTGGTTTTCAATTACTTATTTTATCAAAGAAATTTTATACTTCACATTATTTTTTAAAACTTTTTCTTGATGCTTCATATGTATATTCTGATTTTCAAGTACTTATTTTATCAAAGAAAATTTATACTTCATATCATTTTTTAAATCAAAAGTTTTGATTAGAAGTCTTAGACTCTCCTTTTTCTTTTCCAAGAATTATGGTTTCCATTGAAAGTTGATAGCGGCACCCGGTAGTAGCGGGCACGCCAACACCGGTAGTGGCGCAATACGGAAGCAGGAGTAGTGGGCACGCAAGTACATGAAAAATATGTCAATGTGACATGATTTTAAAAATTGACTCTTGTATATAGAGAGAAGTGCAGGTTCACTAATATATTAATAACACTAATAATAATAATGAATTAATATTATATATTAATTATTAATAATAACTAATATTATATTATATATTAATTATTAATAATAGGTAATAATATTATAGAATGGATATTTCCAGAGTCATAAACATCATGTTGAAAACTTCTGGAGGCTCAACTAATAATATATTATATCATTGAACATTTCAAAAATGGTAAATTATGATTGAGTAGTTTTTAAGTGTGATTTTTTGGAAAAGTTTTTTGGTTTATTTTCCAATTTAATTTGTCTAAAATTTGATAGGGATTCACTGAAATCACAAGTTTGACAGTGGAACTCCAATTGAAGTGCCCCGAGGTTTTTGAGGGTGTTGAATCTATATATCCAGTTAAAAAACCAGCTTAAACAACACAAATCAAGATTTGACCACAATTTTCTTTTGTTGAATTCTAGCCAGAAATCCACTGGAAACTCCAAAAAGTTGCACTTAAAGACTATATATATATATATATATATATATATATATATATATATATATATATATATATATATACCGTGAAGTAATAGATGAAATGACTTTTTTCCTAGATATTTGGCAATACAATTTTAAGTCAAATTGTAATTTTTTTATTATTTAAAATGTATTTTTGAATGTATAAATGGATTCAACACCTTAAAAAAATGAGACACATATTTGTGCAAATTAAATAATTTAAATTATAATTTTTAAAACTATATACAAAATTTTGGGGAAAATTGACTCAAAAAAATTCCTTGAGAAAAAATCATTTCTTATGTTAGTCACACTATGTGTATATCCATAAGTTTTGAACTAGTCGCATTATTTCAAATAATAATATACTAGTATACTCAATCATTTTCTATTCAAAGTTCCATGGTTTATTAATAATGTATAGTCCCATGGCATATTAATAATGTATAGTTATTACTAGTTAGATTTAAAATGAGTTTTCACTTTATGAAATTTTGAAAGAGGAGGAGATGGGCGCTAAAAACCTTGTGGCAGTTAGGGTTTTTCCTTAGCCAATCGATCTATGCTTAGATCACGTGTATTTCTTTACAAATCTCTACATCTATCTGATCAATGACGAATCTTAGTGATTCAATGATGAAGACAATTTCTTTTGTAGGAATGGTTGTTGGACAAGCAAGCTCTTATTCAGTTTCATACAATTCCATTCTAAAATATGGATATGGCCTCTCGATAGTTCAAGAAGTTCCTTCCCTCAATGTTATTTTGGACGAGGAAGCTTTCAGTTGTGAGAAGTTTTTTCTAAGCAAGGTTTGGTTTGCAGGTTTAATGGATTTTGGTTGCGGTTGACGGATCTGCATAAATGGATCTCTTAGACATGGAAACCATGTTTAATGAATGAACTGAATATTTATCCCATGGCTCAAGGTTTTTTTTGTTGTTGTTTTTGACAGTATTGAGGACAACAAGGCCATTTGCGAATTCAGATCGTGGTTCTGGGCTAGTGTTGGTCTCTTCATGCAGCCCTGGTCTCCCACCTTTGATCCGGTAACACCATTAATCTCCACAACTCTAGTTTGGGTAAGGCTTTCAAACCTACCCTAACATCTTTGGAATATCTAATTGTTATCCTATATTGGAAATGCTCATGGAAAGTTTTGTTGCCACAACCTAGATACATGAAATCATTATAAAACTATTTATGCATGAATTTTTGTGGAGATTGACTTCAATAAGGGTTTTCTGCTAAGATCAATTTGACGACCCCGAATTATGTCTAGGTCCAAAAGCTCGAATGTCAAAATGTTTTCATTTTGGTGTAGAGTGTGCTATGAAACATGGCATGTAATAAAAAACTTCCCCAAGCATCAAAGCAACAAAGATTCGAAAAAATGTTAAAGGTATAAATGGTGGGAAGGAGCCGAGGGTGATCATTATATGGTATACAAAGAGGAACAATCTCAGGATAAGAAAGAATCTGAAGATAAACTATAAACTGATACTTCAAAGAAAATGCATTAGAGGCAACAAAAATCAATCAGGAAAAATCACATGCCAATGAAGATTCTCTAGACTCAACGAAAGTGGAAAAGCACCAAATTCTCATGGAAAACATATCCCCTCCAAAACCATAAGGAATAATGTTGGAAAGGAAACTTCTTGGGCTGATCAAGTGGATGAGGAAGACTTCAAGAGTACTTGTAAAAGAATGACTCGTCAAAATCAATATAAAACATGAGTTATAATCAAGTTAGGAAGAAAGGAAAAAATATTTCTTCAAGAAAAACAAGAAGTGTTATTAAATCAAAACAAAAATAGAGAATAATGGAATGTAAATGTGTCTAGATATTGGGTTTTTTTTGGAAATTTTTTAATTGGAAAGAGATTGAAATTTTTGTGTCATGGGGAACTAGCTTGAGGGTTTGAATTGAGCCTAGGTGCTCAATTTCAATCCTGCAAGGAAGATTGGAATATGTAAAGGTTTTGTCCTTGTAATCCATTTTTTTTTATAATACAAATATATAAGATTTGTTTGCATAATAATAATAATAATTTATTTAATAATACAAATATATCGGGTTTGTTTACATAATAATAATAATGATAATAATAATAATAATGTATAATTATTACTATATTACATTTTAATTTTTAAATAGTGGAATTTAACTATTAGATATTTTGGTTTTTTTTTATAAATTCAATGATAGAATTTTTAATGGGATTGCCATTTTAATCATTCAAAATGCATTAATAAATTTATTTTTTGAAAAAATCATTAGAAATTTGAATGGTGTAGATTACATAACTCAAATTTACCATTTCAATAAATTTCTAATAGATTTAGAGACAAAATAACCAAAAAATAATACTTAAACTATAACTGTTTCAAAATAATAATAATAAAATTATATAAATTTGTATATATTAATTAATTTATATTATAATATTAATTTATATTTCCTTAGTGTTGATATTTTTCATATATATATATATATATATATAGATTATCTTTAATTTTGATTATAAATAAGTTTGTATGGTACCAAATAAGTTTGACTTTTTTCTTATTAATTTATTATATAATAAAAAGTGTAATCTAACTAATAGATGAGATGACTTTTTTGGTGGGGAAATCAAATTTGGAGAAACATTTTGATTTCTTATTGTTTAAAATGCATTTTTGAATGCATGGATGGATTCAACACCCTTAAAAAAACTTTCAAGAATTTTGGAGAGAAAACAACTTAAACTTATGATTCTTAAAAATATTTACTAAATTTTAGAAAAAATTGACTAGAAAAAGTGCTAAAAAAACCATTTCATCTATTCATTTAACTACACAATTATAAATCCCGGATGCGGGTGTTAAGCGTTGAGAAGACTTGCCACTTGGGCACCATGTGGCAAGGCACCTGTCCGCCCCACGCTCCTGCACATGATAGCCCACCCTCCATTAAATGCTAGAGCATGGCTCCTTTAATTTCCACCCTCGCCAGATTTCTCTCGACATACTTTGGCTGCTGCACATTAACTATGCCTCGAACTGCTCCAATGGCTCTTAAATTCGCCATCTCCGCGCCTCCCTCCTCCATTCGTCTTTCCCTCTAGTTCTATGTGATTGCTTCTGGCATCTTCATTACGTCTCAACCCCTCGGCCCTGCTCCGTTTCAATATGAGTGTTTCACCGTAAAGTCTGGCTCCTTGGTTGCCCCTGAGCTTGACCCATCCCATTCTCGAGTCTCCTCTCATTTTCCTGCCATGCTGAGACGTCATATAATGAGGTGTCCCAGAGCTGGTGGGTGAGGTCTCCCCTCTAGGCCTCCCTACTCGACCACCATGGGCAGGGGGGTGAATTTTTTTGTGGGTTGGGAGGAGCCGAACCTACTTGACCCTGTCAACCTCGCCGCCCATCTGTCCCTCCATATCCCTATCCCTCCGCCTAAATCCTCCAGCCTTTGTCCCAAAAAACAACCCCGTAAATCCACTATTCTGTCTGATCCTGTCTTCTTTCCCTGCAAAATGAAGGCCCTGCTTGTGAAGAGCTCTTCCACCAGCGGTCATGGCTCAAGCATTGGCACAAGTTCAAGCAGCGGTCATAGCTCAAGCAGTGACGAAGACGGAAAGGACATCGGTGCCAGCATTCATGCAACTGCCTCCAATTCGCCAGATGCACAGGTGTTGTTTCTCCCTCCATCATTTGTCTATGAGTGAAAGAAAGAGGAGGATGAGTCTCTCTATGCTTGCAGGATTGTGGACGAGCCTCCCAAACCTCCTGAGAAGAATTACAGCTCACCATAGGCCTAATAGCTGGGTGCTCATTTCTTTTTCCAACTATCTTCTGGTGTTTTCTAGTTTTGCTATGTTTTGGAACTATTTTCTATCATAGTTTAGTATCAGTCCTATAACTCGTCAAGTTGGTTTCCCACTTGGGGCAGCACCTACTTTGCTGTAATGCTTTTGATACTTCCCTCTGGAATTGGCGTAACAACTCTAGAGGATGAGAATTGTAATATTTTGACGTGTATGATATAATAGAAGGAGCCTAATTTAGGTTAAAAAAAACTACATGATTATAAAATAAAAAATTATTAAATAATAAAATAAATGGATTACATTCAAACTTTTATACTTATTATTTTATTATTATTTTATTCATACTTTAATATATATACTTCTCTATCAATGTGGATAATCCGGAAAGCTCCTTAAAAGATGATCACCACACGAGTTTGAAAACCAAAAATATATACTTATTAATTTAATATACTTATTATTATTCTTGATATTATAATATTTATTAATTATTATAATATGATAATATTATTATGATATGATATTACTATTATATTATTATTATTATTGAATACATATTAAATATTATTACCATATATTAATGATATATTATTTCATTTAATATAATATTTAATTTATTTTTATATTTATATTATTAGTAATTATTTATGATACCATAAGGATAAGTGAGAATACTCTTTTAATGGGATTTAGGAATAGCCATAAACAATTAAGCAAAAGGCTTTGTGCTTATCCAAGATCTCTCTTTGGCTACAAAGAGAAACATTCAAGATCTCATTATCATTAGTGACTCTATCATTCTTTTGCACCACCTCATCAATAGATCTCTTCGATATGACATCAAACTCTAAGCTATTGTAAAAATGATATATTATATGCTAGGAAACTTTCACTCCAAATCATGGATTCATGTCCATATGCACAACAACAAGAAGGCATACCTCCTTGCGAATGAAGGGGTCCATCTAGCAAAAGGAAACCTTAAAGTGGATGGGGTTCTAAGCTTAACCCGAATTCCTTAACCCTATCTACAAACCATTTTTGTATGTGTCAGTTTTTAGTTGGTATTTTTTGAAGGATCTACAAACTAGCATTTTTAGAACACTGTAACACTGATGTGTCTACTCTAGGGCATATTTTTGGATCACAATTTATAAAAAAAAATCTTACTACAATGCTGATCCATTTAGACTAGCAGTAAATACTTATAAACGCTGTACATTGTACCCCTAGCACAAGTTTTATGAAATATAAATATATTTTATTTCTATTTTAGAGGATAATTAAGGTAACGCAATGCCCCCAATATAGGGTGTTTGACAACCTAAATAGACATCACACATGTGGGGCAGACATGGGTAAGGATCCATGCTCCCTGTGTTTTCTAATAGTCTCCTATTTGCATGCATGTTTTGGTAGTGCACCATATCCTAATGGTGTGATACCTCATTGGTATACTATGGATACAAATGAAGTCTCTTTAGAGATGGCTTGTCTCTATGAGAATCATGGTGAAACGTTGTGCCATTAATTCTCTTCAAGTTAGCTATGTTTGGCTCCCCTTTTTCCATGAGCCAATCATGCATTTGAAAAATTGCTTGATGGGTTTTGGTATGATGTTTCCTCTTAAACTTAGGGTGGTTTCCATTTTGGTTCTCCATCTACTCTCTTCTTCTCGTTTTTTTTTTTTTCATTGGTTTGAAATGGATCCACAAATAAAACACTAGAGAAAATCCTCGTTGTGAACCAACAAAGTGGAGATGGTAGCTAAGGATGTTGCCAGAACCTTCCATCACTCATGCCCTCCTGATATTAATCTGCATCATAAAATTCTGATGGAGGAGGACATGCAAGAGAGAGACTTCTTCTTAGACGAGGAAGTGGAAAATATGGTTCAATATTTGGTCAAGGATCCAGGCACCAACCACAGTTGGGATACTAAATTCCGGTAGACCCTCAAGCTCTATTGGCATATTCAATCCTTCATATCACACCCTCGAAACTGAAGAGGTAAACTTCTTTAACCTTCATTAGCATCTCAACCACCTGAAGAAATAAACCTCCCTACTATGAACTATTTGTATCTGGTTAGCTAAAGAACATGGAGGAGTTCTAGACTCGGTTGCAGGTGATAACGCAAAGGAAAACATTATAGAGGTTTCCACTACTCAGCCTACTTATTTTTATGAGTTTTCTACTATATTTAGCTCTTAGGGTTCTAGAATTGGTCTTTTGGATCCTCCAACCTTTCTATTTTATATCTTATTGTAGTTACTTTTTACTATCAATAGCCTGGTTTCCTATATGCTATATTGGAAAAAACTCTTTTGGGTTAAAATTAGCACATAAGGTTTAGTTTCCCTCTAGGAAGGCACAAAGTACTTTTTTTGGGTTTATGTTGCATAGGTTTGATGATAAATCTCTAAATTTCTAAAGTCATATTGCATAAACATGTTGTAGAAACTATAGGTGTAGGTTTTAACCCGGTACATGAATTACTTGCAAACGAATTCTTAAAACTAAAAATAATACAATAGAAATAACATAACAATAATTCCCTTGATCGAATCTACAAATAGCATGGGAAAACACCATCGTGCCCAAAAACCATGCGTGAAAACCATGGTTAGGTCTGCCTACCATCTTTGGGTCTGCCCAACTAGTGTTGGGTTTGCATAATATATATATATATATATATATATATATATATATATATATATTCCAGGGCACTGCGTCAGACCCCATGACGCGTGGAAATAATATAACACACGCCCAAAATTCTCCCACTTGTTATTTTCTTTCCACATTGGGGGTCACATGGGAGTTTATTCATTGGTATAGGGCTGAAATTCCCATTGTTTCTCTACACCAAGAAAAATTCTTATTTCTCATAGAATTTGTCAATGCATCTGCAACATTATTTAGAGTGTACACCTTTACCAAAAACACCTTTTTATCTTCAACCATTTCCCTCAAAAAGTGATACTGAACATCAATGTTCTTTGTCTTTGAATGATAAGCAGGGTTATTTTCCAAAAAAAATGCACTTTGGCTGTCACAATCTATCCTTATAGCTCGTTGTACCAACCCCATACTTGAACAAAATATCTTCAACCAAACTTCTTCCTTCTTGCATGAGTGGCTTCCATGTATTCAACCTCTATAGTTGAAATTTCCACTATAAACTATCTCTTTCTCACCCAACTAACTACTCCAAATAGGTTAAACACATACCTACTTGTAGATATTCTCTGACCCAAATCTCCAGCCCAGCCTGCATCAACAAAGCCATGTATGTCCAATACTCTATCCAATCCTGGTCTTCCTTGGTAACATAGAACATAATCACTAGTGTCATGAAAATACTTGAAAACATGCTTCATTATTCTCTAATTCTCCTTCCCTAGTTTTGACATAAACCCACTCAATACTCCCACTGCATTTGTAATTTCTGGTCTAGTATATACCATTGCATACATCAGGCTACCAACTACACTTGCATATAGAACACATGATATTATCTCTTCCTCTTCCTATGACTTGGGACATTTTTCAACAACTAACTTTACACCTACAGGAATAGGAACCTTCATTGGTTTTCTATCCTACATATTAAACCTATGCAATATTGTCTCAACATAATTCCTTTGGTTTAACCAGAGTTTCCTCTTTTCCCTATCTCATTTAATTTCCATGCCCAAAATATAGTTTGTAGCACCAAGATACTTCATTCGAATTTAGAGGACAATTGGGTCTTCAAATCATGCATAATTTCTTTTTCATTTCCAATCAACAACATATCATCCACATACAATACCAAATAAATAATACGATCACCAATTAATTTAAAATACACATAGTGGTCTACTTTTCTCCTTGTGAAGTCAAGTCCTTGTATATATGTATCAAATATTTGATACCACATATTTGGTGACTACTTTAACCCATACAAAGACTTTTTTAACTTGCATACCAGTTCTTTCTTACCCTTCACTGCAAAGAATTCTGGTTGATTAATGTAGATCTCTTCTTCTAGGCCCCCATGAAGAAATGTTGTCTTCACATCCATTTGTTCTACCTCAAATCAAAAGAAACAAAACAAATAAAAGTAATCTAATAGAAGCTAATTTGGAAACAGGAGAAAAAATATCACCAAAATAAATTCTTGACACTTAGGAATAACCTTTTTCTACCAACCAAGCTTTTTATTTCTCCACCTTTCCTTCTGCATTCATCTTCTTATTAAACACCCAATTTTTGCCAATGGGTTTCCTTCCAACCGACAACTACACCAAATACCAAAACCCATTTTTGTCCAAAGATGCCATTTCATCAACCATGGCCTCCTTCTATATTTTTCCATATTCTAAATCCACTACCTCCTTCACAACTTTGGGATCATCATCAATAATAGATAAAGAAAATTTTGAATAAAAATCAAATGTCCTATACCTCTCTGGCTTCCTTCTCTCTCAAATTGATCTTCTCAAAACTAGAGTGTGTGGAACTTCCTCTTTTGATTCATGTTCTGTTGTAGAGTTTGATTCTTCCTCCTTCAATTCAAAATCTATCTTCTCATGTTCCTTTGGTAGGATTTCATGTTTAATGACATATTTCACCTCTCTAAACACCACATCTCATATGTACACAACCTTCCTTGTTTCTGGGTTCGAAATCTTAGAAACTTTTAAACCATTCGTATACCCAATAAATATGCACCTTTCAGATTTATTATCCAACTTTTGAAACCTGTACATATGCATCACAACCAAATACCCTCAGATGTGAAAGAGAGGATTTCTTACCGATCCATACCTCATGTGGAGTATTATCCTACAACACTGATGAAGGTGATCTATTAAACAAGTAACATGCAGTATCCACTACCTCTGTCTAGAATTCCTGCCCTAATCCAATGCCACTGAGCATGCTTCTAGCCTTTTCAAATTCCATCAATGCCTTGATCATTCTTTCTGAAAATCCATTTTTTGAGGTGTGTATGGAGTAGTCTTCTATCGTGTTATACCACACTTCTTATATAACTCTGAGAATTCCTTCTTGTAGAAATATCCACCATTATATTCCCTAAACATCTTGATCTTCTAATTTGTCTAATTTTCCACCAAAGCCTTAAATTATTTAAACCTGTCAAATAATTTAGATGTCTTCCTGAGGAAATTTGTCCATGTATTCCTCGAGAAGTCATATATAAATGAGGCATAGTACATATACTTACCTAGTGATGGAACTGACACAGGTCCAAACACATCATTGTGCACAAGCTCTAATATCCCTTTCTCCCTCTTAGCACCAGAGGGGAAGCTCACCCGATTCTACTTCCCATATACACAATGTTCACAAAAATTGAAATCCATAATGAAATTATACATACCTTCTAGCATACCATTACCATGCAGTATTATAAGACCCTTCTCTCCAATGTGTCTGATCTAAATGGAGGATGTTAGTAATGCTCAACTAATTCCTCTTTTAGAATTTGAACAAATTCCTTATATGTGCTTAAGGGTTCAAGTTCTCTTGCAAGTATTGAGTCTCATGAGTGTTTTTCATGTTAATTTTATGAAAAATTTAACATAAAATAAAGGTTTAACAACAGCAAATAAAATTACAGTGCATCATTATACAACACATCAACACAGGAATTTGATGAAGGAGTTCACCCCTCTTGGATTACATCTCCTTGGTCCAGCTTCCATGGCTTGGGCCTCTATATTATGCTCAAATTTGTAAAATTATGTGTTTACAATGATTTTATACTCCCAAAACCTACACCATGTTGATCAATGGTTGTCATTGATGTCAACCCAAGTAGCACCAGGGGCTACCCTGATCTTGCATGGGAATTTTGACTTGAAAAAATAATCTATTCCGAGTCAAGTATATTTTGGATGGTTTCTACTTGTCGAGATGTTTCCATTGATATATGGCATGCCACGTAATTCTTCATGTTTTGAGAGATATTTGTGTTTGAAGTTAGTAACCATAGTAAGTGGGCTAAAACCCCATGGGGTTGTAGCATGACACTAGTTATTAGTTGTGGTCATTGAATATTCAATAATTAATAATTTTTTAAACTCCTAAAATCCCTCCAACATTCACTTGTTGAAGACCCTCTCAACCTAAGCATTTATATAAATTGTGACCCTTATATCCTCCTCATGTAAGGATTTCGCTACTTAAAACAGGTCATCGTGGAATTTTCACTAAAAAAAATTTCTGCGAAGCTTTAGATGCTGAAAAAATACCCAATTGAGCCGAAATCCTAGTGAAAAAATAGGGATTTTCTCTACATATAAGCAAAATAAAATCATCATAGGCATCTTGATACACAAACATTCCATCAACATTCCTCACCCCTCAATTTTTCCTTCATTATTCATCATTTTCTCTCTGTAGTAGCTCAAAATCCTTTTCCTTTCCTTCTCAACCACACTAAAAAAAAATGTGTTAGAATAATATAATTCCATCACCATCACCATCTCCTCGAATTATCAGATTTCCATAATGTGTTAAAATAATAAAAGGATGATCATGAACAATTTATGCGACTGTTATAGGAGACTAACTAGTCCTATAGCAACCTACAAAAACCCTAGAGGCCAAATTCTTCAAAAGTCTTGAAAAATATCACTGCATGTCACAATTTTTTACATCTCCGGAAGCAACATTGATAAGAAAGATACACCTATCAGCTCAAAAAAAAAAACACCCTAAGAAAATACAATATTTCATGTAGATTGTTATAGGGTGACATGTTTAGCGACAATAGCACTAGATAATCTGCAAAAGTATCAAAAGCAACCTCTAAAAGCATCAGAAAGTAAGGCACCAGGTATGAATATCCTAACCTCACCCTTTGAACTTATCCAAAGCATTGGAAAATGTTAAAAGTGCATCAAGCAGATGTATTTATAGCCAAAATACTCTAACAAGGATCTCGACCAAATCTGATAGGAAAATTCACTTTTTCTCCAAGTCCTCCACACATGTGAGGAGACTAAGAAAAAATCTGGGGATGATTTGAAAAGTAAGCCATTTTCACTTAATTATGGAAAAATATGTGTATTACAAGTACACAAAAGGATGATTAGAAGTAGGTGGGGGCCAACTCACCCATTGTGCAATGAGCCTCCTCTCATCACCCATCGAAAACAAATCCACTTAACTCGAGAGCACTCCAAGCTTGCCACTTCATTTTTTTCATCCAACGATGCTTAAAAAAATCTCAACAAGGTATTCCACCAACACAAGAGTAAATTCCAAATATATGTTTTAGATATTGCCTAATACAGGAATTGTTACATGATACAACAGAAATATTATAGGCACTACTACATCATATAGAGGAACTGCTATTGGATATCAAATTCTTACCCAGAACAACCAGAAAGTCTTGGATAAGTTAAGAAACAAAGGTCTCCTCAAAGAAAATGTAATTTCAATTCCCCTACTCACATTTGGCATAAATTTTGGTGCTCAATTGCTTCGATTTACCAATCAGCGAAGTTTTTTATGTTAAAAAAAAGCTCGAGTTAAAGAGAGAAGAAAATGGATAATTTTTCTGTCTTCAAGAATTCAAAATGGAAAAATGATTTAGAACATAAAATGATGAGTTACATGAGGTGTTAGGATTTTTTTTTCGGAATATTGTATGTTTCTATTAGCTACAAGATCCCCTGCTACACAAGAAAACCCTGATTTTTGTAGCAGCACAGGAACAAACATTCCCTTGTCAAAATATCTTGTCCAAATTTGTGTTGTACAATAAGAAGGGGATACAACATGAGAGAAAATATCCACACAAATTGGATTAATCAGAATCCCGAGGTCATGGATGTTTTTGAAATTTTCCACTATCTAGGGTTGCTTGAGAATTGGTAGATTATGATGATGAGGTTTCCCTAGAATTTTCTCTAAAACTACAACACCTTAAAGGGCATAAAAATAGTCATTGTAATTAAGGGTTTGATCATATATATTGATGGAGACCTAATTTATAGAGTCACTACCTTTCCAAAGGGGATTAAATGGAGTAAGGATGAGAGACATGAAGAAATTAGTGCGAAAGGATAATTTTTCCTCTTTGATGAGAAACTAGAAGAAGATAAGGCATATCATATCCTTAAATACATTTCTTGTGAAATAAGATTAACCATATTCTATGCTTATCAATTTAGACTCTTGTATCAACTTAGATTCCAATCTAACCTTCCTTTTCATGAGAGGCTTAGTATCCCACATTTTCTCCTCCAATCCATGAAGGAGATGAGCACAAAAGTGGAGGGAAAACAAAATTAATTGGCTCATCATGGCCTCATTAGGTTGATAGTCATGGATGCCTTAGAACACCTTCAAAACCCTATTCCCTGAACAAATTTTGTTAAAACGGATAGACAAGACTTCTTACAGGCCCAAGCTAAATTAGCAAAAATAAAAGCAGAGCTGGGTCATACATATTATTATATCCACAGATAGAAGTGGCTAAGGCAGAGCTGGTTGAGACAAGACTGACTAAGTTAGAATTGGAAGAAACATGGTTCTAGGCTGAATTAGTATCCCCACAGACATTATTCCATACAACTATAATAGTACCTCAAGAGGGTTTATCAAGAACTCATAAATAAGATGGAAAAGCAAACAAAACTCCAACTAAAAAGAGAGAGAAAGAAGCAACAAAAATCCCTATGGCCCGAGAAGGAGGGGAAAATATTTTGGAGGAGGAAGAGAAACAAATTGTTGATGCATTGGCAACAATAAGTGCTCCAACAAAACCCAAGGTAAGAAGGCCCACTAAACCACCTACTTACTTCAGAAGGATAAAATTAGCGGAGTGTGGTATACTAAAAAACCAAAGCCTCCATCTCCCACTCCTATAACCATTGAATAAACCCCTATCCTTGAAAAATACAAGCCTCAAAAGGTAAAAGGGAATAAAATAACAAAATTAGTGGTACAAACAAGAGTAACATCAACACCTCCAGAAGAAATGAATTTTCAAATACAACCAGAAGGACCAAGAGCTCAAAAATAGGGGAAACCTCTAGAGCTACAAGAACAACCTACAAAAATACATGAATAACTTTCAGAGGTACAAGAACAACTTACAAATCTACATGAACAAACTGAAGAGCTACATGAACAAACAACAAAGCTATAGGAGTCCAACAAAACAACATATCAACTAGCCCTGGGAGGATATAATTCATTCTATTCTTGTATTTAGGTAGGAAAAATTATCCCTATGCACTTGGAACCACAATTACTCCTTGAGGTGGAGCATGAAAAGGCTAAGATGCATAGATGGAAGTGGATTTCATAATCCAAAAGAGTTGTTAATATTGGAAAAAAGGAAGAGGAAATGAAGAATATGAGGGAGGATATGGAACTCCTCAGCTTTTATGAAGAAAATATAAGGTATCACCTAGAAAGAGAAGAAAAACAACTAATTTACCAATTGCAACAAACACAAAAATTGTTGTAGTAGAAAGAAAACTAGGTTGCAAGCTTAGAAACAAATTTTGGAACCATGGCACATCTTTCTTTGGAAGTAATGAATTGTAAGAAACCATCCAAAGCCTACTACCTATTCCTAAAGGAGTAGTGGTGCCAATTTCAAATATATTTTTTTCACAAAGAGGATCTCTCCCTCTACATGATGTCAAATAACTCTTTGATTGTTTCCTCTAGTGCATTATATAATATAAGGCCAACATTGTTTAGTTTTACATTCACAACCTTGTGCTTCCGGATATGATCATATGAGACCCAAATCCATATTTGGGTGATGAAAAAATAATGGACCTAACATCTTGGCTAAGGCATGAAGAAATTATGGCTAAATGAGTGAAAAGGAAAATGGAGGAAGAGTTGAAGGAACTACTTTAGATTAGGTATGAATGCCCTAGTTCATCCAACCTCACTTCTAACCATGCACTTCTAAAAGAGGATATTAAAGTGGTGGAATTATAAAAAAAGAGGAAAATAAAGGTTGTCGTCCACTTTGAGGATACCCTCATATTATTGGGAGAAGATATCTCACAATATTTCCAGAGGATATGGTAAACGCTACCATACAACTTGAAGATTAGAGAGTGTTGAACCCTTAGTTAAACTGAGAGGAGGGGGTGAATCAGTTTAACACATACATGGACTTTTAAAACTTTTTGCTTAAAACTTATTTACACCTTCATTTCATGATCAACTTAATATGTGAGTAATATTAATTTGTGAGCAGCAAGTATCAAGTAGATTTGTTAATGTAACAACGGTCTTAATATGTGAGCAACAAGTATTAAGCAGATTAGATAAACCACATCAACACATAGAAATCATGCATAGAGACACCAGGTATAAGTGGAAACCCATAAAGGGAGAAAACCACATCTTATTATTGTTGTGATGCAAAGGCAAGCTCAAACTCCCTTTCACCACTGATTTTCTGTAGGCACCAACCTACAGGAGGCTCCAACCTCAATTCTGCAAGCTACAACTTGCAAGGAAGCTCCAACTCCCATCAATTTTTTGCAGGCACCAACCTACAGGAGGCTCCAACCTCAGTCAGCTACAACTGACATTTTATCAAGCTACAACTTGATGTGTAAGCACCAACTCCCATCTATTTTCTGCATGCACCAACCTACAGGAGGCTCCTACCTCAGTTAGCTACAACTGACATCTATCAAGCTACAACTTGATAGGGAAGCTCCAACTTCCTTACTCTTTCAAAAGAGAAACACTTGCTGATTTACCTTGGATATCAGCTCTGTTCTGTTCCATCTGCTCTGCTGTTCATCTATTCTCATATCTGCCCTGTATCATCTCTACATCTTCTCAGATTCTCTATCAGCTTCTCCTTCTTCTCTACTCAGCTCCTCCTTCTTCTCTGCTAAGCTCCTCTTTCTTCTATGCTTCATTGCTTCATTTATGCATTCTCTTCACTCACTCTCTCTAACCTCTTTTCACTTATGCATATCAAATTATATATAGAGTTCCTCACATGACTGTCTGTATTCCACAGGGAATTTTGAGTGACCAACCATGACTCTTTGACTTCTCCCTTCTCAATTATTTATCCAACTCATTAAAGATATAGAAATATGTACAAATTTCAATATTATAGTGGAGTTTTTTATTTTCCTTAGGATACTTGCCTTTGCATCACAAACAATATAAAACAAAAATTATTTACATTTTCAGTTGCACATTTCAATACCACTCAGTTCCTTTTCTGGACTTTCTTCGGCTTTACTGGATTTGTCTCTTCTACTTCTGTTGAGTGGCTGTTCTATATATTTCTGTTCATCATGCCTGCAAAATTCCCTTTGACTTTTTCAGTTCCTACATTCTTTTTTTACCTTTTTTAGGCCCACATTTTCATCCTTGTGTTTATTCACTTGTTCGTTGTACTTTTGTGCACCTGTTGCATATATAATTGCTTTTTAATATAACGGCTGATTTTAATCTGGGCAAACTCTCAAGGTTCTAATCTCTTGTGCTGGCACTCTAATCAACTGTGGAGGCTTCTTATACTCACGATTATAAGACCCATAAAATACATAATATGCTCTTGTAATAAACCCAATCAATGTTTTAATACAATTTCAAAGCAATATTACAGCTCACTATATTAAATATCAGCGTAGTATATATATCAGCATATGTATATGTTTCCCACCAAATGTGAAGACCCATGTATTTACTTTAACGTATGCCCATCTCCGAGTCAAACATTAAAAAAAACTATTAATAAACCGTGGCTTTTGTTTAGCGCCCAACGTAAGCATGGTCACGGGTTTTATAACCTTTATATCATCAAACTGTATTACGTTCCCCACTTAAATATATCACTTGATAACGCTCACATCCACAGTCCCGTTTAGCTCTCATTATACCCCGTTCTCCTCCACGTGGTCATCCTCAACCTCCTTTTGATTTCACACACACAGTCATACGTATGCATTTTATAATTTATCCTCTTCCATATTATGACTATGGAAACCCTTAAATATGTTCAGTCACCGTCTTATAATAAGGTTGCCGCCCTTATATTAATAACCGACGTTTTTAATAAATTACTATAGGCCTCGGCCCCACCATACAATCGACGAAATCAATCAAATACACACGCCCGTACCTTAAGTTATCCTTCGCGCATCTTCCCAATATGATCACCGTCCGATGGCTTCCCTCCAGATCGACGGCTTGTATCGATATCGCACGGGGTCCTCAGTCGAGAGTTAATACGCGATGGCGCGCAGTGAGAGTGGTTTTGCCAACTTGCTCTGGGACACACGTCGTTCGTCCTCTGGAATCGCTCCCAATTCCTCAAATACCGCCCACCGTGTAAAGGTGGTGCGATGAAAACCATAAACCGCAGTCACTGTTCATCTGGTCATGGTTCCGCTTCTTTGACACGCCAGGTTCCGCTCAGCTTCCGCTTCAAGGTTCCGCTCACTCTTGACTGTTCGTTCTTGATTCGTGGTTCCGCCTCTTCATACACCATTCTGGTTCCACAAGCACCAATGTACAGTTGCCATACCATGGTTCATTGTTCCAGTTCATACGCTAACCTTAAGATTCCGAACAGGCAATTTTCCAACATATCTCCTTTTTTACGCCTCGACTTCCCTTCTTCCTACTTGCATCGGCGTGACCATTCAAGAGTTGCAATCATCGATTCTATTCCAATCTCGTGGAATGGAAATCGACCCCATCACTATAATCGTAATGGAACCCCTATGTAATCTTGGTTTCCGGCTTCCTTGCAATTAGACGATGCTCCAACGCACCTCTACGCATTTCATTTATCTTTACCCTTATGCAAGCAGCGTTGACTCTTAGTCAAAGTTACCCTGTCTCAACGATTACAAATTTTGTTGTAAGTGTTCAATTCATCATTCGAACAATATTTCTCTTCTTCCTAGTGCTGCTCTGATTCATATCGATTATTCACAATCTTCAGGTTGGACTTGTTGTGACTTCTGAGTCAAGAGTCTGCGTTCAATATTCTCAGGTTCCAAATGCATTCACTGCTTGACTCTTCTTCAATAAATTGCATGTATCTGCTACCTCACTGCTGCTTTGTTGTTGTTTCAGGTGCTCCTTTGCCATTTAAGCAATGCTCCAACTCATCCCCAAGCATATTAAGTCTTTACCACAGGGTTTTAGTCTTCAATCAAAGTCTATGCCATACAAACTCAATTAATGAATAATTTCTCAATAATTCATCTGCAAACTGTATTAAACCCCTAATTCATAAATAAACCTCTGTATTACACTCCTTCAGGCCCTTTCAACTCCACTGCTCTGTCTCTAATTCCTCTGTTGCTTCTGCTTCAATTCCTCTATTTCTTCTGATGCCTCTGCTACCTCTCTGTCTCTTTTGCCTTATGGATAGTTTAGGTGCTGCTCTTGTATTTACCTTTGCCATCAATGCCAACATTTCCAATAGTCTCCCCCTTTGGCATTGATGGCAACACATTATTACTTTCCTTTTAGAAGCCCCTTTTTGCTTTTCTTCCCCCTTTGACATCAATGGAAAAGGGTTGCTCATTTCCTAGTTTGCTTTCTGCATTTCCTCTCTCTGAGTTATGTTTAGGCCCTCTTCTGCTGACTTTGTACCATGCTGCTCCAGACTGATGTACAAGACTTGTTGAGAGAACACTTTGAGGATTATCGAACTTGAATATACACTGTAAATTGATACAATTCAAACGCATAGACTTCTTTCACTTGTATAGAGCTAAAAGTGAAGATAATGACACTTCATAGAACACATTGTACCAGCTTTATCTAATCAGAGATATATGATTGGATCAAAACTAAAATGCTGAGAAGGCTTCAAATATACTTCTGTCTCTGTCTGATGTAGTGAGCTAATATATTTCTGTTGAGGAATATTGTAGATGGAATATGTCTTCTCCTGCAATGCTCATCATCAGTACCAAACCTGTTCAATTATGATAATGATGCCAATATATCTTTTATTGTTGTGGTACACCTTTCCTGCCTGTTGGTGATGATATGAACTAGGATGCTGACAAGGATATTACTTTTAAAGATTGAGAGGTTCTTGTTGTTGATGTGAACAAATGAATCACACCAGAGCTTACAACTTATTGTAAGATTAGGCAATATCTTTCAATATAAGAGACCAAATGACTTTTACTGCTTGCACACTGTACTTTCAAAACAAATCCTTCAATGTATTGGTCAGTCTTATTTATCAATCATGCAATTTTCTTTATGACATGAGGAGGTATGTATGTCAATGATAAATCTCTCTTTAAAGGTGGATTACCAGTAAATCCTTTGTGCTGAAGTAGGATTTAGATGATTTTAAAAAAAAAATTGAGCTTCAGATGGTAATCACAGCTAGTCCTTTATTCTTCAGATACTTTGACTGTTCTATCAGAATGAACTTCCACAAAAGCATATTCAAGATGTTTAATTGAAAACTCAGCAAACATACTTCACACAATTTTGTAACTGATCTTTAAAAAAGAGGCCTTGAAGATATACATGTACCAACTTCAGGAAGGCATGAAATTATATATAGAAAAAGATATTGCTTCAGTGCTCAATATACTACTTCAAGTGTAAATCAAATACTGATCCTTTAGCACTGCTACTGCCCTTTTCATGCTGAATGCAGATAACCCTGGGAATTTTACCTTGATGCATTCTTTCCATAATCCTTTGATCCTGAGGACCTATATCATACTGCTGCTACTCCATAATAACTCTTGATATTCTGCTGATAGGCATGCTGCTTGTACCTAGATGCCAATTGATATTAATTTGATAAACCATACAGAGATTTCAATTCAGCTTTCACATTAACTCATAATTGATGCATCCTTCATAAATTCTATTATTGATCTTTCCACTGTTCACACCAACAGTCATCAATACATTGAATCTGATCTTGGCATTATTTACCACTCTTCTTTTTCTGTCCTTCTGTTCCAAAGAAAGCCATTGCATGTTCCTTTCTAGGACTACTCTAGAATCATTGCTGCTTTATATTCAATTCAATTGTTCTAACATAAATATTTTCAGGAATACATCTTCAATTTCTTTTCTATGAATCTTCATGGGCTGATTACTCAAATATTTATTACTCACTTAACTGCATTCCTCCAAGTGAACTTTTCATAGATGAGTGATGTAATGATATTAATGATGAAAGGAACTTTTCTTACTCATTCTTCTTAATGTGATTCATTGTCAATTCTAGCAATATGATGCACAATGTGATCATCATTTAAGGTGCTGTTGTTTTCTTTCTATTACCATGGCTTCTTATTGCCTTCTCTTCTTCCATCAATCTGTCAGCTAATTAAAACATCAGATAATCTTCTTCCTCTATAGTTCTCTGTTAGAGGAATTTCCTTTCACTTCCTGATCTCATAGTTGTTCTCATTTCATGGAGCTCTTCTTCGACTACTTTTTATGGGGACTACATATGAACTGCTCTCCCCCTGGGATGTTGCTTCATATTTATCACTGGTTGGATATTTTCTTTGGTTCCTAGAGTAGCTCCCCCTGAGACTAGGATGTATTCATTATGTTATTGAGATAATAGGCTCCCCCTTTCTCTTTTCTTTCCATACTTTATTGGGGTTCTTCATAATGACTGGTCTTCCTTTTGATTCATAGTTTTGATTGATCTGTTTTGATTCCATCATATGTCTAGAGTTCTTTAATATATATGGCAGTTTACAGTCCTTTGCTTTGTGGCCAAGCTTGAGGCATATATAACGTCTTATTTTATCAAAGTATATTTGAGCTGATGTATAATATTTCATTCCCTTTTTTTAACATAATTTACAATTAACAGATTTATGTCCAAATTCATTGCATGCATAACAGTAGCCATGGAAATGATTTGTGTACCTGGTGAAAGATTGTCTTTTCCATTTGCTTGCTTGAGGGGTTCTTCTCTTTTGCTGCATCCTTTGCTGGTTGGACTGGATTGGCTTTGTCTTACAATATGCTGCATTATGTCCTGGTTAATGACAAGAGAAACATGTGCTATTTTTCATAGGAGGAAAGAACCTTCTTTGACATCTTCCAAATTTATTCATTTCATCTTTAGGAGCATGTGAGCCTTTAGCAGTTGATTGTTTCATCTTCTCATTCTCTGTTCTTTCATTTTGCTTCTTGATTCTATTTGTTTCTCTGCAACTCATGTTCTTGTTGGCTTCTGCTTCTGTAGGAATTTTCTGAGCTATTTCACTGTTCTTTATAGCTTTTACAAAAATGATTTTCTTGTTATCTTATACCTTGGACTTACTGGTTTCTCCTTCATATCCTATCCCAGCCTTTATGAGAGGAGACCTTTGAGCATTTAGAATTTGGTCCAGTTTTTCAAAGCTTTGCATTTGAGGAGTATTCATTAATAATTCTTTTTGGGCCTTTTCTAATTTCTTTCTCAGGTTCACTACTTCTTCTTCCAATTTTTCACATTCCATATTTTTCTCTCTCATTTGTTGCAGCAGAGTGTCTTCTACTTTCTTTGCCTCTTCAAGCTGTGTCTTCAGGCCAATAATTTCTTTCCTATATTCATATTATCTCTCATCACATATTTGTACCAATCTCTTAAGGTCTTTGTTTTTATTCTTCAATCTTTCTATTTTAGTTAGAGCTGTGTCAAGTTTGGTTTTTTCTTCAGCTGCAATTTCTTCATGGCTCTTACTACCATTCACACTAGCAGGTACCTCATTTGATTGAACATATTCTTTTTGACATGAATTTCTCTTTTTCTTAAATCTCTTCTCCTTCTTGACAATGCAATCCTCAGTGTCTACTCCATGCATGAAATGCAGTCTGTCCCAGATTTATTTTGCTGAAGTTAAATCCATTATTAACTCAAGATCCTTGTTATGAAGATTGTTATATATCACACATTTTTCCTTGGCATTCCTTTGTTGTTATTTCACCATGGGTGAGTCTTTGCAGTAACCATCACATACAAGCTTCCATACCTCAGGTTCATAGGCCATTAAACCTGTTTTAACCTTATCTCTCCATTCAGGAAATTTTGTTGTATTTAACACAAGTGCATTTTGATAGTCCATGACTCAACCATATCTCCTTCAAGATATTAAGCTTACACCAAAGGAACCAGCTCTGATACCAATTATTGAACCCTTAGTTAAACTGAGAGGGGGGGGGGTGAATCATTTTAACACATACATGGACTTTTAAAACTTTTTCCTTAAAACTTATTTACACCTTCATTTCATGATCAACTTAATATGTGAGCAATCTTAATTTGTGAGCAGCAAGAATCAAGTAGATTTGTTAATGTAACAACAGTCTTAATATGTGAGAAAAAAGTATTAAGCAGATTAGATAAACCACATCAACACATAGACATCATGCACAGAGACACCAGGTATAAGTGGAAACCCATAAAGGGATAAAACCACATCTTATTATTGTTGTGATGCAAAGGCAAGCTCCAACTCCCTCTCACCACTGATTTTTCTACAGGCACCAACCTACGGGAGGCTCCAACCTCAATTCTGCAAGCTACAACTTGTAAGGAAGCACCAACTCCCTTCAATTTTCTGCAGGCATCAACCTACGGGAGGCTCCAACCTCGATCATTTCCCTAGCCCGGCGACTTTATCAAGCTGACTTGATGTGGAAGCTCCAACTCCCATCAATTTTCTGCAGGCACCAACCTACAGGAGGCTCCAACCTCAGTCAGCTACAACCGACATTTTATCAAGCTACAACTTGATGTGGAAGCACCAACTCCCATCTATTTTCTGCAGGCACCAACCTACAGGAGGCTCCTACCTCAGTCAGCTACAACTGACATCTATCAAGCTACAACTTGATAGGGAAGCTCCAACTTTCTTACTCTTTCAAAAGAGAAACACTTGCTGATTTACCTTGGATATCAGCTCTGTTCTGTTCCATCTGCTCTGCTATTCATCTATTCTCATATCTTCCCTGTATCATCTCTGCATATTCTCAGATTCTCTATCAGCTTCTCCTTCTTCTCTGCTCAGCTCCTCCTTCTTCTCTGCTCAACTCCTCTTTCTTCTCTGCTTCACTGCTTCATTTCTTCATTCTCTTCACTCACTCTCTCTAACCTCTTTTCACTTATGCATATCAAATTATATATAGAGTTCCTCACATGACTGTTTGTATTCCACAGGGAATTTTGAGTGACCAGCCATGAATCTTTGACTTCTGCCTTCTCAATTCTTTATCCAACTCATTAAAGATATAGCAATATGTACAAATTTCAATATTATAGTGGGAGTTTTTTCTTTTCCTTAGGATACTTGCCTTTGCATCACAAACAATATAAAACAAAAATTATTTACATTTTCAGTTGCACATTTCAATACCACTCAGTTCCTTTTCTGGACTTTCTTCGGCTTTACTGGATTTGTCTCTTCTGCTGCTGTTGAGTGACTGTTCTATATATTTTTGTTCATCATGCCTGCAAAATTCCCTGTGACTTTTTCAGTTCCTACATTCTTTGTTTACCTCTGTTAGGCCCACATTTTCATCCCTGTGTTTATTCACCTATTCGCTATACTTTTTTGCACCTGCTGCATATATAACTCCTTTTTAATATAACAGCTGATTTTAAATCTGGGCAAACTCTCAAGGTTCTAATCTCTTGGGCTGGCACTCTAATCAACTGTGGAGGCTTCTTATACTCACGATTATAAGACCCATAAAATAGATAATATGCTCTTGTAATAAACCCAATCAATGTTTTAATACAATTTCGAAGCAATATTACAGCTCACTATATTAAATATCAGCGTAGTATATATATCAACATATATATATGTTTCCCACCAAATGTGAAGACCCATGTATTTACTTTAACGTATGCCCATCTCTGAGTCAAACATTAAAAAAACTATTAATAAACCGTGGCTTTTGTTTAGCGCCCAACGTAAGCATGGTCACAGGTTTTATAACCTTTATATCATCAAACTGTATTACGTTCCCCAATTAAATATATATATATATATATATATATATATATATATATATCCTGAGATTTTAATTCAATTTAAACCACTTATAACGAACCTTTGGCTCCGGGCCCACATATATATAAGCGATGGCCTAATTAAGTATGTGCACCAAACCTTGGTTTATCCTTCGGGCTACTTCTGAATGCAATCGCCGTTCAATGAGCCTTCCTCCAGATCGACGGCTTGTATCAATACCGCACAGGGTACTCAGCCGAAAGTTAATGCGCGATGGCGCGTAATGACAGTGGTTTTCCCAACTTGCTCAAGGACACGTGCCACCCATCGTATGGAATCACTCCGATTCTCAAATTACCACTTGCTCGTCGAAAGCGGTGCGATGAAACTTAGAAACCGCCTTCACTATTCACTCCCGCAAGGTTCCGCCTTCAAGGTTCCGCTCTTCTCCTTTACGCTCAGGTTCTGCCTTCAAGGTTTCGCTCACTCTTGACTGTTCGTTCTTGATTCATGGTTCCACCTCTTCATACACCATTCTGGTTCCACAAGCACCAATGCACAGTTGCCATACCATGGTTCATTGTTCCAGTTCATACGCTAACCTTAAGATTCTGAACAGGAAATTTTCCAACATATCTCCTCTTTTAAGCCTCAACTTCCCTTCTTCCTACTTGCATCGGCGTGACCATTCAAGAGTTGCAATCATCGATTCTATTCCAATCTTGTGGAATGGAAATCGACCCCATCACTGTAACCGTAGTGGAACCCCTATGTAATCCTGGTTTCCAGCTTTCTTGCAATTAGACGATGCTCCAATGCACCTCTACGCATTTCATTTAGCTTTACCCTTATGCAAGCAGCGTTGACTCTTAGTCAAAGTTACCCTATCTCAACAATTACAAATTTCGTTTCAAGTGTTCAATTCATCATTCGAACAATATTGCTCTTCTTCCTAGTGCTGCTCTGATTCATATCGATTATTCACAATCGATATCAATTATTCACAATCTTCAGGTTGGACTTGTTGTGACTTCTGAGTCAAGAGTCTGCGTTCAATATTCTCAGGTTCCAAATGCATTCACTGCTTGACTCTGCTTCAATACACTGCATGTCTCTGCTACCTCACTGCTGCTTTTTTGCTGTTTCAGGTGCTCCTTTTCCATTTAAGCAATGCTCCAACTCATCCCCAAGCATATTAAGTCTTTACCACAGGGTTTTAGTCTTCAATCAAAGTCTATGCCATACAAACTCAATTAATGAATAATTGCTCTATAATTCATCTGCAAATTGTATTAAACCCCTAATTCATAAATAAACCTCTGTATTACACTCCTTTAGGCCCTTTCAACTCCACTTCTCTGTCTCTAATTCCTCTGTTGCTTCTGCTTCAATTCCTCTGTTTCTTCTGCTGCCTTTGCTACCTCTCTGTCTCTTTTTCCTTATGGTTATTTTAGGTGCTGCTCTTGTCTTAACCTTTTCCATCAATGCCAACATTTCCAACAGAGAGTACCATTCCCCTGACAAGTTGCAAACCGCACTAGCCAAAAATAATCTATATAAGAGAATCATTCTCAGATTTGAATTATAATTGGTTTGAATTAAATTCAATCCTCCATTATTTTTAGGTCTACTAGAGCATCAAAATCAAGAAGAAGAATCAAGGTAGTGGAAATAAATAGAGAAAAATGCAAGCTTATATACAGCATGCATGATGACCTCCAACACATCATGGGATATTAAACAGACCATCAAGGGAATGAATGAGGAAAGATAGATAAAGGAATAAGAATAGGTTGCTTAGAGGATGATCAATAGTTTCAGTAGGGGGTATGATGGGCCTCACCATCAAGTAAAACATAAGACCCATCTTTTCCTAAGCACATTAAAGTTGTATTAAACCTTCCCTTTTTCACTTTATAACATTTTCTTAGCTTAAATGAGTTCTTAGGAAGTTTAAAGAAACTTATCATGTTTTATGTGCCTAATGTGTTTATGATGCAGGATATTGATAATATTTGGCATATATCAGAAGGATATCTAGTTATAGAAATGTATGGGACCTATCCCTTGCTACAGGAAGATAAAACTTGGCTAGCTCATAGCACTAAATACTCCTCCCTGTAGCTGTGAGGTCACTCAAGGATCATGATACTGTATTTTAGGATTTTTGGAGGGAAAACATTCCTCCTTTCGAGGAGGATTTCCCTCACTCATCTTGTATATATAGAGGGATAGATTATCCCATTAGTAAGCTACCAGATAGTCAAATTTAGTGGAACCATTAGCAGTATAAATCTTTAAGAGTTTGAGTTCTGCAACTTTTTGATGTACAAGAAATTTTCAAGTTAATGAAATACATATTTGGTTCTTATACTATTTTACTTCAGGGATCTAATATTCCTTGGGATAGGGCCCACCCCAGGTGCTCAAGACCCATTCTGTATTATCATGTATTTTTCACTTATTCATTTCTATAAATTATTTCTGATTATTGTTTTATGCAGGCTTAATTAGTTAGCTTGTTTACAATATTTTATTGAATAACACTTTGAGAATTATATGGTAGATTTATAAGTGATTATTATTTTTATATAATACCTCTTTTCATGTATTTGAAGTCACTTTAGTTGCGAATATTTATTTGTTGTTGATCATTCTTGATTGCTACAATATTTTTGCAGTGCTACAGAGCCTATAAACCCACCCATTTGTTGAATAAACCATTATACCATTGACATAATGACATGGAAATGAGTAATTTATCATTAATTAGCCTTCACTATCCTCCCTTTTCTTTCAAACTCTAACCTTGGCACATTTCACTTCTCGCTGAACTATCTCATGTAGCAAAACATGGACTCTTGTAGCAATTTGCATATTTCTTCTGAAACTCATCCAAAATTGCATCCAACTCATGTTTCACCTTCCTTAATATGTTACAACATACTTGGAACCATGAAGATGTAATTTAAAAGAAAATATACCAAGTAGATTCCTTGAACTAGTTTGCTATAGAAATTGTCTTTTTCCTATAGAATTAGCCTTTTTTATTTACATGCTTTATTTCAGTTGTGAGTTTGCTTTCATGTGTAATAGATAAAAATGCTTTTATTTCATCATAGTTAATATGGTTTTCCTCCTTTTATTGAAGTTATCATATATTTGGTTATTTCCTTTCATTTCCTGTAATTCTGAATTTTTCCTGTAGAATAAATAAATTAGTATGGTCTCTCAATGGCTATATCTCATGAGTCATTGCTTTCACCGATATAAAAGTTAGCACAAGAAAAGGATAAGTATATACTACATATATAGTGGTAGCCCTCTCAAATTTTTATGAACTATGGGTTAAAAATTAAAGATAAGACCCTTGGGAGTTGCAGTATTATTGCTGCAATACTGAGGGCCATCACATAGCCACCCCCAAAAACTAGGGGGGTTGGGAATTGAAAAACAATATTTTGTTCTTGAAGGCACTAGTTGAAAAAGGTATTTAGAAGCTTATTCAAGGGACAATACTTTGGGAATACACCATATATGAAAAACACATAGATCCTCTTTTGATTATTGATTGGATATGTTCCCCTAGAAAATTCACAAACCATTGTATGGAAAAAAAGTATTTTCATGGACCACCCCCCCCCCCCCCCCAGGGAACTCTCTCTATTGGAAAGATGGGAATGGGACACATGTTCATATCAGTATTGACCAATGGGTTGGCTATGGACAAGATCATATACTCCCTCCACCCTTATACAAAAACTAAATTCAAATGGAATTTTCACTCTCAACCAAATTTTTTTGTACAATTTTTTGAGACATCGGCAAGATATGGTCACTTCTGATAATATGGGGATGTATATTAAATATGGGTTTATTTAGAACATGTACATAAATTCCCTATGTCATTCTCATGTTACTATCTCAAATTACAAGGACCAACTAATTTGGACTCATAGGCATCATGGGTCATATTTTCCAAAGCGTGGCTACCTAAGTCTTGCAATGGATGATCTAAAAGGGGACAATTCTTGGTGGAGCAAAAAAATATGGCAGTTAAAATTCCCTTCTAAGTCAAAACTCTTCATGTGGTTGCTTATGAAAAACAAAGCCACTACCTAGGAAAACCTTCAAAAGTTATCCTTTCAAGGCCATGCTATATGTCCTCTTTGTTTTATTTACTATAAGACTATAAATAATATTTTCATCACTTTCCATTTCATCTATGTTGTTTGGGTAGACATATATTAGTTTGAAGGTATTCCCCTTTGTTGGATTGGATATTGCATAAATGATTTTCTATCACACTAGTTTGACTCTAAAAAAATATCCTAATTTCAAATCCCTTCCAATCATAGTGGTATGGGGATTATGATTAGAAAGGAACGAAACTATCTTCCATGGAAAGCACTCTTCCCCCATAAATATTTCCATTCACAGTCTTATAATTTCCCAATTCATTCCATATAATTCCCAACCCCTTCCCTCTCCACCTCCTCTCGAGCCTCTTTCAATGGGGTGACACAAGGTATCCCCCAGATTGGTGGAGCAGGAGGGACACTACACCTATTTGAAAATATCTATTTATTTTTCTGTAAATATTGGTTATGCAACAAATAACTTTTCTTCTGCTCCATATATCCATATGCAAGAACAATCCATCGCTTCATGTCTATGGTGACTCTAAAAATGTTATAAATTTGGTGAATTGGATTGTTAGAGTAAAAAATTACACCCTTGTCCCACCTTTTCAAAAGGTCAAACAAATGACTACACTTGTTATGAAACCAGCTCCAAAAATAGAAGGAAAGAGATATCAACGCCTTATAAACCAACCACTTCTAGGGGGAAACCACCTTTACATTACAAAAATGAAATTTTTTTGGATGATTCAAATGAAAAAACCTTCTTTTTATATATAGGAGTCCATGGGGTTACAATATAATCCTAGCCGACCTAACAATAATAATGCAAGGGCACATAAATAACAATAGTGCGGTTTTATGGGGAAGAATAATAAAAATATGGGGACTATAGGGGTACAACAATAACAATAAGGGGACTACACTAACAAAAATAAGGGACTACACTAGTAATATAGGGACCTAACATGCCCCTCTCCTTCAAACATGTGTTTTCCTCAACGCTTGATTATTTCTTGATGCTTCTGTATAAAATTCTTATCCTCCCATGTGGAATCTTCAACGGGTAAGTTCTCCCACTTGCTGAGATATTCTAAAATTGATCGATTTCATAGTTGTTGATTTCTTGTTTCTGTGACTGCTTTAGAACTTCTTTCACTGCGATGTTGATCTTCCTCTTGTTTCATTCGATTCTGCACCAAAGTTAGGTTATCCTTTGAGAATTGGAGAACTTGTTGTTGATGATCGATGCAATCTTCCACTAATTTATCATCATATGAGCTTTCATTTGGTCTTCCAAAGTGTCCAACTTAGCCTTCATTTCTGCTTTTAAACCATCTATGTCATCTTTGATTGCTCCTTGTAAGATCGGAATTTGTTGCACTCGGTTCCATAATTTTGATATATCATACTGAAATTATTCCTCTTCATGTGTCATAGTAGAGCTTTATGAGAGCTTAATGGTTGTGGAATTATTTTTAGGGGGCACTTTATAACCCAATACTGATATCTATGCTTCAATATTCTCTTGGAATCACTTCAAATTGATTTTTCAAACAAGACTTATGCAATTGGAAAAAAAATACACACATGTTTCTTGCTTTTGAGGAGCTCGATATTGAAATTGATGTATCTCTGTAATTTCGGATCTTTGAGATTTTATCTTAAGTCCTTTAGTAGCCCTATGAATCTTCTTTTCAATGCCATAGGTCTGACCTGATTTGGATTTTTCGAGACAAAGTTATGCCCAATATCCCACAATGACCTAATTATGGACTAACTCAATAGAGAAAACTTTTATGGTGTGCCACGTGTCAATGTTTCCTTATTTAGCTTTGAAATTGATACACAGGAAACCAAATTCCATTTAATTTCATCTAATTTTTACATAATTCCAATATGATGCTTAGAGAGAGAGATATGACGAAATTCCCAAGGTCACCTCTTTGAGATGAAATTCGGGAGCCTGCAAAAACCCTAACTTCCACATATCATATCTCTGAAAACATTGCAAACCAAGATCTGAAATTTTTACAGGATGTTCCTGAGGATTTCTTCGCAAATGGGTTTTTTTTAGCTTTTATACCTTTGTAGAAAAAACGTTATTGCAAAATTTCCACGATGCCTGTTTGAAGCAGTGAAACCCTAGAATCCAAAGCTCTGATACCAAATGTTATGAAACCAGCTCCAAAAATAGAAGAAAAGAGAGATCAACGCCTTAGAAATCAACCACTTCAGGGGGAAACCTCCTTTACATTACATAATTGAACAATTCTTGGATGATTCAAATGACAAAACCTCCTTTCTATATATAGGATTCCATGGGGTCACAATATAATCCTAGCCATCCTACCAATAATAATGTAAGGGCACAATAATAACAATAGTGGGGTTTTATGGGGCACAATAATAAAAATATGGGGACTACAGGAGTACAATAAAAACAATAAGGGGGCTAGACTAACAAAAATAAGGTACTAAACTAGTAATATAGGGACCTAACAACACTCTTTAGTCAAATTTATTTCCATCATATTTATAGGTATCAAAACACTACAATAGACACCTTGTGAAAGGATAGATTGTATTTGGATGGATGCTCATGTGAACTCTCAAAAGATTAAGAGGTCCAACAACAAAAATATATTCTTGACCCTTGGGTATATGTGACATTTCTCTAATTATATAGAAGATTATGTATTTTTATGATTTTTGGCTCGAATTTTTTTTTGTTGATAAAAAAATATGAACATTACATGGTTTTTGTTGTCAATATGGGAAAACACATACATTAGAGAGAAAAAACATGATTATCTGGTTTCTAGTTGTGTAAATCATGTAAGAAGGGTGATCCAGATTGGATCATTATATTATTTTTCATCCTTCTCAATGCATTTAGAATGGACAAAGTGGAGGCATCAACTCATGGGACCATTTTTACCAGTGGGGCCCAATTTGGAAAAACCGGGTTTGAAACCTTCCAGGAGTGCTTTGAGGCATCAAATGATGTTTTTTGGGGGTAATTTTTTTTCGCTTTAGTGTATCACCATTTCATGTTGTTCTACACACAGATATTTCCAACACGCAAGAAGCGCATCAATCAGAGTCCATATGAAAAAGTTATGCCACCCAGAAGTTGACCTTCCTATTTCTACACCTATAATTCGGGAGCGTGTCGCACTAGTCCCCATTATTGATGGAAAAGAGGCTAGCCACATGTTTATGATGTAAAATACTCTATAAGAGTTTATATTGTAACTCTAGTTAAGATTTTATGTAGTCAAAATAAACCACTAGTAGGCTATCGTGTTGTGTTATATCCAGGACACTAGGAGGAAGAGGATTCCATTATTTCGAGAGAATTTTTCTCCATAGCTTAGAAAAGATAGCCAAGAGAGATATGAGATATAGCATACAGGGAGGATATGTGCACTTTAGTAGCCCAAGGGACACAGGCATTACTTCTTTTTACTTGCAGCCTTATTTTCCAGAGAGAGAAAGAGCGTGAAGCGACCTAACCTTCCAGCTGCATTTTCTCCGGAAAGGTTTTCCTAGAACATATTTTGTGTCTTATGTGTGTGCGTGAGCTTATTTTTTCATTCTCTATTTTTCTGCATAATTTCCATTCGCATGCATGCACTAATTACATTTAAATCTATAGACATTGAAGTGTAAATAAACTGTAATAGTGCAGAAATTTTAAAATTTCTTATATAATATTATCAGATATGTTGTGACTAACTATCCAGTATAATATCCACGACAATTTATGGATTAGAGGGATTTCCTCCTTAAAACAATAATTTTTCTATGCGTCTACATATCCTAAGGAATGTCACATGGCATATGTAGTTTGTATATACATATATACATAAATAGATATAATTATAACGCTTTTTCCCGAGGAAAAGAAACAATGAATCTATTATAAGGAAATCAAATTCATTAAAAATTAAAAAATTAAAAACAATTAAATTGATATTAATTTAATTTTTATTAACTTTAATATTTGTGTGTGTGTGTGTGTGTGTGTGTTGGAAAGGTTAAGTATTTATTTATATTAATTATCAAAAAATATATACATTATTATAATTATTAGCTTACCAACAAATAGAGAATTTTATTCAAAATGATCATATAAGTTTCTATCCAACCATCAAAGTATCAATGCAAAGTAAGATCTCTTGTTGTGATTCATTGTGTTTCATAAACCCCTTCCCCGTGATGGCCTTGAATTACCTTTGAAATTCTATAATCTAAATATATTTTGTGGCATGACTGCCAATATTTCCCATGCCTAGGAATTTTTATTTTTTACAGTAAAGAATAGTAGTTTTGTATTAATCCGTGCTCGGTCGCGACAAAAACGGGAGATTACAATTTGAAATAAGTGTCATCCATGGGCATCTTTGTTTGTAGACTGTCTAAATGAGCCCAATTACTACACAAAATTTCAAAATGTGATTGATATTTTACATAAGCATTATGATATTCCTTACAAAACTGACCAACTAGAAAAATAAATTTAAAGTTTAACATAAAACATTAGAGAATATTAGTCATTTGGATTAGCAGGCCTATTGAGATCAATTCCTATTGATTCCTCCTCACAATGTGAATTCTTCTTAGCTAGCTGAATATGAAATTATTCAATTTGAGTGTGCAGTGCATACACCTCATCCTCCAATTGATGAATATTCTAGGTCTTCTCTATGCTTCTCTCATTCATTTCGTAGGCTTCTTGTTGTTGTTTCTGGAAGCATTTCTGGGGTTCAGCTAGACTTTCCCTTAATTCTAAATTCTCTCACTTGAAGGGAGTACAAACAAGAGGGGGGGAATTCTCCCAATTTCGGTCAGAGCGACCCGCCACCCTTCCCAATTGGCAACAATGATATCCCAAGAATCAGAGTCCATGGCATCCTGATGAGAGAGATATTCTATGGGGAAGACCAAGTCCCAACAACCACAAAGAGACAGAGTCTGTGACTTAAAATTCACCAAGGAGAAGAATAAATTCCACAACACCTAGGAGCCCCTTAGGAGAGAAACATACAAAATTACCCTAATTAAAAACCCAAAAGACTCCATAACACTCCAGATTCTACCATCAACAGAGTTCCCAATAGTATTCTTGAAATATATCAAATCCTGAGCACTAGGCAGAAATTTTCCAGGAGACAGAGGCCTCGAATCAACTGTCGAGGAATTACTACCCAGATAATTCTAGAGGGACCTAGTTTGACACAAGGACCTAAATAGAGGCTCAACTGACAGAGTCCCAACTCTCAGGAGCTCACAGAAAATCTTGTTTTCAACAAAAATGTTCTTAGGCAGAGACTCTCCAACACTTAATTCAACCTAGTGGCATAATTCAACTACTCGAATTTCCCACAAACAACCCCAACTATTCCCATGCAACCTACTACACTCAGCCTTTTGAACAGAGGCCTCTCTACTGCAACATTTATGATCATTGTTTCCTAATTTATAGAAATAATTGAGCCACAAGAATGAAAACATACCTCACGGGTCCCAATTACCATCCATGATTTTCTTGCAGCCTGAAACGACGTTCACTTGATGCCTATTAACTATCCCTCGTACAAGCCATCAGATCTTACCCAAAAGAATTAAATGAGGTTCAATATCAGAGGTTCCTTGCATGGACCTGGTTTGATGGTTCATGCGACAAGCCTGATTAAGAAGCATGATCCACTGATCTCCAACTCTTATGCCAATCCCATTGCCAATTATCCAGGACAATAGAGTAATACAACCACAAGTTGAAGGGAGAAAATTGCACAACTTAATCTAAGTGTTGATGACAAGAGGGAACCACCTAATATTCCTAATGCGATGTTTGAAGTGAGGGGGAACAGAGCTGAAGGGGGAGGTGAGATGAGGGGGCAGGGAAGGTGGATGCCAAAAGATGAGAGGAGTGTGTAAAAAATGGAGGGAGGAGAGTAGGGGGAGATGAAGGGGAATCCTAGTTAGGGGAAAAAATGGGATATAAAAACATGAACCCAAGCAGAGCAAGGGTTAGAATATGAGTTTACACCCTGAAGCTCCAAGCTCCAAATTAAATTATTTCGATACTTCAAATAGTATAAAAATTGGGCCTCCAAATGTATACTAATCATGATCAGGATTAGGGGATGGTGAGATATCCTTCAATTCCATTCACTTTATTACAACTTTATTTCATTTGGAAAACTATATTTTCTTGCAAGTCTGCCTCCTGATTTATAATTCTTAAGATATGAAAGTTATCCAGGTGGATATTGGTGGCCACAAACCTATTCCACTTGCACCCCCACCATTTTTTCTTTAATTTTTTTTAGTTTCATTAATTGTAGCAAAATTTACTATTTTTAGCAGTTTTTTCAGGTCTTGAATTTCTGGAGTCGTTTTGAGGCCATAAACAACGTTTTTTGGGAAAACCGTGAGCAACACAAGTCATTGATCAATGTTTCTCACTCAAAAATTGTAGTCCTCAGAAATATATTTCTAACAAGGTATTGTGCGCATCGAACGAAGATCTTATGCCAAATTTACGTCCCTGGGAAGCTGATGAACCAGTTTACCCAAATGGGGTCCATAGTTTTGGTGCTTCATCTCCTAGGGTTAGGTTTTTGGATGTTTATGGTTTTCCATTGTTTCTCAATAATAAATAGGCCTTCGAGCCTCATTGTAACACAGTTCAGAGGCCTATAGATGCCACATATCTTCTCAGACAGAAGCTACCAACGCCCTAGCTAGTTTATTTCCATTTTGTTTGTAAGGATATTTTAGTTATTTGATATTAATGAAATGAAGTGTTATTTCTGCTGCATCTTTGTATTTATGGTTATATTCGTATTCTTTTTCATTCCTGCATAAATCCAGATTAGTGGTATCAGAGCAGTATGCTCTTTCTTGATCCTTCTTTGCATGTTCCCATCGAGGTCAGGGTATAAGGAGTTAGGGATCGATTTGGCTAAACCTTTGCAATATCATCCTCGCAAACCCAGACAACCACCCATGGGGGAAGAAAATAAATATTAGGTAGTAGGAGATCCTATCAAAATATTGCTCGAGGAGGCCCTCGAGAAACAAAGGAACATGATGATGGATAGCTTTTCCCAGATCCTTCAACAACTGCCCACTGGCGGCGCATCTACATCCAGTAGCCACTCTGGAGGTGCCACTCCTTTTAAGGTACAATTAAAATTTGACATTCCTATATTTGAGGGCCAAATAGATGAATACATAGTAGATATATGGTTGAATATATTAGAAGGATATTTCTCGGTTCATGACTTTTCCAACCGGGAAAATATTACTTTTGCACTCCTCAAATCCGCCCCCCATGTCAAGGACTTGTGGAAAACCTACTGTGAGCAAAAGGACGAGACAGAACCCTTTCTGTTCTCAGCCGCACCCACTTGGAATTCTTTCCAAGACACCATCAAGGAACAATATTATCCCGTGGGTAGCTATGAGGACAAGTACATACAATGGACTATGTTGCGACAACAAAGGGATCAAGATGTATATGAGCTGATGAATCTATTCCAAACCCTGCGCACAAAGTTTAGTATAAAAGATTCAGAGAAACATTTGGTGTTGAAGTACTGGAGTTTTTTGCACAGATACATTCAAGAGGAAATGGAGTTCCTCGACATCTCCTCGCTTGGTGCAACATACTGTTATGCTGCCAAGATTGAGAAGAAGTTCAAACAGAAGAAGCGAGAATTTGGAACTGCGAATCAAAAGCAAGGGAAAGGTGCCCCCAAACTCTAGAAAAAAGGACAGAGCCAAGGTGGGAGTAGCTGAGGACAACCCACCAAAGTCGCAACCAAAGAAAAAAAATGCGAAGCCAAATAAGGACATGGGAAAGTGGTGTGAGTTCCATAAGAGCTCCTCCCACAACGAAAGTTAGTGTCGGGCTAAGCAGTCACTCGTGGTCAAGCTGAAGGCTTATGAATCGGATGCATGCTTCGACTTTGAATCAAAACCCAACAAGGGGAATGAAAAAGGGAAGTAGATTATATATGCAGAGCCTAACACCATAGTTTCCACCACGAAGATCGAGAAGGAGGACCCAAAAGATCCAGAGGAGGGGGAGCGCCTCTTCCATTCCCAGATGTGGGTAAAGGGTTCCCCGTTGCCATTCATTATCAATAGCGGGAGCCAAAAGAACCTCATCTCCGCAAAGGTCGTGAAGCGGTTGGGCTTACCGACCATAGCACACCCACAACCATACAAATCGGGTGGCTTCACCAAGGACAGGATCTCCGCGTCAGCCAACAGTGCCACCTTCGCTACAACATCAAGCCCTTCACAAATGAGGTATTATGTGACATTAATCCTCTTGATGTTTCTGGTGTATTATTAGTCCAACCATACTTGTGGAAGTGACATGTTGTGTATGAGTCCACGCCTCATGCTATTATTGTTACATTTGGCAATAAGTTTTATAGGATACTAGAGGTAGCACCGCCTGCCTCCATCTCTTTGGTTACTGCAAAACAATGCAGTAAGTTCATTTCAAAAACCAAGAAATTTGTTTTCCTGATGATCCGCCCTAGGGGAAAGAATAATATTGTGGCCACAACCTCCAGACAAGGCTCCTCCACATGACAACAACAGATGGACAAGGTCGTGGAGGAGTACGAGGAAATCTTCACCTCACTCATAGGGGTGCAATGAACTGTCAAGTCAAGCAGTGCATCAAACTGACCCCAAGTGCATCGCTGCCCAATGGACCAATATATCGGTGCTTTGTTCTAGAGAAAAACAAAACCAAGAGCCAGATTCATGATCTGTTGTAGAAAGGTCACATCTGGCCAAGTTCATTGTCGTGTGGGAGCCCAATCATGCTGGTGCAGAAGAAGGATGGTACTTGGAGACTCTGTATTGACTATCGGGCGCTGAAAAAGATCACTGTTCGGAATAGGTACTCGATCCCACAGATTGATGACCTTTTGTACCAAATCAAGGGGGGGAAATATTTCATAAAGATTGAATTGAAGTCTAGGTATCACCATGTACCAATCGAACCCTCTGATGTGTGGAAGACTGCCTTCAAATCCAAGGAGGGCCTTTTTGATTGGCTATTCATGCCCTTCGAGTTGTCGAATGATCCCACAACCTTCATGAGGCTGATGGACGATATCTTGTAGCCATTCACCAACTCATTTGTAGAGGTGTACTTGGATGAAATCCTGATCTTCAGCAAGACTTGGGAAGAGCACCTCCACCACATCCGGCAGGTCCTCCAAACACTGTGACAATGCAAGTTGTGTGCCAATTTGGAGAAGTGCACTTTTGGCATGAAACAGGTTCAATATCTGGGATACATTCTTGATGAGTGGGGGGTGCATGTGGATCCAACCAAGATCCAAGTCATTCAACATTGGCAAACCCCAACCACTCTAACAAAGCTATGTAGCTCTCTGGGTCTTTCCAATTTCTACCACAGGTTCCTGTTGGGATTCTCTCATATCAATTGGACCTTGAGTCAAGTCACCAAGGGAGGAGCCAAAGAAAAATCCTTTTGGTCTAAATCTCAACAGAAGGTGTTCATAGAGTTGAAACATCGCCTCCGTTATGCACCAGTACTAACATTACCATACTTGCAACAACCATTTGAGATCGAGACAGATGGCTCTGACTATGTTATTGGGGTAGTTATTACTCAATAGGGGCATCCAATGGCATGTCATAGTGAGACACTTTGAGACACAATCCGGAAGTATCCCACTTAGGACAAAGAGATGTATTCCATTGTGCAGGCTTGCCAAAAATGGAAGCATTACATTTTGGGGAAGGAAACAGTCATCCACATAGACCACCAACCCCTACAGTTCATACAGATGCAAGTGAAGTTGCAAAACGATCACAATCAGAAGTGCTCCACATACCTGCAAAAATTTCATTTTAACATCAAGTGCAAGAAGGGAAATGCCAATAATGTTGCATACTGCCTCACTCAACCACCAATCATGGTGCTAACCACTATGGTCAACTCATGTGGGCACGAGACTTCTGATTGGTTGCTTCTCTACAAAAGCAATCTAGAATTAAGCCATACATAAAAGATGCTCTTAGAGGGTAAGAAAGTTCTAGATTTTGACCTCCAGGACTCCCTTGAGTCAAGTCACCAAAGGAGGAGCAAAAGAATTTTTTTTTTTTTTTTTGAATCTCAACATAAGGTGTTCGTAGAGTTGAAACATCACCTCTATTCTGCACCAGTACTAACATTACTAGAATTGCAACAACCATTTGAGATCGAGATCGATGCCTATGACTATGCTATTGGGGTAGTTCTTGCTCAGTAGGGTCATCCAGTGGCATATCACAGTGAGACACTTTCCGACACATTCCATAAGTATCCCACTTAGGACAAAGAGATGTATTCCATTGTGTAGGCTTTCC
Organism: Pinus albicaulis; assembly: GCA_034641835.2. Taxonomy (NCBI): domain Eukaryota; kingdom Viridiplantae; phylum Streptophyta; class Pinopsida; order Pinales; family Pinaceae; genus Pinus; species Pinus albicaulis. The sequence goes on along the minus strand of CM076572.1, from coordinate 11,435,165 downwards.
GATAATAGAAGCATTACATTTTGGGGAAGGAAATGGTCATCCACACAAACCAATGACCCCTACAGTTCATATCGATGCAAGGTAAGTTGCAGAACGATCGCCATCAGAAGTGCTTTGCATACCTATAACAATTTCATTTGAACATTAGGTACAAGAAGGGAAGCACCAATAATGTTGCATACTGCCTCACTCGACCACTGATCGTGGCGCTAACCACTACGGTAAAATATTGTGGGCATGAGAATTATGATTGGTCGCTTCTCTACAAAAGCAATCCAGAATTTAGCCACACATACAAGACGCTCTTAGAGGGTAATAAAGTTCCATATTTTCACCTCCAGGATGCCCTTGAGTCAAGTCACCAAGGGAGGAGTGAAAGAAAATTTCTTTTGGTCTGAATCTCAACAGAAGGTGTTCGTAGAGTTGAAACATTGCCTCTTTTCTGCACTAGTGCTAACATTACCAGACTTGCAACAACCATTTGAGATCGAGACAAATGCCCTTGACTATGCTATTGGAGCAGTTCTTACTCAATAGGGGCATCTAGTGGAATATCACAGTGGGACACTTTCCGACACAATCCCGAAGTATCCCACTTAGGATAAAGAGATGTATTCCATTTTGCAGGCTTGCCGATAATGGAAGCATTACATTTTGGGGAAGGAAACGATCATCCACACAAACCACCGACCCCTAAAATTCATATAGACGCAAGGGAAGTTGTAGAATGATCACCATCATAAGTTCTCCACATACCTGCAACAATTTCATTTTAACTTCAAGTACAAGAAGGGCAACACCAATAATTTTTCATACTGCCTCACTCAACCACTGATCGTGGTGCTAACCACTATGGTCAATTCTTGTGGGCACGAGACTTCTGATTGGTCGCTTCTCTACAAAAGTGATCCAGAATTCAACCACACATACAAGACACTCTTAGAGGGTAAGAAAGTTCCAAATTTTCACCTGCAGGATGCCCTTCTATGTCACTACAGTCAGGTTGCTGGGAATTTCAGGGGCGAAAAACAATGGTAGTACTGCAGAAGTATTTCTATTGGCCGAACCTTCGACAGGATGTCGGGAAGTACATCAGGTCCTACACTGCTTGTGCCATTTCCAAACCGACCATCAAGAAGCAAGGCCTCTAAACTACACTGCCTACCCCTATTCGACCTTGGGAATCCATCTCCATGGATTAAATATTGGGCCTTTCTTCTACTAAGCATGGTAATGACTGTGTTTTTGTGGTCTTCGAAAAATTCTCGAAGATGGCCAATATGCTGGCCTACAAGAAGAATATCACAGCAGAAGCCACTACTAAACTCTTCTTTGAACAAGTGTGGGTACACTTTTGGATCCCAAAATATATCATCTCAGATTGGAATAGTAGGTTCCTCAGTACATTTTGGTCTAGCCTTTAGTCAATGCTGGACACCAAGCTCACCAAGTCTACAACTTTCCATCCCCAAACTGATGGCAAGAAAGAGGTCGTCAACAGGATGATCGTACACATTCTGTGCATGTAAAACTCAAAGCATCCACGAACATGGGATGTGATCCTCCCCTATGTACAACACAAAGATAATCAGGCTCTCAATAGCTCAACCAACCACAACCCCTTTCAGGTGGGCTTGGGATTCCAGCCACTATGTCCCATTGATGTAGCCATGCAATTGGTGGCTACTCAGGTAGATTCAGCTCATGTCCAGTCTAAAGCTGAAAAGGAAAACAAATTCATTGAGTGCATTTAGCAAATCCACCAATAGGTTCATGACATATTTGACAGAGCCAATGCTAATTACAGGTAGTGACATGATCAACATCGGGTGCCGCACAACTTCTAGGTGGGTGACAAAGTGTGGCTACATTTGCAAAAGGAGCGCCTCGTTGAACTCCACCGCAAGATTCGCCTGCTTGGAAATGGGGCATACACCATCACCAAGGCTATAGGGGACAATTATTTTGAGCTAAGTATTACACCATTCATTGTTATACACCCAGTGTTCAATGTGGACCACCTTCAACCGTACTTTCCACCTCTATTGGACACATCCAACATGGCAGAACAACTCACACCAATAGAGTTAAAACTATACTGCATGGAAAAATCCACCACTGATCAGATCATTGATACACAGAACAAGAACACCCAAAAATAAAGGATCCAACTATATCGATTTTTCAAAGTAGGCCAACTCCTTCACCAAGGCAAGTGGCTCACTAAGGACCAAGTTCAACAAAATTTTCCTCATCTCATGGAGGAACTCAACGCAATAGGGACCATTGCTTCCTAAGGGGGGAGGAATGATCCAGATGGATATTGGCAGCCACAAAAATATTCCACTTGGACCCCCACCATTGTTTCTTTCAGTTTTTCATTTTCCTTAATTGTAGCACAATTTACTATTTTTAGCAGTTTTTTCGAGTCCTGAAATTCTGGAGCTGTTTTGAGGCCCTAAACGATGTTTTTTGGGAAAAATGTGAGAAAAATAGGTGATCGACCGATGTTTATCGGTAAAAAATTTTATTCCTCAGATATATATTTCTAACGAGGTATTATGCACATCAAATGAAGATCGTATGCCAAAGTTACGTCCTCGGGAAGTTGATGTACCAGTTTACCCAAACGGGGCCCAAAGTTTTGGTGCTTCATCTCATAGGGTTAGGTTTTTGGATTTTTATGGTTTTCCATTATTTCTCAATAATAAATAGGCCTTTGAGCTTCATTGTAACATATTTTAGAGGCTTGTATCCACCACATCGCTTCTTAGAGAGAAGCTACCAATGCCCTAGCTAGTTTATCTCCATTCTGTCTTTAAGCATATGTCAATTATTTAATATTAATGAAATGAAGTATTATTTCCATTGCATATTTGTATTTATGGTTATATTCATATTCTGTTGCATGCCTGCATAAATCTGGATCAGTGGTATCAGAGTGGTCTACTCTTTCTTGATCCTTATTTGTATGTCCCCAACAAGGTCGAGGTATAAGGAGTTAGGGCTCGATCTGGTTAAACATTTGCAAGATTAGCCTCGCAAACCTCAAAGACCACCCATGGGGGAAGAAAAGAAATATGAGGGAGTAGGAGATCCTATCCAAATATTTCTTGAGGAGGCCCTCGAGAAACAAAGGAACACGATGATGGATAGCTTTGCCAAGATCCTTCAACAGTTCCCCACCGACGGCACATATGCATTCAACAACGACTTTAGAGGCGCCACTCCTTTTAAGGTACAAGTAAAATTTGACATTCCTATATTTGAGGGCCAAATAGATGCAGAATTTCTAGATATATGGTTGAATATATTAGAAGGATATTTCTCGGTTCATGACTTTTCCAACAGGGAAAAGATTACTTTTTCACTCCTCAAATCCGCCCCCCATGTCAAGGACTCATGGGAAACCTACTATGAGAAAAAGTACGAGAGAGAACCCTCTCTGTTCTCGGTTGCACCCACTTGGGATTCTGTCTGAGATACCATCAAGGAATAATATTATTCCATGGCGAGATATGAGGAGAATTACATAAAATGGACTACGCTGTTGGAGCAAAGGGATCAAGGTGTGCATGAGCTAACGAATATGTTCGATACCCTGCAGATAAAGTTGGGTATCAAAGATTCCAAGAAACATTTGGTGTTGAAGTACCAAAATTGTCTACATAGATACATTCAGGAGGAAATGGAGTTCTTCGACATCTCCTCACTTGGTGCAACTTACCAGTATACTACCAATATTGAGAAGGATTTCAAACAGAAGAAGCGATACTTTATATTTGCAAATTAGAAGAAAGGGAAAAGTGCCCCCAAAACACAAAACAAAGGACAAAGACAAGGTGGGGCAACCTAGGAAAACCTTCTAAAGCCGCAAGCAAAGAAAAACACCGTGAAGCCAAAGAAGGACACAGGAAAGTGGTTTGAGTTCCATAAGAGCTCCTCCCACAACACAAGTGAGTGTCAGGCCAAGCAGTCACTGGTGGTCGAGCTGAAGGCTTCTGAATCATATGCATGCTCTGACTCTAAATCAGAACCCGACAAGAGGAATGAGAAAGGGAACAATATTATCAGTGTGGAGCCAAATGCCACCATTGCCACCATGAATATCGGGAAGGAGGAACCAGAAGATCCAAAGGAGGGTTAGCACCTCTTCCATTCCCAAATGTGGGTAAAGGCTTCCCCAATACAGTTCATTATTGAAAACAGGAGTCAAAAGAACCTCATCTCAGCAGAGGTGGTGAAGCGGTTGCACTTGCCAACCATAACACACCCACAACCATACACAATCAGGTGGCTTCACCAAGGACATGATCTTCACATCAGCCAACAGTGTCGCCTTACCTACATCATCAAGCCCTTGATGGATGAGGTATTATGTGACGTTGCTCCTCTTGATGTTTCTAATGTAGCCATACTTGTGGAAGCGATATGCTATGTATGAGTCCAGGACTCGTGTTGTTATTGTTACTTTGGGAATTAAGTTGTAGAGGATACCATAGGTAGCACCGCCTGCCTCCATCTCTTTGGTTACTGCAAAACAATGAAGTAAGCTCATTTCCAAAACCAGGAAATTTTTTTTCCAAATGATCCACCCTCAGGGAAAGAAGAGTACTATGGCCATGACCTCTAGACAAGGATCCTCCACATGGAAAGAACAAATGTACAAGGTTGTGGAGGAGTACAGGGACATCTTCACCTCACCTGCAGGGGTGCCCCTGCATTGTCAGGTCAAGCGCTCCATCGATATGATCCCAGGTGCACCACTGACCAATGGACCAATATATCAGAATTTTTTTATGGAAAACAACCAAATCAAGAGGTAGATTCAGGAGTTGTTGTAGAAAGGTCACATCTGGCTGAGTTCATCACCGTGTGGGAGCCCAATTATGTTGTTGCAGAAGAAGGATGGGACTTGGAGACTATGTATTGACTATCGGGTGCTGAACAAGATCACTATTCAAAATAGGTACCCAATCCCATGGATTGATGACCTTCTGGACCAACTCAAGGGGGAAAAATATTTCAGCAAGATCAACCTAAAGTCTGGGTATCACCAGGTAATAATTGAACCCTCTGATGTGTGGAAGGATGCCTTCAAATCTAAGGAGGGCCTTTTCAAATGACTAGTCATGCCTTTCGAGTTGGCGAATGCTCCAACAAATTTCATGAGGCTGATGGATGCCATCTTACGGCCATTCACCAACTCATTTGTAGTGGTGTACTTGGATGACACCCTGATCTTCATCTAGACTTGGGAAGAGCACCTCCATCACATCTGACAGGTCCTCCAAAGACCGCGACAACACAAGTTGTGTGCCAATTTGGAGAAGTTCACTTTAGGCATGACCTAGGTTTAATATCTGGGATACATTATTAATGAGAGGGGGGTGCATGTGGATCCAACCAAGATCCAAGTCATTCGGGATTGGTCAGCCCCAACCACTTTAACAGAGCTCTGCAAATTTTTGGGTCTTGCCAATTTCTTCCCATTTTTGTGTTGGGATTCTGTCATATCACTTGGCCCTTGAGTCAAGTCACCAAGGGAGGAGCGAAAGAAAAATTATTTTGGTCTGAATCTTAACAGAAGGCGTTTGTAGAATTGAAGCATTGCCTCTGTTCTGTACTAGTACTCACATTATCAGACTTGCAACAACCATTAGAGATTGAGACATATGCCTCTAACTATGCTTTTGGGGTAGTTATTATATATGTTGTTTCCATGCAAAGGAGACCTATCTAGAGGCCGTGGCCACATTCTTTGGTGGATCATCAGGAAGAAATTTTTCCTGGTTTTGGAAATAAGCTTACTGCATTGTTTTGTGATGACCAAGGAGATGGCAATAGGCGATGCTACTTCCGGTATCTTGTAAAACTTATTGCCCAAAGTAGCAATAAAATCACAAGGCCTGGAATCATACACAGCATGTCGCTTCCACAAGTATGGTTGGCCTAATAATACATCAGAAACATCAAGAGGGGAAATGTCACATAATACCTCATCCGTGAAGGGATTTATGTTAACTAGAAAAAAATTATGAAATTAATGACTAGGTGACTAAAAACGTTAGTCACCACAATTATTTCAAGTGAATTACTACTAAATTTGAGCAAGTTTAAGTGAACTAACTAAAAATGACTAACTTAAATGACTAATTTAGTCTAGGAATAAAATATACGACTAGATAATAAGTGACTAAACTAAAAGAGACTAACTTAAATGACTAATTTAATCTAGGGATAAAATATATGACTAGATAATAAGTGAATAAACTAAAAGTGACTAACTTAAATGACTAATTTAGTCTAGGAATAAAATATATGACTAGATAATAAGTGACAAAATTAATAATGATTAATGTAAATGACTATTATAGTCCAAGAATAAAAATATGACCAAATAACAAGTACAACAAATATATGAATTAGTCATTTATGTCAGTAATTTTTAATTGTGTCACTCCGTAAATGGAAAATTGTAATTTTGGTACCGAAGTGTTACATTTCACTATAGGTGTCTTTGAATCCCTCTGCCATTTTAAAATTTAGAGACAAAGGGGTATTTGAATTTACAGTGTTAAAATTCTGAATACCCTTTTGTCTCTAAAGTTTAACATTGTAGATGGATTCCTCTACAATTAACATAATTGCATGTATCATCTATCGACTTTACACTAATTCCTTCATTCTAATTTTATTAAAGGTAATATTTAGATAGTCAAATTAATATTTATATTTATATTTAATCTTTGGCCATAAATTTTAATTTTGAAACTTCATTGATTTATGTTAAAAGTGTGAGTTGTTTTAAATCTAAGGTTAAATCTTCATATTTACATTTAATAACTAGATAAATATAACATTTCTTGTGTTAAATGTGTGAGTTCATTTAAATATAGTATTAAATCGTCATATTTATATTTGATAAATACTAAATAGATAAACCTAAAATATATATTTATAGACCTATTTAGTAAATGTGTATGAACCTTTATTAACTTAAGTATGAACCAGCTTAATTAATTTTTTAATGATGTATGAACCTTTCTTTTTTTGTAAGTCAATGTTCTATTCATGTAGGAACAAAGGAGTACATATAGCTGCTTAAAAAATAGGTGGTCTCACCCTGATCGAGTTTGTTGACCAAAATTTGCACCAGATGACAAAAATACAAAAGAGACACTAGAGATAGTGTCCATAAACAATTGGGCCAGAGGCACCAAAACAGATATAAAACATAAATAACACCAATTAGCATCCTAGTCATCTGATGTGATGGATGCAATTTTGTCCGACGTTGTTCCTAGAGGTGGTGGAGGACAGAAGTCACACTGAATGTCCTCTTCAAAGTGCACCAACAAAGTCTCCAACTTTTCTACTTTCTAAGTGAGTTGATTTTGGCCTCGCCAAACAAATACCAGTCTCTCTCAGACTTAGCACTGTAAATAGTGCATTTGTTCCAATGTTTCCATATGCTCTGCATGCTCCTCACACCAAACTCTCTCAGTTATGTTCACTCTTTCCATCAGGCTATTGATAAGTGCACGACAGTTCTCCAGGAAGCAATGTTGGATAACCCGGCCCTCATTTACCTCAGATCAATTCGACCCATGATTTCCCTCACCACCATGGGATCCTCCACCCTGGAAACTCTGATTTTGAACCCTCGAACCCCCACCCCTGTTATCCCCCCACTTACCTCCTCCACGACCCCCATGCACACCCACACTAGCGAGTCATGCACGCCCCGCAGTATTTCCACCTTGGTGTGGAGCTGCTATGATTATTTCTGAGTCTGCCACCCCCACAGGGCTATGGACAATAGGGGAGGAAGAATTCCCACACCACACTGGGGGCTTCATAATTCGCCAAGGTCGAGGAACCCCGTCGTGTGCAGAGTCCAGAGACCAGACCCCCCACCATAGAAAAAAAACACCAACATCAAAGGATCCAATTGTCGTCGCCCACCACTGCAGAGAAGCACCAATCCACCTCCCACTACCAAGTAAAGACCACCACCACTAGGAAAACCAAATACCATCACCCACAAAACCAACACAAGAAATTGAACAACAAACAATGACAAAGTAGTCGATTCCTGAGCATAACTTCCCCTAGTGCAGCGACTAGCCTCCAAATTCTCCACACAGAGACCACATACCAATCCACCAAACACCATCGCACCCACACCAAAGGGGCACGAAATTGGGAAAATAAAATAGTTTTATTCCACCACCCTCGAGGTTTCCTGGAGTGGAGATTCTAGCTTCCTCTCTTAGCATGAAAAACAGGCTCACTGAAATTCAAGAAAAATGGAAACGAGTGAGCTCACTTCCCTTTCAACTTCCTATCCTCAACCCAGACACATATAATGGCTAATAAAATGAGCAATAGGGTCCAGTTTAACACACCACACCAAAAAATTCCCACGACAAGCACACACAAGATGCCACTCTGTCTGTAAACCTTCCTTTGATGTTTACGCTTCCTCGCCGAAGGCCATCGCTAGGACCAACACCAAACCAGAGTGAGGAGTCGAATATTAGACTCCCTCATCTTCCCTCACCTTATATTTTCTCCACATCTGAACCCCAATGTGCAGTTATTTTTCACATGGTTTTCCAACGTGAAGCCAATACCTCTCTTGATGCATGCGTTATGGTGAAGGGACCGGGAGTACCGTCCCTCACCCTCACTCCACTTGTTTTTACTCATGCGAGACGCCTTCCACGTGTTGCTCAGACCTCACCCCCATCGAGGAGTATTGTATGAACCTTTATTAATTTAGATATGAACCTTAATTAATTTTTTAATGGTGTATGAACTTTTATTAACTGTTTGATATGAACGTTGGTTAATTTTTAATGGTATTATGAAATTTTGTTAATTGTTTAGGTACGAGCTTTATTTAATTTTTTAATAATATATAAACCTTTATTAATGATTATAAATATGTAATTCAAAATATTTAAGTATGATTTATTGTGTAATAATGGATAAATGTGTTTAGTTTTATCAATTTCTATGAGAATTGTACCAACAAATATATTTATTTCATTTAATACATAATTTACATGATTATATCAAATTAAGCTTTAAATAAAACAATATTATTGGTTTTATATTTGATTAATAATCAAAGTAGTAAATCTCTTTTTGCAAAATAGCTCCCCTCAAGTCATGCATAGTAGGTACTTTGAATCCCTTTCCTTTATCTATAATAGATTCCCACACAGCTTGGTAATAAGATGAGCGAGAACATTAAATGAGATATATGCATCATACCACCATCTAGCAATATATTGAAAAGAAGATTATTTTCACATTTACAAGACATGCCATATAACCCTCGATGATGGAGAGCTTGAGCTTGGAATTTTTGTTTGAAAGCTTGGATTTCCATATGGGGGAGACAGTGAAGGGGGTTTATTAGCATATATGGCAGCACTAATGAACCTTGGTTTTGGAGGAAAGAATGGGAAGAAGGCTCCTTTTGGAGGACCGACGACTTTGATACATTGACGGAGGAAACCAAAGATGTATGATAGCCAATGTCTCCATAATTTCATTTCTCTATCGACGTTTATTCGCCAAAAACTGATAATTCCCCTTAACCTAACAAGGTTCCAGGTTTATGGACCCAAGCACACGCAGTGGACCAGAGACAAGATCAAAACCCTTGTAATGTCACCATAATAGAGCTCGAAGGTGTGACCGTGGATCAGAGACAAGATCAAAACCCCTGCAACATCACCATCTTGGAGCTCGAAAGCGTTACCTACAATAATGAGAGGATTTTCAAGCTTAGCGCCATGGGATTTGGCCTCAACAAAACAATCTTTCCTTTCATTTTCAACTGCACCAATTTAGACTCCCTCGACTTGTTGTAAAATTGTTTGAATGGCGAGATACCAATGAAGCTCTAGTATCTATTCAATCTTGAAATATGATCCCCTTGTCATGAATCCTTTGTGTTTTTCTAAATTTCAGAGATCTCCACGATAATAGGCTCACAGGAAAAGGTAGCAGACTTTGGAAATTCAAAGACTGGATCCACTCTAGATCAGACTCATGTAAGTACTCCAATGAAAGGTAGTTTTTTCCCTTGGGTACCTTCTTCTTGAATACTTTAGAAGGCAACAACTGAGAGAGAAATTTGATGTGTATTCTTTTGGAGTAGTGTTACTGGAGTTTTTGTGTATCGTAAGGGAAACTCTTAATCTTTTTTTTCCCAGAGAAAAATTTAATATAGCAGAGTGGGAAATGCAGTGGCAGAAAAAGGGAAAGCTTGAAAACATCATTGACCCTCACCTTGTTGGGACTATCAGCCCTGGTTCTATGAAAACATTTAGGGAGACTACCAAAAAGTTATTGGAGGAGAAGGGCATCTATAGGCCTTCCATGGGAGACGTTCTATGGAACTTGGAATATGCATTTCAAGTCTAGGAGATATCCATGAAAAATGATATAGATGAGAATAGTAAAAATCATATTGCAGATGTTGCTTTGTGCTACCTAGAGCCCGAGCCTTTTGGTACAAGTTTAGTATGACTTCAAGTCTTATACGAAAGTTATAAATTTATAGGTTTCATTAATGAGAATGTGGAATTTTGGAGTTCTCAACATCCCATGGAGGGATAGTTGTGAGAATTTGTCTATTGTTTGGAATGTGTTCTCCTTCAATGTATGTGACACATAGTGGATCCATACCTTGGTGCAATAGTTCCTTACCTCGGGATGTTTGCACAAGATTCAGGGAAAAGTGAACACACAACACTAGTGGCTTTGGTTTGGGAGGAGAACTACAAGTATGTAGAAGAGATTGAGGGCACATGAATTATGTTACTTTGCGCTGCTCAGAGCCTCAGACTTTTATACTAGCAATATTGGGTGAGGTGTTGGTGGATGTGATGATGATTTAGAAGATACAACCACAAGTGTTGTGTTCTCACAATTGGTGAATCCTCGTGGGAGGTGATAAAAAAACAAGACTCCTTTTCCATGTTCCAAACCTACCAAATTAGAACATGCAGAGAGAACATTGGTGAATGTGAAATGGTTAGGTTCGGTACTTGTTTTTTGCATATCACATTAAAAATCCAGTGCCTCCTTGTAAAATCCTCACCTTGTATAATAGACCACCATTACAGACGATTACACCACATTTGTTTTAGAAATTTACTTAGGTAGGTAGGGTGCCCCTATCTCCCATTTACCTATAAAGTAATCTAGACATATCTTCTTTCTTATATGATACTTGTTCCTTTCTCTCATCCTTCCTCTCTCTCCCTTTCTCTCCTCCCTCCCTCTATCTTCCCCCATCTCTCTCTCTCTCTCTCTCTCTCTCTTACTCTCTATACCCTCCAATCCTCTCACTATATCCCTTCCTCTCTCCTTCTCACTCTCCCCCTTCCATCTTTGTGTCACTCTCTCCCTCTCTTACCCTTCTCTACCACTCTCACTCCTCTCTCTCTCTCTCTCTCTCTCTCTCTCTCTCTCTCTCCATTCCTTTTCTCCCCTTTCCTTCAGTTTATCTACATCTCTCCCTTGTGACTTCCCCTATCTATCCACCTCTATCACTCTATGTCTTTGTTCTTCCTTCTCATATATATCTAGAGTTAATATATATCATCATACATTAATATATATTATAATATAACAAATTTAATATGAGTATTAGAATTAATAATAATAATAATAATAATAATAATAATAATAATTAATATTGGTATTAGACTTAATAATGTTTTTTTTGCATGGTATTAATAATAATTTGGCCAATGGTATTTGGTTCATAGGCTTCACCTACATAAAACGTATTTTTTTAGTGTTCCTAAATATAAAGAGGATTATGGAGTAAATATAAAAAATGTTTTATTTGTTTACCATATTTCTAGTTTATTTATATTTTATTTATTTACCATACCTCTATTATTTACCATGGTATTTGGCCCATAGGCTTGGTCTATAATTAGATGTTGATTTATAATCCTATTTGATATATTTTTATTTATTTACCATAATTCTTTATACCTATTTTATATTTATTTATTTACGATGCATCTTTTATAAACATGGTATTTGGCCCATGGTATTTAGCCAATGGTATTAAAATGGTATTTTTCCCATATACTTCACCTAAATAAAACCTATTGTTTGAGTTTCCTTGAATATAAAGAGGTTTATGGAGTAAATATAAAAAGAGGTTTTATTTATTTACCATACCTTTTTGCAGTAAGTATTAAAATAGGTTTTATTTATTTACCATACCTCAGTTTATTTATATTTTTATTTATTTACCATACCTATTTTTTTAGTGTTCATAACTGTTATTGCCTAAGTCTACCTCAGGCTGAAGGAAGGCAGAGTCTAGGGTAACATCAAACCACACTTAATCTAGTAGCTAGCCCTACCAGATCGGGAGAGGGCTCTCTCCTGGTCAATCTCAGCAAAATAATCAGTGAGGCTTGAGATGACTTGAATAAAGGCTGATTTTAGGCTAGGTATATATGTAAGGAGGTTGGATTTGATTTTGAAGGTGTTTGTTGGATCAAAGGGAAGGGCAGATTTTGGGTCTGGGAAATGATCAATTTTGCAGAAAGCTGAATGGAGCAAGAAAGGAAATTGTTTTGATGCTTCGAGTTTGAATGCAATGGATAGATCAGACAATGAGGGGTTGAAGAGGGCAAGAGGATTTCAGGAATCCTCTTCAGATAGTTGAAAACATAGGAAATTAAACAAAACTTCAAGGTAGAGCACTGCAAATCAAATGAATTCCACCTTTATGAATTTTTTGTTTAACTTAAGAAGAAATGAGAAGGAAGATGATACACATGAAACATCAGTAAAATTACAATCATAGAGAGAAACACACCATCAAAACATAGAGCCACATGGATCCCAAAGAGTGCTGCAAACCCTGGTCTATTCCTTTGCCAAAATGCAGAGATGAAATGTACAATGAAGCTCCAAGCAATCCCAAGTGTCCAACCTCTGCCAATGACTGAAAAAATTAAAAGATATAAGAAACCAACAACTCATCCCCAGCCTCTAGGGGTTGAGCTCATAAGTTTAGGAGCTGTTTCAACAAGATCTAAACTTAGAACTGGAAAATAGGCAGTAGAACATCTTGCCTCTATAAGATAGGAAACTTCAGTTGCAATTCACCTTTTGATGGATGAATCTACTTCCATGAGTAAAAATTTGACAAAATTACATCAAAACTCATCAAATTACATCAAATTACATCATGAGTTTAACATTTGGAGATAAGAAAGTCAAACTGTCCAAAACTAGGCGAAAAACAGAGTTACTGAGTAAAAAATGAGCAAGAATCCCCAATGCACCGCGCCTGAAATCTCTATGTGTCGTGCCAGTTTAGAGCCAGTTTTGAAGGCCTTCCTGGTGTCCAAATTGAGCGTAGGATAGCTCGTTGGAAATCTATGCCTGTCTACTTTCCAACCCAAGTGGAATTTCTGAATTTGGTTGCCATTTGACCCTCCAAAAATGAGTTTTCCCAACACTACTTCCTGTGTGTCCAAAAAGGGGCAGAAAGGTCATTTTTAGGGTGTTTTTGACCCTTATGGAGGCCCAAAACTTGTCAAAATATTTGGGTAATGGGTAGGCATGCATAAATTTTCATGAAAAATCCAAAAATACAAAGTTTTACCCAAGAGGAGCTCCCAAAAATCTGTGTTTAGGCCAAAAAAAAAAAAATTTGCAAAAAGTGTCCCAAATTTCTTGGAATTTGGACTGAGTGTCCTCCATCATGCACTATGCTGGGCCAAGGAAGCCTCGGCCAAAATCTGAAGTCTATCTTGCCTTTTCTGATGCTTTGAGGCCCTCTTCAACTTAGCCTTCAGGATCTTGATTCATGCCTTGCAAACATGATTTCTTGCCCAATAATGATTCGCCATGTGCCTCAACATGTTCTTTTCTTTGTTAGCTTTCTCCAATAGCCTTTGGTCTCCTTGGTCACTGTGTTTCCTTCATCTCGGTCACAAGAGGAATCTGTCTCCAAGTTTGCCAAAGTCTATATTGTTTTGGATGAATATGAGAAGTTTAGTGCCTTTGGTTTTGTTGCCAAATATGTGGTAACAAGTGAGGGACTATGGAGGGATAGAGTAGTGGAAATGATGGACTATTTCCAAGTGAAAATTTTCAATTGAATATTTTTGGGGCAGTCACTTGGTTTCTTGGAATAGCCTTGGGGTTTGGGGAAATTTACAACTGGGATGTGGGGTAATGGGAATGGGATAGAAAATGAATGATTTAGGGATACAATGGAATAGGGAAATGGGATGTTGTGAGAAGATAGACAGTGAGGAGGGACTAACAAGGTGGGGGAAATGGAAATGATTGACACCAAACCAATTTCAAAACCCTAAAGGGGCATTCTTCCAACAAGATAATAGGGTTTGATTTTTTTAGTATTAAAATCCTCACAAACAACACCAAACACATATTAATTTTCAATCACAAGGTTTATTGACTTACTTGGACAAAGAGAGACTGAGAAGATTTGAATATTTTGAAGAAATAGTAATACATTTGCTTTCCGGCCCAATGCGTCCCGCAACAAACCCAATGCACTGCGCAGGAAAAAATTTACACGGTGAGCGTCGACCCAATGCGTCGCGCTCGCCCGATACGTCGCGACAGTCACCCAATGTTTCGCGCTAGAAGTTTTACACATTATTCCCTCAAATTACTTGCTTCGCTCCTCACGATTTCTCCTTTGCTCACTACTGTCTTCTTGGCATACAAATGAACTTTGGAAAGATGAAAATGTTTTATATGCCAAGGATTTTGATTTTTCTTTTCAAAAAAACCACTTTGCAATGGAAAAAATTTTAAATTACTTTCACACCACAGATTTGAGCACATTTGGAAATTTTGGAGAAGTTTATGGTGAAATTGGGCTTGCAGCTCTATGCGTCGCGCCACAAGCCCAACGCGTCGCGCCATTTTTCAAGAGGCTTTTGGAGACCTTCCGGGTGTCCAAATTGGGCGCAGGATTTCTCGTTGGAAATATTATTGAGTCTAATTTCCAACACAACTGGAATTTTTCAATTTGGAGTTCATTTTCCCTGTCAAAAATCAAATCTCCTAAGACTGGTCAAAATGTGCAAAATGAGGCTGCCTCAAGGAAGAGTGTTGTTGCAGTCAACTTTTGAAGGTCTTCCTCAACTCCAAATTGAGCTCATGATAGCTCATTGGAAATATATTTGTGTCTAGTTATCATTTGACTCATCATGAAAGTCATTTGGCCAACCAAGCTAGGAGAAATATTGATTTTCCAAAGGTCACTTCATAGGTGCATCAATTCTCCTGAGGAAACAGTATTTTTGACATTTCTCTAAAACCATGAAACCTGTGTAAAAAATGAAGGTTTTTTTCTTCCTTGGCCTATTTTGGACAAAAACCTCTCTCAGTTTTTCCAAATTCATCTTTTATTTCTCGGAAACATCGTTGGAGTAAAACCTATCCCGATGTGTGGAACAAGGGATTTTGTCGAAATGAAGCGAAATGAAGGGGATAAGTGGCTTCTAAATTCTTGAGAAAATTTTGAGAAGTAGGGAGGGATGTTAGGAAGCAGGTAAAAGTGGAATTTCAGAGTTTTGGTGAGGGGAAGAGGTCCAAAAGGGAAAAACACAGGCCTAGCCTAGAAAATTGCCAAGTTGTAGCAAGAAACTAGGGTTTGTGCGAAAATGAAGAATTTGGGGGATCTCAGTGAGGGAAGTGTTTAATAAGGTACATTAAGGATAGGGAAAGGTGTATGAAGATCAGGATACAATTTTTTCTGATGATTTGACCATCCAAGAGAAATTACCTCCAAAACCCTAAGAGAGGGAAATGAACCTTACCTAGGCACAACTGAAGCATGAGCAAGGTGTAAAATGACCCAGTGGAACTTGAAATGATGATGAAAACCCTCTGAATTATGATACACTCATCTGAATGGTGACATGGACCAACATTTGGACAACTTTGAAAGGAGTGAAAACAAACCCTATACCTAATACCTAGTGACCAAATTTTACTTGAAGGCTCATTGAAATGACAAAATTTGACCTTGACACTTTAAAATCACTTTGTAAGAGCATGTTTGATCACTGGAGGATGGCTGCAAAGACTGACACTAACAGTAACCATATTTTTTTTATACATAAGAATAATTAGATTGATTTTTAAATAGGGCTACATTAGATTAAAAATGTTAAATATTTGTTTAGTGAAGTTATTACTTGATATATACCCCACATTGGACTAGAAACTCATAATCATGCTTGTTTAGTGAAATTTTTAATGCAAATCCTTACACATTTTATGAATGTTCCAATTTTAAAATCCTTATTTTTTATTATTTAAAAAATTGATAAATAGTGTTTTTTTCATTTTCCCTCCTAAAAATTTAGTGGAGCTATCAAACACTAAAACCTCTTGAAGCTCTTACTAAGCTTCTTCATTGTTTTGTGGACATTGAATTTATTTCTGAATTCTAGATCCAATGGATGTTGGAAACTCTGAAGACTGTTAAATTTTTTCACATTAAGATAGTTTTTCTCCCTCACAAGCTCAACATAATCAACATTTTATTATGTTTCTCCATATATAGGTAATATTATTTTGGTATATTAATGTATTTGAAATTCTACTTTAAGTTGTCTCCACTTCAAAACCCCAATATTTTACGTAGAACGTGTTGTAGCCGCTACAACACCACCCAAAATTTTGGGTATATTCGAAATTTTGGGTCCCCCTCTGCTCACTTAGTCGTTAAAGTCTTTCACCCGACCTGGAGTCAGTGACATCCTAGCGACCTATCCCAAATCACTCATGAGCTTTCTCACCATCATGATCAGATGTTGTTGCTGCAATCACGCAATGTGTGGGAGGGATCATCCAACATACACTCGAATAACAACTTTTCTGTGCATTGAGGATGTACATTAGCAGCCCTCTTGCCATGGGTCATTAAGCATGTTGTTTGAATACTTCTCTTAAACTTGTTAGTCTCATATGTTTCATCTAGGGACACCATTATAAAAGAGTAATTGTGATGTTGTAATGTTCCACACAGGTCAACCCCACGGGTGACAAAATCCTCAATCTTGTCACGACATCAAGGGAAATAAAATTGAGCTCAACAACAAGGAAAAAGTTGTGAAACAGGGGAGGAGGAGGAGCAAGTGACCAGTACTGTTAAAAGGAGGATGGTGTGATACATGTTGAGCAGAGAAAGAGCCTTTTATGTCACTGATGCAAAAAGCTTTCTTCACTAGTGCACACCAGAATTGGAAATGTACGTACAGGATGCCATCTCACAATAACCAGAAGAATTTGCTATGATCTAGGCTTACGTATGAGCTGAATGAAGTATTTATATTCTGAGATGGCAGGTGTCTCACCTTAAAGGAAGTTTTGGAGATCCTGCACAATACCATCTAAATGTCGATGGGTGCACACAAAGGAACATATTTCACCACTTCGACAAGTCTAGCCTGAAGCATAGCCCAGGTGAACAAAGTGGACTCAGAAGATTTACATAGAGAATGGCAATCTCATTCAAGGCGTTTTCGTGCTGAGCAGAAGTGCGAGAGCACACATGTTGGTGTTGGCAAGCCAACGGCAGAGTTTCAAATATCAACCACACCTTTGGGAAACAATATCTCTTAACCTTAGCTACACGGTGGGTGCAAATTTATGGACCAAGGTTATGGTTTTAAATATTATATAGTTAAACCAAGGCAAAAAAATCATATGGTTTCAAAATCATAGGAGATCGTGGAGCAGAACTATGTGAAAACATTACAAGTGGGCGCACATTCGATGGACCAAGGTTACGTTGTATATTTAAACTAAGGCGCAAATCCATATGGTTTCAAAACCATACAAGACGACAGAGAAAAACTACACGATGGACATCACGATCAGGCTCAAATACTTTTATGAAGAAGTTTTCAACCTATGTTAAAAGGTTTGGAGCAGATATGTATATTTAGTGGTCCAAAGTCGTGTTTACACATGGCAGCCAAAATATTATAATAACTACGGTGCGATAATAGTCAAAAAAGACCAGAGTTGTAGTAAGTTTGACGAATCATCATCCACGTTGCAAATAGTGCAGGGTCACGGCTTTGCTGAAGGAGGTTACGATATGCATGGTCGTAAAACCATTTTTTAATTAGAACACGTAGATTCAACGGTGATTTTGTGGCATGGGCCACTTAATTACGTGGCCATATAACCATGAGATATGTATTACCCATGGTAAAACATTTGGACGGAGATATATATAGCGACCAAAATTTATATTCGAACACAAAGTGGAACATTATAACAAGTCTGCAGTGGGAATGTATAATAACTATAGCGCAATAACAGTCAAACTAAAGGCAGAGTTGTAAAATCACGATCCATAACTCAGGTTGTAAACGATGTAGAGTTACAGCTTTGCTGGAGGAGGTTACGATATGCACGGTTCTAAAATCATTTTATAATCAGAGAACACAGATTTTGTGGCATGGGCAACTTAAATAACGCGGTCATATGACTATAATTAGCGCCATTTGAGCAACATATCATTTGTTACTTCCAGCAATTTAAGAAGCGTATCAAATGCGCTAAGGTAACGCATATTATTCTGCGTTCGGAAATCGTGGGTTCTGTCACAAGTCGCTAGATATTAGCTGTGTAATAAGGCGAAGGTTACACATCCTTTCATCCTGAAAACAGAATCTAATGGCATTGTCCGGCTGCACTTTCATGCGGGATATATGGTAGATATCTGCTCAAATTTCCTTCATATTTGACATCTGATTCAAGTAGTGACTACCATCTCAACGCGATCCATTCGATTCTGCCTCTAACAAAATCTGCTCGTGCCCCATGAAGGACGTGATTGACAATAGAGCATGGTTCGACAAGGACGCAGTACGCTATTTAATCACGAGGTCACAGTTCAACCCAGGTCACTGTGTCGTAGACCTATGAGGCAAGTTTAAAGCACGACTTGGTGGTGGTAGCGACCCTGTGACCCTTTTGAAGTCTCAGCCCAAGTGGAGATAAAGTCGCGCGACCCCTCTAGGTTGCTGAGTTGCGATACATGCTGCTGGGCAAGAAACGCGACTGTGCGACTGTGCGACCCCTCCGAGGTCACGAGGTCGTAGAAATGTGTGCCCAAGGAAAAATGCGACCCAAGGAAATTCTCTGACCACACGACCCCAATTGCGAAATGCAAATTTCTCCTCAAAGTTTAACCTCCCTCAAAGGCAACGCCCACGCATCAAAATTCGCACTCTTAAATAGTGTGAACGTGCATTACAAGAAGTGGTAGGTGCTTGAAAGGGGAGCGAAAGGATATTGTAGGCTACGCACAGAAGCATGGACACGTGACGCAGAAGGTACCAGTCTTGCAAGACAATTAATAATCAAGTATTGGGTAGGAGACCCTATGATCACATTGCTAATAGAACACCAACAATGTGTCAAGAAAATGTGCACGTGCACATATATCAGCCTCGTCAAAATATAGTAATGCACCACATTTTAGCTATGCGAGGAGTATGGAAGGTAGTGAAGGAAAGCCTACAAGTATTGGCAGAAAAAGGGAAAGCGCATTCGTTTCAATACCCTTCTACATTGTACTTTTAAAATGCATGCACTCCCTCAGGCCTGCCAATAGGAACACCTCCACCTTTATGCCTTGAAAATGACTGGTACCCTTTTCTTTTGGCAAATTGGTATTGCAATTACAAGTGGGTTGCTTTGAAGATCTAACAAGAAACTATTTTCTATGCCGGGGTAACTGTTGAAGAAGCTCGTTTCGGGTTTCCATGGGGCACATAACTCAGCAGGCTGTAAATTTCCAAATGCCATTGTTTGTAGCCTTAAGCTTCCCAAAAGAATTGATGTTATGCATTCAAGAATAAGTGAGTACCCCACCAAGAAATAGTTAGAGGCACAGAAATCTGTTTTACATTCATTAGCAGAGCCTCAAAAGAGGGATGAAGTGAAATGCCCTACCCCTTTTGCTGGAGCATCAAGAGTATAGACTTGGCTGCGTCTTTCAAGTGGGGTATCCATTTTACCCCAACCTTTGGATTTCAATATGATCATGGAGAATAATGATGATGTGCCTCTCTTTGACTCAAACATATACAGTTCAAAGAAGATAATATACCCGAGACTCTCCGATCAAAGATGACAAGTATTGCTTCTCTAATAAATGGGAAAATTGATGAAAATGAAAATCTACGACAACCATTGAGGATGCGAATGAAGATGCCCATGCCTATCAAGAAATTAAATCCAAGAGAAATTTGTGCATGGGAAAGATTATGATCCTGACAGAGAAAGGGAACAGAGAAAGCTTACCCTAGCCATTCTCTCAGATGATTTAGTAGCTCCATATTTGACCACACAGGGGTCTAAGTTATTATTTTCATTCTTGCAATTGATTTAATATGCCCCTAACATTATGATTCATAAATGAAGACATGTGACCTAAGCTATGTGACTGTAGGTGGAAGTTGTTGGTCTGCGCAATGAGCCAAATTTTTTCCCAGTAAGAAAAAGGGCTTGTTTTCGAAGCAAGGAATGTGAGACAAGGAATACTACTATAAAATCCGGAGATCAGCCCAATGAAGGCCACAAGTCGCTGATCTGCCCAAGGTCGTAGGTCGCATATCTGCCGAGGTCACAAGTCGCGGATGGTCCGAGGTCACAGGTCGTAGGTCACAAGGAAACCCGACAGTCGGGAAGGCGAAAAGTCAGGGAGCCCGAAGGGCAGGCTTTGCTCTATAAATACTACCTTCGGGAACTTGTAAAGGGCCTTTGGTTTGGGACTCGAGCTAAGTACATTGTATTACCATAGGATTATACATTTGAGCTAGAATACAAGCATTTTGAAAAATCCCTTTGTGGATCTGGTGTTGTCATATGTATGAGTGCTATTGAGTATTATATTTTCAGTTTCTGAACATCTTTAGATTAAGGAAACTGTATCTTCAATTTATATCACAATTTCATAACAGCTTGCTGAGTATGTCAATGGTGGTTGAGTTCATTTCACTTTCTTAACGAATGTTGATGACTTTTTTTATTAGCATTTGTGTTATCATTTAAAGCTTTTAGGAAGTGAAGGGTTTTCTTGCCATAAGGAATTGTTTCTTTTGTGGCCAGAACAGTTTACAAGCATGACCCTAATGATGTGTTGTTAACAACACTTCCTTCGGTGCTTATGATTCATTATTTCCTCTTGCTACTCATAGTGCTATATGTACATTTAATGCATCAATCATATGTCTTGTATCATCTAATTAAGTGTGTATCCATTGTTTTATAGAGTTTAAGCGAGACCCAAAGAAAGGAGAAATCAGCGGTAGCCGGACCCACACCTCGGACGGGATCCCTACTCCAAACGGTTCAAGGTCTAATTGGGACTTTTTACCGGGGAGATCCCCTGTTGTTGGCCAGACAGATTTTCCCGTCAACAGAATTGGCGCTAGAAGGAGGGCCAAATGACAAGCTGAGCCCTTAGAGCCTGCAGTTAATCTCATATCTGTAATGGCTCGTTCCCTAATCATTATCCTGAGATGTTTGTCAGAGTTTTATGAGCCTCGATGTCTCATCCCCGATGAAATTATGTATCACTTGTCCCAGTTAAAATTTGATGGTGAAAACAGAGTATCTATAACCCAACACCTTTTATATTTCTATGACTTTGGTGAGTGCTACGAAATTGACAATGAAGGTTTCATTTGTTTGCTTTTCTTCCTCACTCTCGAAGGTCGCGCTAAGCAATGGTGCCTCACATTGCCGGAAGCTTCCATCCATTCGTTTGAACAACTCGCCAGTGAATTGCGACAAGCTTTTCATAGGTACAATTTTTAAAGTGTATTGATAAAGCTAAATGACATCAGAATGGAACCTTAGGAATCTCTAGATGAATTATCTATCATATTTGTTCATTATTGTTTTGAGTTCCCTGAAAAGGATGTCGATTGGAAGTTGTTAAGAGAACAATTCACATATGTGATCCTCATTTCCCTTGAAAAATTTCAAGTAGCAACCCAGCCTGATCCTAGTGTTCCTTATGATGACCCGCAAGTTACCAGCTGTTCAGACTTTGTCCCTAATGATTCCTTGTCCATCTCCCCGAGTCTAGACCAAATTCAGGCCTCCAAGGAGAGTGTTGCTGTTTGTGATATTCTCGCCCCTCCTCCTGAGTTGTCGGTTAGTGGAGTTGTGACCTCGAAAGTTCTGAGCAAGTATAGACACTCGCAAGAGGATAGAACCTATTATACTACCTTTGAATCTTTCACGCACCCTATCGAATCAGAGCTTGAAAACTATAGTGGCACATTATCTCTCCCGGTTCATGAAACCTACCTCGAGCCCACTCGATGTCTCCTTGGACATAGTCCTAAATCTGATTCGCATACTGATTATGAATCGACTCCTATCCCAGATAAGGTTGATCCCCTTACAGAGCCTCCCTGATCATTGTTTTCTCTGAATGACACAGATGTGCATATTGAAAAACCTTGTACGGTTAATACCCCTGCAGCTCAATATTTTCGTTCATTATTCCACGATTTATTTCACGAGTCCACCACACCAGTAATTTCTTCGAGACATTCAAAATTTCCTTATACTGGTATTGGCGACAATCATAAGCACGCAGATGGTGTTTCACAATCACAGTTCAAAATAGATGAATCTTTTAGATCTGATCTTTCTAACTCGGAATCTTTAGACAGCCTTAGGAGCAATTTCCTGTCTAGGCAACCTCAAAATGTCCTCCTTATTGATCCATCCCGGTCGATAAATCCCGGGGAGCCCAACATGCCAAGTACCTAGCTTAATCAAATTAATGGTTATATCGATCACTGCTTGTCTGAAAGCATATTCACTAATACCGCTAAGGACTGTCACTCGTATCTAGTTGCTGACCATATGGAGACACCAGAATTCGATAATTCGCTCTATGAAGATTCAAGTACCCATCAGGGAATCGAAGCGCTCCCGCTCTTGCCGACCGTCATCCCTAGTTCTTCCGATCCTGACAAAACTTCTCAAACAACTCCAACTAGGTTTTCTCATATTAAGGTTTCTGAAATGATGATCCCCAAGTGCCATGCTCCTCCCAGCATAACCACATAGGACATCATTTCATCTGGGCGGATTTTTCGTTCTAATGAGGTTTCCTTGAGCACATATTCCTGTCCCCCAACAGCTGGTATGCAACAACCGATATACCCCAATGTATTCACTGGTAAGAAAACACCATCCATTGTCTCTAATCCTTCTAGTTGTTGCCCAGCCAGTACCATTTGCAATCAAGCACAAACATGTGGTTTTTGGAAAATCCCTCAACTGCTCTAAAACCTTACGGTAAATTCACCCCATCCTTGAAAATCTAAAGAATCTGAGACATTGGATTATCAATCTGTCAGTGCGAAAACATTTGACCAAATTGATACAAAGCCCACTGACATTTTGCAACTCACCACAATCCATGATCACATCCATTCGCCCGTTGATCTCGCCAAACCATCAAAGTTGGGAAACCCCCCACTTGAAGGTCCGGATTTTGTTCAAAATGGTAAGGAGTTGTAGCCTCCACTAAAAGTGGATTTGGATCCTCATATCCTTGACAGATTCCAGGAGCAACTCTGGACTAGGGTTTTCAAAATTAAGGCTTCTACACTTGGATGCGCAAGCATCTATAATTTTCCTGGCACATGCTTATTGTTTCCATTCCATAAAACTGATGGTCCTCAACACCATGATGAGATTTCCGGTCAACTCAACGAACTCTATTTGGTGGATGTGCCTACAAATAGGCAATGGCTCACCCAGCGCCCATCAGACCTAGGCTTGTGCATGAATAGATGTGTGTCATTTATAAATGTTGAGTTTCAAGAACATATTGCTGTGTATCAGGATGAGAGTGGAATTCAGCTTACACAATCTATTCTGGCATGTTCTTTGGTAAGTATCCATGATATGCTTGCCGTTGCACTTGCTCTTAAGGTAAGTTTTGTTGTTACTGCACTTTTTTTGGATTCTAGCTCTAATCCCGAGCATTTTTGTTATTGCAGGATGGGAACTAATGCGGTGGTTGCACTGGAAAGCTGATTTTACATAACTCGACCGCCTCATGGGTTAAACTAGGGTTGAGGTGTAGGCTAGCTAGGACCTGTTAATAAAATTTTTAGTTAAAATTTAATTAGGTTTACTTGCCAAATTTTTACTTCATAATTTAAAATTGTGTTTACTATTTTTTCTTACGATGAATATCCTAGGCACCATCATGTTACAATTTTTTTGCACTCATTTCTTTTCAGTTTTCTTGTTGCTGCATAAATAATTACTACTTGTATCATGCCTCTTTTCCACCTACAACTGGTTTATCGTTCTCGCACATGGCGTTGCATTGCATCTTGAGCCTCGCCTATTACATTGCGTCGTACACTATCTTTCTCACATCATTTCCGTAGATTGTTGATATAGCTTTGAAAATATTCCACATATCGTCGATCACTGCATGAGCCCTCATTGAAACCCTACCGCCTTGCGGATTTGTTCTGCCCCAACTACTGAAACAGTAACCCCATTGTTTGTGTGAGGTTGCGATGGCTATCTCAAGAGGAAAATTTCTCTTAGGACCGGTCATCGAAGTCGCATCCTCAACAAGATGCCTATGAGTCCAAACTTATTTAGCTAGGGGATACACGAGCCGGTTGCTTGTGGGAGACCTAATGAGTTTGATGGCCCAATACCCGTAAGCCTAAGCCTTGTGCCCAGCATAGTCTTGGACATCTTAATGATATGTTTTGCACGCTTCACCTATTGTGATAGATGAGATGTGAAGGTTTGGTACAAGGGAAAATCCAAATCAGGATATCTTTCAGTTTCTGTAAAACAAGAAAAAACCTCTCTTGCTCGTAAAATAAGTCGGGATCCCTCATCCACCCATGAAGAATAAGTGCCACGAGCACATGAAAATAAGTGCTACAAGCACATGAAACAAATAAGGGTAAAGGATCGAGAAAGGCTTCCTGTGCAGAGAGGTAATGCAACGACTCTGCCGGGGTACTGACCAGGCTCGCTGGCAGCGGAGAAACGCTTGTGATTTATTGAAGTGACTCCACCAGGGTACTGTCCAGGCCTGCTGGCAGCGGAGCAACACCGGAAACTTACTTTAAAAAAAATACTGAGAATAATAAACCCACTGCCTTGATTTCATATCATCAACGAGCTACTGGCGTCTGTGAGCTTTCTCTTTGATGTGTTATGATTAGCGAGACCTAGCTAAGGCACAAGGACTGGGCATACCTGTAAAGGCAAAAGTAATACAAAGGGTACCCGCAGAACCTGTTCAATATTCCCTTGCATCACTATATTGGCTCAGAATTTTGTTGTGATATTGACAGAGATGTTGGATTCTACCAATGGTTCGCCATTTGTTGTAGCCGCTACAACACCACCCAAAATTTTGGGTATATTCGAAATTTTGGGTCCCCCTCTGCTCGCTTAGTCGTTAAAGTATTTCACCCGACCTGCAGTCAGTGACATCCTAGCGACCTATCCCAAACCACTCATGAGATTTCTCACCATCATGATCAGATGCTGTTGCTGCAATCACACATGTGTGGGAGGGATCATCCAGCATACGCTCGAATAAGAAATTTTCTGTGCATTGAGGATGTACATTAGCAGCCC
This sequence comes from Pinus albicaulis, assembly GCA_034641835.2. Classification (NCBI taxonomy): domain Eukaryota; kingdom Viridiplantae; phylum Streptophyta; class Pinopsida; order Pinales; family Pinaceae; genus Pinus; species Pinus albicaulis. Next base: position 11,409,431 of record CM076572.1, on the reverse strand, counting down.
TCTCGCCATGGGTCATTAAGCATGTTTTTTGAATAATTCTCTTAAACTTGTTAGTCTCATATGTTTTATCTAGGGACACCATTATCAAAGAGTAATTGTGATGTTTTAATGTTCCACACAGGTTGACCCCACGGGTGACAAAATCCTCAATCTTGTCACGACATCAAGGGAAATAAAATTGAGCTCAACAACAAGGCCAAAGTTGTGAAACAAGGGAGGAGGAGGAGCAAGTGACCAGTATTGTTAAAAGGAGGATGGTGTGATACATGTTGAGCAGAGAAAGAACCTTTTATGTCACTGATGCAAAAATATTTCTTCACTAGTGCACACCAGAATTGGAAATGTCCGTACCAGATGCCATCTCACATAAACCAGAAGAATTTGCTATGATCTAGGCTTACGTATGAGCCGAATGAAGTATTTATATTCCGAGATGGCAGGTGTCTCACCTTAAAGGAAGTTTTGGAGATCCTTCACAATACCATCTAAATTTCGATGGGTGCACACAAAGGAACATATTTCACCACTTCGACAAGTCTAGCCTGAAGCATAGCCCGGGTGAACAAAGTGGACTCAGAAGATTTACATAGAGAATGACAATCTCATTCAAGGCGTTTTCGTGCCGAGCAGCAGTGCGAGAGCACACATGTTGGTGTTGGCAAGCCAATGGCAGAGTTTCAAATATCAACCACACCTTTGGGAAACAATATCTCTTAACCTTAGCTACATGGTGGGTGCAAATTTATGGACCAAGGTTATGGTTTTAAATATTATATAGTTAAACCAAGGCAAAAAAATCATATGGTTTCAAAATCATAGGATATCGTGGAGCAGAACTATGTGAAAACATTACAAGTGGGCGCACATTCGATGGACCAAGGTTACGTTGTATATTTAAACTAAGGCGCAAATCCATATGGTTTCAAAACCATACAAGATGGCGGAGCAAAACTACACGATGGACATTATGATCGGGCTCAAATACTTTTATGCCGAAGTTTTCAACCTATGTTAAAAGGTTTGGAGCAGATATGTATATTTAGTGGTCCAAAGTCGTGTTTACACATGGCAGCCAAAATACTATAATAACTACGGTGCGATAATAGTCAAAAAAGACCAGAGTTGTAGTAATTTTGACGAACCATCATTCACGTTGCAAATAGTGCAGGGTCACGGCTTTGCTGAAGGAGGTTACGATATGCATGATCGTAAAACCGTTTTTTAATCAGAACACGTAGATTCAATGGTGATTTTGTGGCATGGGCCACTTAATTACGTGGCCATATAACCATGAGATATGTATTACCCATGGTAAAACATTTGGACGGAGATATATATAGCGACCAAAATTTATATTCGAACACAAAGCAGAAAATTATAACAAGTCTGTAGTGGGAATGTATAATAACTATAGCACAATAACAGTCAAACGAAAGGCAAAGTTGTAAAATCACGATCCATAAATCAGGTTGTAAACGATGCAGAGTTACAGCTTTGCTGGAAGAGGTTACGACATGCACGGTTGTAAAATCATTTTCTAATCAGAGAACGCATATTTTGTGGTGATTTTGTGGCACGGACCACTTAAATAATGCGGTCATATGACTGTAATCAGCGCCATTTGAGAAACGTGTCATTTGTTACTTCCAGCAATTTAAGCAACATATCAAATGTGCTAAGGTAATGCATATTATTTTGTGTTTGGAAATCGTGGGTTCTGTCACAGGTCATTGGATATTAGCTGTGTAATAATCTGAAGGTTACACATCCTTTCATCCCGAAAACAGATTCTAATGGCATTGTCCGGCTGCACTTTCATGCGGGATATATGGTAGATATCTGCTCAAATTTCCTTCATATTTGACATCTGAGTCAAGTAACGACTACCATCTCAACGCAATCCGTTCGATTCTACCTCTAACTAAATCTTCTCATGCCCCATGAAGGATGTGATTGAGAATAGAGCACGGTTCAACAAGGACGCAGTACGCTATTTAACCACGAGGTCACAGTTCAGCCCAGGTCGCTGAGTCGCAGACATATGAGGCAAGTTTAAAGCGCGACTTGGTGGTGGTAGCGACCCTACGACCCTTTTGAAGTCTCAACCCAAGTGGAGGTAAAGTCGCGATACATGCTGCTGGGCAAGAAATGCGACCACGCGACTGTGCGACCCCTCCGAGGTCGCGAGGTCACAGAAAGGTGTGCCCATGGAAAATTGAAACCCAAGGAAATTCTCCTACCACGCGAACCCTATTGCGAAATGAAAATTTATCCTTAGAGTTTAACCTCCCTCAAAGGCAATGCCCACGCAGCAAAATTCACACTCTTAAATAGTGTGAACGTGCATTACAAGAAGTGGTAGGTTCTTGAAAGGGGAGCGAAAGGATATTGTAGGCTACGCACAGAAGCATGGACACGTGACGCAGAAGGTACCAGTCTTGCAATACAAAGAATAATCAAGTATTGGGTAGGACACCCTATGATCACATTGCTAATAGAACACCAACAATGTGTTAAGAAAATGTGCGCATGCACATATATCAGCCTCATCAAAATATAGTAATGCACCACGTTTTAGCTATGTGAGGAGTATGCAGGGCAGTGAAGGAAAGCCTGCAAGTATTGGCAGAAAAAGGGAAAGCGCATTCGTGTCAATACCCTTCTACATCGTACTTTTAAAATGCATGCACTCCCTCAGGCCTGCCAATAGGAACACCTCCGCCTTTATGCCTTGACAACGACTGGTACCCTTTGCTTTCGGAAGATTGGTATTGCAATTACATGTGGTTTGCTTTGAAGACCTAACAAGAAACTATTTTCTATGCGGGGGTAACTGTTGAAGAAGCTCGTTTCGGGTTTCCATGGGGCACATAACTCAGGAGGCTGTAAATTTCCAGATGCCATTGTTTGTAGCCTTAAGCTTCCCAAAGTACTTGTTGTTATGCATTCAAGAATAAGTGAGAATCCCACCAAGAAATAGTTAGAGGCAGAGAAATCTGTTTTACATTCATTAGCAGAGCCTCAAAAGAGGGATGAAGTGAAATGCCCTATCCCTTTTGCTGGAGCATCAAGAGTATAGACTTGGCTGCGTCTTTCGAGTGGGGTATCCATTTTACCCCAACCTTTGGATTTCTCTATGATCATGGAGACTAATGATGATGCGCCTCTCTTTGACTCAAACATATATAGGTCAAAGAAGATAAGATACCCGAGACTCTCCGATCGAAGATGATAAGTATTGCTTCTCTAATAAATGGGAAAATTGATGAACATGAAAATCTACGGCACAAAGAAAGGGCACAAAGAAAGCTTACTCTAGCCATTCTCTCAGACTATTCAGTAGCTCCATACTTGTCCACACAGGGGTCTAAGTTATTATTTTCATTCTTGCAATTGATTTAATATGCCCCTAACATTATGATTCATAAATGAAGACATGTGACCTAAGCTATGTGACTCCAGGTGGAAGTTGTTGGTCTGCGCAATGAGCCAAATTTTTTTCCAGCAAGCAAAAGGGCTTGTTTTCGAAGCAAGGAATGTGAGACAAGGAATACTGCTATAAAATCTAGAGATCAGCCCAATGAAGGCCACAAGTCTCTAATCTGCCCAAGGTCGCAGGTTGCATATCTACCAAGGTCGCAAGTCACGGATGATCCGAGGTCGCAGGTCGCGGATGGTCCGAGGTCGCAGGTTGCGGATGGTCTGAGGTCGCAGGTCGCAAGGAACTTTAGGGGAATTTTGAGGTCTAAAATGGGCCTCCTAAGAAAAATGTACAACCAAAATAAACTTTATAAGAACCAATAGGATTCAAGATAATGATGTCAACCATGGGGGATGATTCACCGTTTTTTAAGTAAAAGAATAAAAATATTAAAAAATAATAAAATAATAAAACTAATTTTTCAACTCGTATTTTCAACTTATCTCCCAAATTGTTTACTCAAATTTCGAGCGAAAGTACTCGTTGGATGCATAATTTAATTCCTCATCCAAGGAGTACCCATGTTGCATAATTTTGATGGACCCTGCTATACGAAAAATGAGAAATACATGAAAAAACGTGATTGCAATCACGTTTTTCATGTATTTGTATTTTTTCATGTAGCAAGATCCATCGAAAGTATGCAACATGGGTACTTCTTGGATGAGGAATTAAATTTTTCATCCAATGAGTACTCCCACTCGAAATTTGAGTAAAAAATTTGGGAGATAAGTTGAAAATACGAGTTGCAAAAGTAGTTTTTTTTTTTTTTTCCCTCTAAAATTTGATGATGTCATCAAATCTTCCTTTATGATTTCCACTATTATTTTATAATTTCCTTAGGAGGCCCATTTTATACCTCAAAATTCCCCTAATGACCCAACGGTCGGGAAGGTGAAAAGTCATGGATCCCGAAGGGCAAGCTTTGCTCTATAAATACTGCCTTCGGGAACTTGTAAAGGGCCTTTGGTTTGGGACTCGAGCTAAGTACATTATATTACCAGAGGATTATACATTTGAGCTGGAATACAGGTATTTTGAAAAATCCCTTTGTGGATCTGGTGTTTTCATATGTATGAGTGCTATTGAGTATTATATTTTTAGTTTCTAAACATCTTTAGATTAAGGGAACTATATCTTCAATTTATATCACAATTGCATAATAGTTTGCTGAGTATGTCAATGGTGGTTGAGTTCATTTCACTTTCTTAACGAATGTTGATGACTTTGTTTATTAGAATTTGTGTTATAATTTAAAGCTTTTAGGAAGTGAAGGGTGTTTTTTCCATAAGGAATTGTTTCTTTTGTGGCCAGAACAGTTTACAAGCATGACCCTAATGATGTGTTGTTAACAACACTTCCTTCGGTGCTTATGCTTCATTATTTCCTCTTGCTACTCATAGTGCTATATGTACATTTAATGCATCAATCATATGTCTTGTATCATCTGATTAAGTGTGTATCCATTTTTTTATAGAGTTTAAGCGAGACCCAAAGAAAGGAGAAATCAACGGTAGCCAGACCCACACCCCGGACGGGATCCCTACTCCAAACGGTTCAAGGTCTAATTGGGACTTTTTACCAGGGAGATCCCCTGCTGTTGGCCGGACAGATTTTCCCGTCAACAGAATGAAAGATGATAGTTTTTTTCTTTGTCATTTCAAAAAGAGAATGCTAAGGACTATTCCATGAGGTTTTGTTATTGTATTTTTTGAAATGACAGAGATTAAATCATTGATTTTAAGTAGAAATATTGAAAGAAACAAGACATCAAGGCTGCTACAATGGCTAAGGGAGATTTTGATCTAGATAGCCTTTTACAAGTTGATATCCCCACTGAGTCTTTGTGCACAAACCCTACATCTCTGATTGCAGGTTGATATCCCCACTGAGGTTCCGTGCACAAACCATACATCTTGGATTTTTTTACTTGTAGATATTTTTCTTACATAATTTCTGTGAATGGTTATTTTGTGGTTAGTAAAAAAACCCTAATTTCTTTTTGCCTCAGTTTGTCCTGATTGAAATATTAATTTTGCTTGGTTTCCTTTAGTAAAACCTAATTATGCTTGGTTGCCATGAATAAAAATTTGATTTAGTTTTGTCCTTGTGAAGGTTAGTTGCCAGTTAAAGTGAAGCATCAAGTTTGATGCTCTTTACAAATCTATTTAAAAAAAGTGAAGCATCAAGTTTGATGCTCTTTACAAATCTGTTTACCAAAATTCTTGAGCAACATAATTTTTTGAGGGAAAGGAAAATATTCACACACAAACAATATTTTTTCGACATTCTACAAGAAGGAATTTTTCCTTGCTGAAGATATCATAATTTGAACATTAATTTGCTTAAATGAGTATGGTTTATTTCTCACCCCAGATCCATAAACCATAATAATGGTTTATAAGGTTGTCTCGGAGAATATTGAGAAATCACTACATGCAACCAACATATTGTAAGCATTTGGTCACATTTGGAGATAGCTCACTTTAGTGATGCATTGATGGCCCATGGTTTGTTGAGTATTTTTCCATGAGCATTAAACCCTCAATGTATTTTTTATTGTTTTTTTGTGGGTTCACTTCTTAGGAGCATAATATTGTAGTTTACAATTTGTCTTCTTTGTGTATTCTTCTCAAATACACAGATTATATTGAGATTCCAAGATTTAAAAATATTTCATTTCTTTAAACTAAATATACAGAGAGATTTGCGGCTTATAACCTTTCTTTATTTTGTTTTTAAAGAACTTTTGTAATTTTCCTTTTGTGGAGACATAAAAACATGTTCTTTTAAGCAATGTAATTTATTTTCCTACAACATGACATGTATTATTGAGTGCTCTTCAACTAAAAAAGCTAACAAGTATATTACTATTCTTGAACCTTGAGACTGTAAACCATGCCACGATCATTCACTCATGATATGGAATCCCAAATCAAATACCTTTATCCACGAAAAGACTTGTTTCTCTACATTGGTAGGAAACTTGGGATGATCTCTAAATTTTCAGTGATGGAAATATTCTATGAATGCATTGTTAAAAATTAGAATAACATCTGTTGAAGTATAGATAAAATACTACTAAATTTTTTGTTCAACCATCTATAAGAATGTGTAACGTCTATATTTTTGAAATTTACTTCAAAGAAGTATATAGTTAAAATGCTTGAAACTATTGTTTTTGGTAATCCTTGACTATTAGGTTTCTAGGAACAAATAATGAGGGGAACATCTATAAGATGTTGTAGATATTTAGTAAAAATTCCAAAACTATGGTCTCCCTACATATCCCTTGTTTTTGTAGTAAAATGAAAATTGAAAGAAAGATTGTAGTATATTGTCTAGAATTTGTTCAACTGAATTTCTCAACGCATAATATATAATATCTCAAGGGTTCTTTTAAAGATTCCTTCAATTTAAATTCACTATACAAAATTATAAGTTAGAACCACATATATGTGGCACATAATTTTTTGTGTTTTTCTTATGCTTTAGTTTGGCTATGTGACTGGGTGGGGGATGGGGGGGACGTGGAGTAATCTCGAATTATTTATTTTCAGCTTAGTTTTCTTTGTCTAATGAAATAATCATACTAATTGATATATTTAGGAGGTAGGTGCATGCTAGCAGTTTCATATATGTAATAGACAACCGGAATTGGGATTACTTGAAAAAAAGAGGTCAATTCCCTAAGCCATGAGGGAATTATTTTCTTCTGAAAAGTTTCCAACAAAGGATCTAATTCGGTCTCCTAACCCCTATAAAACAATCTTGTATCAACTTGGATAAGCTATCAAGTCTCCCTAGGAAAATATATGACCTTATTTTATTAATCATGTTGGAGGTCTTGGTTGAGGAGATACTATTTGCATGTATGCACATGCAAGAACATTAATTGGAAATTTCAATGGAGTGGCCTTTCCGTCTTATGTGATGGAATGATGAGATCAATATCTACCTCAAAAAAGAGTTGTAAAGGGAATATTTATCTTTGAACATAAAGGGAAAGGCATTTTCATCTTGGAATTTTAACTACATGAGTATCTTAAATGAGTACCATGGGGGTTCCATGGTTCTTCAAGAATAATTGTTTTTTATGCAGCACTAGTTTCCCCTTTATGCCCCCAATGAGGTAGGTTATTAAAAAAATTCCTGTCTCATCATATTGGATTATTTTCTTGATGATTTTAAGGTTCAAAACTATTGGCAAAGATAGATGGGTTGGATGAAGGAAATTCTTTAAGTTACTGAATGATCTATTTAATATAGTTAAATAAAAAACAATTGTGTACCCTCAATTGGTTAGTTATTTCCTCAAATATTGGGCTAAGTGCAAGTGACCCACCACATGGAAAAACCCATATCTAAATGGTACTCTCTAATGGTTAAGTTTTTTAGTATAGGCTCGGTTTCCTCAAGGATGATTTTTTTCCAACCAACGACATATATCCTTGACTTATTTTTTCCAACCAACTATAGTTAGTGTATTAACACCATTTTCTTAAAAAGGTTTATAAATTCATCATTGCAGGTGATATGATTTTTTTTGTCCTTGATGAAAAGTATCATGACATTTTATTTCATGTTTCTATCATTTAAATGGTTGGTACATTGTACGTAAGTTTTGATTTCTTTTTTTTCTCCATTAAGGTAGATTGGGCTTCTGGACTTTATGCTCACTTTTATGTCCATGTTTTGTAGTTATGCGCTAGAACTATGCATGGTTGTCAGTTAAAGACAATGGTTATCAAGAAACAATGTGAGATTTAAACATGCTACTACATTAATGGGAAAATCTCATATCATAGTTCATTAGAATGGTGGCACTATGGATAGTTGAAATTGCCCAATCCAAAAATTGACCAATGTCACTTTAATGTACTATGGATATCATCTTTGTTTAATGTACTTTAAACATGTTCAAATTAGTAGATTTTCGTTGTTGGTTATTTTTTTCTTATCATATTTATTTTTCCCACCCTAATCCGATTCTCTATGGATATTTTTTTTATTCCCCTAGATCTATTCTATAAAGGTAGAGGGGGGATGAAGTGTGTTTTTGTAATGTGTAGATTTTTTTTCTTTGAGGTGCTTGTCTTCACACCCTTTTGGTAGTTGAAGTACTTGTGGGAGAACATAATTATCATTGAGAGATATAGAGTGCCTTCCTTGTATCCATACAATTACATCTTTGGATACTCATGCTTGGTGTGGATTTGGAAGTGTATGAATGCCCCTTTGATATTTTGTTGGTCTAACATATATTAGCCAAAATTTGTACTTACAATTTTTAACATCTGTTTAGTGGTTACGTTTCCGAATCATTGTTATTGATTTTTGTATTTGGACATCTTTAATTAATTAATAATGAGAACCACTCCCAATTAGTTTTCTAGACCCCATAGCCAGTAGGATTCAAGCATGTAGCCCATTATTTATAATTGAATCACATATACTCATTGTTTTTGGCCTTTTGGCATGGAAATCAATCTTTTAGAGATTTTTATGTCATCACAACATATTTACATGATTCAAAAGGTGAGAAATCAATATTTGGTGTAACTGCATATTTCAGATTTGATAATTGTAGTTCATTTATAGGATATCAGTTTCTTTAAAGTTTCAGTTCTAATTGAGTATTTAACTGAAAAATTGAGTATCTTATACATGGCCATTTTTCGCTCCACACACTTTTCATAACTTCCATAACCATTAGGTACAAACTTCGATCCTATTTTGATTGTTTAGTAAAATACTTTCCAAGCCTTTACTAAGTTTTATAATTTATTGAAATTTGTAGAATTTACAATTTATAAAGTTTCAAGATCTAATTTTTTAAGTCTAATTCTTTAAAGGGTGTTAGCTCAATGGAACACCACTTGCTTTACAAGAAAAATGTTGGCGTTTTGATTCCATCATGCCCTGATATTTATATGGAATGGAGATGATCAATATTTAGTGAAAAATACTCTTTTGACCATCCCAATGAGTTGATGTTGACTTTTTTCAACCCTCACCAAAATATGAAATGGTGACGTCAAATGAACGCCACCATATATATGCATCAATAGTGATTACCATGAAAGGTCCATCACCATAAATCGATGTTGTTCATGTTAAATGGTGACAATCACTATCCGCCACTATAATCATTATTTGTGATGAACCTTGAATGTCACCACAACAATTATACTTTTGGTGACGCCACATTTGGTGACGTTCACTTTTTTAGCGATGCAGGTTAAGTTCCATCACCATTTCTCATGTTAAATGGCGATGGTCACTATCCGTCATTATAAACCATTATTGGTGACGGACCTTGAATGTCACCACAACACCTATACTTTTGTGATTCCACCTTTTGTGACGTTCAATTTTTGGTGACAGAGACTCTTTGACCATCACCAATGAGCTTATGGTGACATTTTTCAACCCTCGCCAATGTCCTTTTTTCTTGTAGTGTAATCGAGGATCAAACATTGGTCGTATTGTTGTAATATGTTAAATTCTTGTTTGTATTGAATCAAGTATTTGTTGTAAAAGATCAATCAATGTGTTATATATTGGAAATTACAAGTATGGTAATTATAGGAAAACTATTGGTGATTTGCATGTAAATATACAAAACATATCAAAACTACTCTTATTTTATCTTTTCATAATGATCATTGATGTTTCCAATTGGAGTGATTGAGGATGGCCACAAGTGTTCCCTCAAATTGGAAATTTGGTGTTGAAATTAAGTGAGGATTTTCCATTCAAGAATCATGTAGCAACTGTAATATGAAAGTTACACTCCAAAATAAACCTTTTGTGGGGATTACTAGTGGTGATTGCTACATATTTCAATTTTGTAAATTTTCTCCAAATCATAGATAATATATTGTACCACAGGTGAGGAACACAATGGGAAGGGAATCGTCTTTGAAATTTATCCACTTCTATTGTAGTGATCCATAAATATAAGAAAAAAATTAATAATCTGATAGAGAATAGTTGGTGTATTCATATATGATAATGGACCCAAATAATAGTTCTTACTTGAAGAAATTCTCATCATACTTGGGCATTCTTGACATCATCGACCTCTATCCCTAGACTTATTCACTTAGCATTCTACATTATCTGGTTATATACATGTATACTATGCTATCCTATTATTGTATACCTTTTACTTCATTTAATTTTATTCTAGACTTAGCTTTGGCATTTTCTAGGATTTTTGTTCGCACTCCCACATTGTATAAGTAATCTACAACTTGATATTTTTAGTATGTAAATTATTTGGCATGATTGTGCCTAATCTTTCCTTGAATGTTGAATACTAATTTTATTAAGGTGTTTTTTTCTATGGTGACATTTTATTTTCTTTGTTTATACAAGTCATTTGGCCACATAGAAGCTATTATTACCCAACTGAAGAAAACTAGTTCAAGTTTCTTGCTTTTATGGGGGGAAATTGCATTGACAATATTGTTGATGTTGAGGTATATATCGTATAAATCCTTTATATTATAATTTATTTTATATTCTAGTGTTCATCATATTTCATGTCTTATACTCTGCATTGTATCTTCTTTCTTTTTCAGAAAAGGAACTGAGTATTTATGGTAAGAAGCAGGAATTGAAGAAAGAGGAGGACAATAATACTGAAGAAAAAAATTCAAATTAAAGAGAGAGAGAGAAGATTATTGGTCTAGTGGTAATTATAGAGTCAATATATCACATAAGAGACACACATAGAGATTTATATTCAAGTCTTTAGAGTTGGCGAACTCATCTGCAATGCCTTGGCAACACAATGATAATGTTTTGAAGTGATGAAACAATATTTCATGTGTAAATTGTACTCCAACCAATATTAAGTTGGAAAATCATATTGTAATACTTTCTATTTTATATAATATAATTTATGTGGTTGAAATTATTTATAGTTTCACTTAATATTATTTAGTATTGTAATTAACATGTGTAACTTTGCGTTTTCATATTAGATGAACATGTACATTAATGTATGTCAATTTTTTTTTTAATTTAGTTGCAAAATCATACTAATTAATTTATGTTGATTTATAATGAACAAATAAAATCAATCTAAAACTACTAAATTAGTAGTTTATGTTTACTAATGAACACAAGTAAAATGAATATACGACTAAATTAGTTTCTTATAATAATTGTTAATGAAATTAAATGAAATGAATATAAACTACTAAAGTAGTCATTAATATAATGAATATGAAACTACTAAAAAAATATAAATGACTACTACAAATGCTAAATTTTTTATTACAAATGACGACTAAATTTTGCATATATACGACTATTAGTAGCTAATTTACAGTATCTTATAACACAACCAAAATTTAGTCATATTTCTTGGTCATTATTTGGTTTCAAACAATGACTAAAATTTGCATATATATGACTATTAGTAGCTAATTTATAGTATCTTATAACACAAACAAAATTTATTCATATTTCTATGGTCATTAATTGGTTTCAAATGATGACTAAAATTTGCATATATATGACTATTAGTAGCCAATTTACGGTATCTTATTACACGACCAACAATTTGGTCATATTTCTTTGGTCAATAATTGGTTTTCTAGGGTGATCATTTAGTAATATATTTTGTTGTATATTTGGTCATTAATTGTGACAATTAATGACTAAAGCAATGATTAAATTAATGACCAAATTAATGACTAAATATACTACTAGATATAAAGTTGAGACAAGTAATTAATGACTAAGCTAAAATTCACTAAAAGTGGTCACGTTATAAGATACTGTAAATTAGAAACTATTGGTCATCGATCGAAAAGTAGTCGTTTATATGCAAATTGATGTCGTTTTTCTAGTAACTAATTAGCCATTTTGTACTAGTAACATTGTAGGGAAGGTGAAACTATTGGCTGACGTAGAGATCCTGTCCTTGGTGAAGCCACCTGATGGTGTATAGTTGTGGGTGTGTTTTGGTTGGAAAGCCTAGCCACTTCACAACCTTTGCTGAGATGAGGCTCTTTTGCCTCTCGTTGTCGACAATGAACTACAGTGGGGAACCCTTTACCCACATTTGGGGATGGAAGAGGCACTCCCCCTCATCTAGATATTCTGGTTCCTCCTTGTAGATCTTGTGGAAACAGTGGCGTTGTGATCCGTATCAATAATATGCTTCAATTTGTCATTCCCCTTTTAGGGTTTTGATTTAGGATCAGAGCATGCATTCTATCCAGAAGCCTTCAACTCATCCACCAATGATTGCATGTCCTGACACTCACTTGTCTTGTGAGTGGAGCTCTTATGGAACTCACACCACTTTCTTGTGTCCTTCTTTGGCTTCACGGTGTTTTTCTTTGCTTGCGGCTTTGGCGGGTTGTCCTGGGCTGCCCCACCTTAGCTTTGTCCTTTGTTATGTGGTTTGGGGGAACCTTTCGCTTGCTTCTGATTCTCATATCCAAAGTCTTGCTTCTTATGTTTGAACTTCTGGTCAATCTCGGTAGCATACTAGTATGTTGCATTAAGCGAGGAGATGTCAAGGAACTTCATTTCCATGGAATGTATCTTTGCAGAAAATTGCGGTACTTCAACACCAAATATTTCTCTGAATATTTAATACCCAAGTTTGTGTGTAGGGTATGGAACATATTCGTCAAATAATGCACATTTTGATCCCTTTGTTGCTGCAACGTAGTCTATTGTATGTACTTGTCCTCATAGCTCCCCACGGGATAATATTGTTCCTTGATGGAATCTCAGAAACAATCCCAAGTTGGTGCATCTAAGACCAGAGAGGGTTCCCTCTCGTCCTTTTGCTCAGAGTAGGTTTCCCACAAGTCCTTGACATGGGTGGTGGCTTGAGGAGTGCAAAAGAAACATTTTCTTGGTTGGAAAAGTCAGGAAAAAACAAATATACTTCTAATAGATTCAACCATATATCTACAATGTCTGCATCTATTTGGCCCTCAAATATGGGAATGTCAAAGTTTACTTGTACCTCAAAAGGAGTGGCGGCTCCAGAGTGGCTACTAGATGTAGATGTGTCATCGGTGGGCAACCATTGAAGGATTTGGATAAATTTATCCATCATTTCATTCCTTTGTTTCTATAGGGCCTCCTCAAGAAATATTTTGATAGGATCCCATGTTCCCTCATATTTTTTTTTCTTCCCCCATGGGCGGTCATCATGGTTTGCGAGGCTGATCTTGCAAAGGTTCAACCATATTGAGCCTTAACTCCTTATACCCTGACCTCATTAGGGACATGCAAAGAAGGATTGAGAAAGAGTAGACCGCTCTGATACCATTGATCTGAACTTATTAATTTATGTAATAAAATAAATAAATACACATAAAAGTAGAGATGCAATAGAAATATAACTTCATTTCATTAATATTAAATGACTGAAATATGCTTACAAACAAAATGGAAATAAAATAGGTAGGGCACTGGTAGCTTATCTCTGAGAAGTGATGTGGTGGCTACAGGTCTCTGAATTGTGTTACAAAGAGCCTCGAAGGCCAATTTGTTATTTAGAAATAATGGAAACCCTAAACATCCAGAAACCTAACCCTAGGAGACGAAGCACCAAAACTATGGGCCCCGTTTTGGTAAAATGGTACATCAACTTCCTAGGGACGTAAATTTGGCATACGATATTCATTTGACATGCACAATACCTCGTTAGAAATATCTATCTGAGAAATACAACTTTTGAGTGACCAAAATCAGTCAACAATCCATATTGGTCTCAATTTTCCCAAAAAAATTCATTTAGGGCCTCAAAACGGCTCCAAAAGTTCAGGACCCAAAAAACTGAAAAAAAAAAACAGTAAATTCTGCTACAATTAAGTTGTTATCACTCTCCCCAACTTCCCATGTCTGATAAAAAAATGGAGAAAGGTAACCACAAACTAATATTTTGGCTAGGCAGCTAGCCCTACCTAGACAAGAGAGGGCTCTCTCTATGTCACTTTAAATATTAAATGAATGGTTGAGTACCACGAGATTTTAGGCTAGATATATATATAAGATTTGAATGAGTAAGTTTGATTGGTAATTGGGATGATGTATAGGAATAAGAATCAGGGAAATAAGGTTGATTTCAAATATTAAATTACAGAGAAAAATATGATGCCAGGTAGGTAAACTATTGAGCATACTTAATTTGTCATTGTGTATAGGGCTTGAAAGGGAGGAGTCTAAATGAGCATTTAAAATGAATTCATTCATCAGGCGAATTCACACATCTATGAAAATATTAATAAAAAAAGGATATAAATAATGATTTATGTTTTAGACTAATAAGATTAACATACATAAAGTTGTAATGGGGATGGAATAACAAAGAAGGAACAATTCTCAACAGTAATACCACTGGAATCTCAGGATTGTTGCTACAACATCCTTTATTTCATTAAAAATATTTAAAATAGCTCCACTGTGCGATCAGAGTCTTAAACTCCACTATCTAACAAATATCAACCAACCAACTATCAACATCTTCTTCCTCTGTCTTCTATCTATTATAATTTTAAAATAGATATGCCAGCAAGGCTTAGACCTTCAGATTCCTTTCATAACAACTTAACAAAAAATAGATAAGAAGCAGAAAAAGTAGTATGTCTGCTATTTTTAGCAATTTACAGTCCTAACAGAACTCTCATGGAATTAATCATATTGAAAAACTGTCTTTGAGCTTTAAGAAGACATTTTTATTTTCTGATAGGTGTCGAATCTTTAAAACTTTTTCTACCAAATTTTCTGTAAACATGTGACTGTTCCTTGAATGCTACCTAGTGCCTTGTGGAAATGTGCTAGTGCTAAAAGTAATGGTGGCACGGATCTAGTGGAAATCTGTTTTGGAGGAATTCTCCCGATGTTTTCCTTCTTTTTCTTCTTGTGTTATGATAGGGTTTCTTTGTTGAAAGAGATTTTGAGAGAATAACCCGTGCAGATGAACTAGGCATGTGAATGAAGTGAATGGAGGATACAAATGGAGGGTGGGACCAGTAGGAGAAATAAAATAAGAGCGGGAAACATGGAGGTTTAACAAATTATGGAGGCAGCTTAGGATTAAATGGTGGAAATTAATCAACAAAAAACCATTTTCTTTATAATGGTGCAATTGTTATATTTGGTCGAAAACCCTTTGTAATGGTGGAAAACCTGAAACATTTTGGATAGAATGGTAGAGGTTCATTTTATTAACAGTAATATGATATATTACAAATAAACCCTTTGAAAAAGGTTTAATTGATAGGGGATACGTGGAGCGGAATTAGCAGGAGTAATAGCAGTGGAATGACGGTGAGAAAAGTATAGCAGATGGGCGATGGGCTATATTAAATATAAAGCGGAAATATCGCAATCACATTTTGGAGCATGGAGCGGGTAAAAATGGTTTTTGGCACATGAAATCTGTGATTTACGAAAAGGAAAATGGCATGGGCAGGTATGGTGGGCCAATCGCATCGCAAACCGCAATCGGGACCGTAGCAGTTATATCACATATTGCAAATCAAAGGCTTATCGAAATTCTAGATTGGGAGTTATATCACATTTCGGGAAATCAAATGGATTATCACATTTCGAGAAGTCAAAGAAATATCGCAATATCAGAGATCGGGGAGATGGGGTGTTAACGAACTGCCAAAATTGTGATATGCAATGGATTGATGAGGAAAGGTGACGTGGCAAAGAGAGGTGGTCCCAACAGTTTTTTAAATCACATTTCGAGGGTTTGGAAGAGGTAACATATAATAATCGAAGGACTTTTCGAGATGTTAATGCAAAAGTAATATGGGTGTGCAATAATGATATTACATATATCATATGTAATATAATATATGGAAATATTTGTGGGATATGATAATTGTTTTGTAAATGACGTTTAGATTTGTGATAAGTGAATTGCGATGAAAAGGCAGGTGGTCCACAAATGTTCTTAAGTGCAGTAAGTTATATCATATGATATATGATATTACAAAGGTTTATTGTGCTATGGGCATAGCTGCGATAAAAAGAAATATATGGTAAGTTTAAAAGGAAATATGATATGGTTGTTAGTGGGTGGGAAGAGCTGCTTTTTAACTATAAAATTGAATTTTAATAGTTAAAAATGGGTTTTGAAATAAATGAAGCACTGAAATTTGGGTTTTTGGAAAAATGAAAGGTAAAAGAGGGAAAATGTAATGAATGAAGGCAGAAATGAAATTTTCTCACCATTACACTTTGACAACTGTACTTTCTTCTTTCAACTGAATTGAAAAGGCATAATGATTCCTTGGAGCTTTGATAGTCATGGATAAAATGACGAAACAATAAATCAGACCTAGACTCTTTTAGAGACCAAAATTTATTTTGAGAACTTGTTTGAAAGGAAAAAAATTGACCCAAGATTCAATGAAGAACTCCTAAAAGAGATATTTTTTATCACTGATACACTGACACTAACATTGGCTCCAACTGGGGATGGCAGCTCCTTTAGGAGGTGTCAAGAACACTGTAGACCAAGTAGCCTTATCACGGGAAATGGAGTCAAAACTGGACATTAAATGACTAAAAAAAACAGACTTGACTCTATCAACTGACTCTGACTGAAACAAAATTGAAAAAGTTATTGATGGTATCATATCATCGGGATCTTAGGGCCTTCACCTCGGGCTTCAAATCCTGATGATAACCATCTGTGTGCTATATATATGATATCATCCATCCAATGTAACCAATCCAGTAGATGTATACTTACTTGAGTCCTGCTCACACTTTCCTTGAGCAGGCAGAAAGAACAAAAGATAGGCCACTCCAAGTGTCCACTAAAGATATGCTCATGATGCATAAATACAAGAAAATGAATCTTCCCTGTTAACTATAACAAATCATCATAATGATCTTCAATTTGAAATATTACCTTGTTTTGAAATCCAACACCAAAAATACAAGTACTTCCTTCATTTTGATTTGAAATAATACTTGGTTGTTGTTCCATATGAAGGCATAAGGAAGTATGAATTTCTGTTTTTTGAGTGTTTGATGTCAATTCTTCAAGCATGAGAAACTCTGATTCTATCTCTAGCATATTGTTTTCTTGGATTCATACTCCTCCAATTCATATTCTAAATCTTCCTTGAACATAAAACATTCTTCAAGATTGTTAAACATGACAACCCTATCCTCTTTATGAAAGAAAAAAATTCTTGTTGGCTGATCTTCTTGCATGCAATCATCTTCACAAATTGGTTTACTCATAAAAACTCCCTATATATTTTCATCAATCTCGTGATTGTCATCATTTAAATTCAAATTTTCATTTTCAATAATGGAAGAAGATTTACTCACACATTCTTTCTTGTGTGAACTCTACAAACCTGAATTTTCTTGGGCTGTAACATGTCTGTTCAAGAGATGATATATCTCATATTCGGAAAAAGGAGAAGACTGATTTTGATAGCAATTGTCATTGGCTTGTTGATTTTCATTTTCAGAATCTGAAATTTGCATTTCTCTTTCTTGATTGCAGTATTTTTCATCCAAAGAGGAAAATTTTGATTCTTGTTGGGAAGAGAAATGATGAAGGGCTTCTATGATCACATAATCCATAAATTCTAGATCCTCATCAATACTTTCAAGATGTTGAATGAAACCCTCAAAATAATCACAAAAAATTGGACCAGCAACAAAGATGGATAATGTTCTTTTTAATTCTCAAAAAATACTGAATGAAAATCCTTTAAAGAACATATTCTAGCTGGTTTCAACCATTCATACCAAGTTCTTTCTTTGTCTTCCATAGTGGCCATAAATATCTTCATTAATAAATCCTCAGGAAACTTAACTTTGAGTTTATGTATATGCATATGAAACTTGATCAAATGCAAGGCAACATCATCTTTCTTTTCATCTTTGAACATGGGAAGATAAGATAACCAATCAACATGAGGCATAGGATTTAGAAAGCCAGGGATATGAGACCGATCCATAGGATCATACCTGTCATTTCTTCTTACAGTTGAACCCATTTTGAAAACATTGAATTCACCAAGAATTTTTTCAATTTATTGATCTTTGAGAAGTGGAGTCGCCATGAACACTCTGAATTTTTGGATACTTTACCACTGGAGTCGCCAGGTGAATGATTCAACCTTCTTATGTCTGACCATTTTTCACCATCAACAATCAAAGCTAATCTTTGATGTTCTTTCCCAAGGAACGTTTAGCAATAGCTCCCTGACAACGATGCTAGAAATGTTATCACTCTCCCAAAATTCCCAAGGCTGATAAAGGAGTGGATAAAGGTAACCAAAAACCAATATTTTGGCTAGGTAGCTAGCCCTACCTAGACCAGAGAGGGCTCTCTCTATGCCACTTTAAATATTCAATGAATGGTTGAGTACCATGGATTTTAGGCTAGATATATATATAAGCTTTGAATGAGTAAGTTTGATTGGTAATTGGGATGTTGTATAGGAATAAGAATCAGGGAACTAAGGATGATTTCAAAGATTAAATTTTAGAGAAAAAAATGAGGCCGGGTAGGTAAACTATTGAGCATACTTAATTTGTCATTGTGTATAGGGCTTGAAAGAGAGGAGTATGAATGAGCATTTAAAATGAATTCATTCATAAGGAGAATTGACACATCTATGAAAATCTTAATAAATAGAGCATATAAATAATGATTTCTATTTATAGACTAATAAGATTAACATACAGAAAGTTTCAATGGGGATGGAATAATAGAGAAGGAACAATGCTCAACAGTAATACCACTGGAATCTCAGGATTTTTGCTGCAACATCCTTTATTTCATTAAAAATATTTACAATAGCTCCACTTTGATATTAGAGTCTTAAAATCCATTATCTAACAAATATCAACAACCAATTACCAACATATTCTTCCTCTTTCTTATGTCTATTTATAATTTTACAATAGATCTGCCAACAAGGATTAGACCTTCGGATTCCTTTCATAAAAACTTAACAAAAAATAGATAAGAATGAGAAAAATTAGAATTTTTGCTATTTTTATCAATTTACAATCCTAACAGAACTCTGATGGAATTAATCATATTGACAAACTGTCTTTGATCTTTAATAAGACACTGTTATTTGTTGATAGGTGTCAAATATTTAAAACCTTTGCTGCCAGATTTTCTGTAAACCTGTGACTGTTCCTTGAATGCTGCATGGTGCCTTGTGGAAATGTGCCAGTGCTGAAAGTAATGGTGGCGCAGATCTAGTGGAAATATGTTCTGCAGGAATTCTGCATTTGTTTTCCTTCTTTGGCTTCTTCTCTTATGATAGGATTTATTTTCTGAAAGAGCTTTTGAGAGAATAACCCGTGCAGATGAACTGGGAAAGTGAATGAAGTGAATGGAGGAGAAAAATGGAGGGTGGGACCAGTAGGAGAAATAAAAGAAGACTGGGAAACATGGAGGTTTAACAAATTATAGAGGTAGCTTAGGATTAAATGGCGGAAATTAATCAACAAACAACCCTTTTATTTATAATGGCACAACTGTTATATTTGGTTGAAAACCCTTTGTATTGGCGGAAAACCCTAAACATTTTGGATAGAATGGCAGAGGCTCATTTTATTAATAGTAATATGATATATTACAAAGAGACCCTTTGAAAAAGATTTAATTGATAGGGGAGACATGGAGCGGAATTAGCGGGAGTAATAGTGGTGGAACGACGATGAGCGAAGTATAGTGGAGGGGTGGTAGTCTATATTAAGTATAAAGTGGAAATATTGCAATCGCATTTCGGAGCATGGAGTGGGTAACAATGGTTTTTGGCACACAAAATCTGCGATTTACGAAAAATGAAAATGACATGGGCAGGTATGGTGGGCTAATCGCATCGCAAATCATAATTGGGACCGTAGCATTTATATCACATATCGCAAATCAAAGGCTTATCACAAATCTAGACTGGGAGTTATATTGCATTTCAGAAATTCAAAGGGATTATCGCATTTCGAGAAGTTAAAGAAATATCGCAATATCGAAGATCGGGAAGATGCGGTGATAAGAGATTGCCGAAATTGCAATATGCGATGGAGCGATGGGGAAAGGTGACGTGGCAAAGAGAGGTGGTCCCAGTAATCTCGCAAATCACATTTAGGGGGTTTAGAAGAGGTAGCATATAATAATCAAAGGACTTTGCGATATGCTAATGCAAAAAGTAATATGGGCGTGCGGTAATTATATTACATATATCATATGTAATATAATATATGGAAAGGTTTGTGGGATACGAAAATTGTTTTGTAAATGAAGTTTAGATCTGCGATAAGAGAATTGTGATGAAAAGGTAAGGGGTCCACAAATGTTATTAAGTGTGGTAAGTTATATCATATGATATATGATATTACAAAGGTTTCCTGTGGTGCAGGTAGAGCTGCGATAAAAGAAATATATGGTAATTTTAAAAGGAAATATGATATGGTTGTTAGTGGGTGGGCGAAGCTAATTTTTAACTATAAAAATTGAATTTTAATAGTTAAAAAGGGGTTTTGAAAGAAATGAAGCACTAGACTTTGGGTTTTTGGAAAAATTAAAGGTAAAAGAGTGAAAATGAAATGAATGAAGGCAGAAATGAAATTTTCTCACATGTCTCATTTTCAACTAAGGCCTTGAATTCCACAAACTTGGAATATACCTCATCTTTCTTCTTCATGAAATGAATCCAACATTTACGTGAAAAATCATCAATGAATATCACTTAATACTTATGATTATTGAGTGAAACTGTGGAGAAGGGTCCACAAACATCTCTATGAACTCTATCCAAAATAGCTCCAGCACTGCTATCTCAGCCCTAAAAGGAATATTTGGCATATTTTCCGAGAGTGAAACTCTTGCACACATTATGTTGCTCAAGGGTGCCCTGAGGTATCCCAATGGTGATCTGCTTAAGTATCTTCAAAATCCATGATTTAAATGTCTCGTCTACCTATGCCAGAGCTCTCTAACATCTCATCCCTAAACAAACCTTGCCTTGCTGCTCAAGGCTATGAATGGATCCACGTCCAACTTGTAGAGGTTTTTTTTATTTTGACACCAATATGCCTGACCTAACCTTGTTAGGTACCTATATTACTAGTATAGTCCCTTATTTTTGTTATTTTAACTCCCTTATTATTATTATTGTACCCCTATAACCCCCATATTGTTATTATTGTGCCCATAAATTATTATTGTTAGGTCGGCTAGGATTATATTGTGGCCCCATGGACTCCTATATATAGAAAGGAGGTTTGGTAATTTGTATCATCCAAGAATTTTTCATTCATGTAATGTATTGGAGGTCGCCCCCTCGAAGTGGCTTATTTCTAAAATGTTGATATCTCTTTTCTTCTATTTTTGGAGCTGGTTTCACAACATTTGGTATTAGAGCTTTGGATTCTAGGGTTTCGCTGCTCCAAATAGGTCATCATGGAATTTTCGCTATAACGTTTTTAATACGAAGGTTCATAAGTGGAAAATTTTAGAGTGCGAAGCAAAAATCCTGAGGAACATTGCCACAATATTTTAGAGCTTGGTTCGTAATATTTTTGGAGATATGATCTGTGGAAGTTAGGGCTTTTTGCAGGCTCCTAAATTTCACTTAAAAAGGTCATCGCGGAATTGTTTCTATAATGTTTGTTTTACGAAGGGTCAGAAGCTGAAATTTTTAGAGCACGAAGCTGAAATCCTGAGGAACATCGTCGCAAAATTTAAGAGCTTGGTTCGCAATATTTTTGGAGATATGATCTGTGGAAGTTAGGTCTTATTCAGGCTCCTGAATTTCATCTTAAAGAGGTGATCGTGGAAAAATCTTCATAACTCTCTCTCTGAGCATCAGATTGGAATTATGTAAAAATTGGCTAGAAGTACAAAGAATGTAGTTTCTTGTCTATAAATTGTAGAGCCAAAGGAGCAAACAGTGACACATGGAAAGTCGTACAAGTTCGCTCTACTGAACCAGTCCATAATTACGTCATTGTGGGAGATTGGACATAACTTCTTCTGGAAGAATCCAAATCAAGTCAGACCTGTGGCATTTGAAAGAATATTCAGAGGACTACTACAGGGCCAAATTTTAGATATAGATAATGTGCAAGTATAGTGATAAGTCAATTTCAATGTCGAGCTCCTCAAAAACAAGTAAAAGGTGTGTATTTTTTTTTCCGAATTGCATAAGTCTTGTTTGAAGAATCAAGTTGAATTGATTCTAAGGGCATATTGTAGAATAGATATCAGTATTGGATTCTCAAATGGCCCCTAAAAATAATTCAACACCCATTAAGCCTTTATAAGGCTCTACTATGAATCATGAAGACGAAGAATGGAAACATGACATATCAAAATTACAAGAGCAAGTGAAAAACATTTTGCTCTCACAAAGAGCAACAAAAAATGACATGGAAGTTTTGAAGAAAGGCATGGAAACTAAGATGGATGGTTTGAAGAAAGGCGTGGAATCTAAGATGGATGGTTTGAATAATGGCATGGAAGCTAAGATGGATGGCATGGAAGCTGGAATGGAATCTAAGATGGATGACATGGAAGCTAAGATGGAAAACATGAAGAATGATCTAAAAGTAGACATGGAAGTTTTGACAAAGTTGATACAAGAAATGTTTCCTAATGGTGATAAGATAGTAAAGGAAACTCATGATGAGAACAAAATAAATGTTAATCGTGATTTCATAAACTCTAATGTTGGAGGGAAGAACCACCATATTCCAAAAATGGATATGAGGAAGTTTGATGGAAAGGATCCTGTAACATGGATACTACAGATGGAGCAATATTTTGATCTCAATAATGTGCAAAAAACACAAAAGGTACGCATTGCAACTTTACATTTAGAACAAAATAAATTTGTATGGTATCGATGGCTTTGCTCCCGTAAAAAAATTGTCACTTGGGTCAATTTTTACGGAGGAAATGATAGCACATTATGAGGATAAAAAGAGCAACACTTTCTTTAGCCAATTGATAAATCTCAAACAAAATTTTTCAGTAGGGGAGCACATTGAAGACTTCCAAAAATTGAATATAAGGGTAACTGATATTCCAGAGGAACAGAGGATTGATCTCTTCATAGGTACTTTAAAGGAGAACATCCAACATGAAGTTCGCGTTTTGGAACTTGATTCATTGGAGAAGGCATTCAGGTTGGCAAGAAAAATTGAATGTAAAATTATCGCGACAAGGAAGCCTACCACTCACTTCTATAAATATGGAAGTGTTGCTACTCCTATATTTCCACAACCTACAAGGTTGACACGACAAAAATTGGAAGAAAAAAGAGCAACAGGGGTTTTCTACAGTTGTGATAGAAAATACACTAAAGGTCATAAGTGTGTTGAGAAGAAATTATTTTACATAGATTGTGAAGAGGAAGAAAAAAATGAACAAGAATCTTCAAAAGAAGAGGATATACACCAGGAACCAACACTAGAAGAGGAATAAATGAGTCCGACCATATCATGTAATGCATTGGTAGGAATTACCACTCCTCAAACTCTCAAGATAGAAGGACATATCAAGAAGAAAAAGGTAATAGTGTTGATTGATTCACGTAGCACCCATAATTTTATTCATTGTAAGGTAGCCAAGGAATTGAATTGTTTCCTATACCCAGCACCAGAATGTCAAGTGATGGTTGCAAATGGAGGAAATATAAATTGCTCTAGAAAATGTCATAATGTCAAGCTAACCATGGGGTAATATGTATTGAATAGTCCAATGCTTTCCAATCCTATGGGAGGTGCTAATGTTGTACTAGGAGTACAATGGTTACAATATTTGGGGACGGTAGCTTTTAATTTTCAATAACTTTTCTTGAAATTTTTTTCAGAAGGAAAGGAAGTCGAATTACGGGGTATTGCAAGGAAGCCGGGAAAGATAATAAGCTCTAATGTCATGACAAAGCTTCTAAAGAAAGAACAACGAGGTGTAATTGCACAATTATGCTCACTAGAAGTTCCAACATCAAAATCATCTATTTCTGCAGATCTCCAACAAGTCTTGGACAATCATTCCAAGGTGTTTGAAACTCCCAAAGGACTCCCACCTATTCGTGATCATGATCATGCTATTCGTTTGATTCCAGGAAGTGTTCCTCCAAACATCAGGCCTTATAGATATCCTTACTTCCAAAAGAGCGAAATTGAACGTATGATTGCAGAAATGTTAGAGGCGGGTATAATTCAACCTAGTCAAAGTTCTTTCTCTGCTCCTATAGTTTTGGTACACAAGAAGGATGAATCATGGCGAATGTGTCCGGATTATAGGGAGCTCAATAAGCTCACCATTAAAGACAAATTTCCCATTCCTGTGATTGATGAATTATTGGATGAATTACATGGAGCAATTTATTTCACCAAGTTGGATCTTCGTTGAGGATATCATCAAATTAGAATGAAGACTGAAGATATTCCAAAAACAGCATTTCGAACTCATGAGGGTCATTATGAATTTTTGGTCATGCCTTTTGGCCTTACCAATGCACCTTCTACATTTCAAGAGTTGATGAATTCCATTTTCAAACCATTCCTTAGAAAATTTGTGCTAGTATTTTTTGATGATATACTAATCTACAACAGGTCTTGGAAGGATCATGTTCTACATGTTGACAATGTGCTCAAACTATTGGAGGAGAAACAATTATATGCCAAAACATCCAAATGTTTCTTTGGAGTACAAGAGGTGGAATATCTGGGTCATATTGTATCTCACGAGGGTGTTAAGGTAGACCCTAACAAAATTAAAGCCATTAAGGAATGGAAAGTCCCCACAACCATAAATTAGTTGCGAGGATTTCTCAGGTTAACAGGGTATTATCGCAAGTTTGTTAAGAATTATGGGAGAATAGCAGCACCTCTAACAACATTATTGAAGAAAGATGCATTTTCATGGACTCCTGAAGCAGCTAAGGCCTTTGAACATCTTAAAGAGGCAATGTGCCTAGCACCGGTCTTAGCTATGCTAGACTTCACAAAAACCTTTATTGTGGAATGTGATGCCTCAGGAAATGGAATTGGTGCAGTTTTAATGCAGGAAGGAAGACCCATTGCTTTTGAAAGTCGTCCAATCAAAGGAAAGTATTTACAGAAACCTATTTATGAGAAGGAAATGATAGCAATACTGCATGCACTAAAGAAATGGAGAACTTACCTAATGGGAAGACACTTCAAGGTAAAAACTGATCATGATAGTCTTAAACACTTTTTGGAAAAAAGACTATCTTCAGAAGAGCAGCAAAAATGGGTCACAAAGATGTTGGGTTATGGCTTTGAAATAATCTACAAAAAAGGAAAGCTTAATGTTGTTGCAGATGCACTCTCAAGAAAGAATGAAGAGGTGGAAGCATTGCTTTGTGCCATTTCTATTATCCAACCAGATTGGATAACCGAAGCAACAGATGAATGGAAGAAGGAAAAAGATGTATGGACACTCATTCAAAAGTTGCAGCAAGATCCTAGTACATCTGATACATTTAGTTGGAAAAATGATTCCTTATGGTACAAAGATCGCTTATATCTTTGTAAGAATTCCCATCTAAAACAAAAGATTCTTCTGGAATTGCACACTTCTCCTTTAGGAGGACACTCGGAATTTTTAAAAACTTACCACAGGGTGAAGAAAGAATTTTTTTGGGATGGCCTTAAATCTGATATTCAAAAGTTTGTGGCGGAATGTTTGGTTTGCCGGCAGAATAAAGTGGAAACAATTAAGACCCCGGGACTTCTACAACCTTTATCCATTCCAAGTCAACGTTGGGAGGAGATTTCAATGGATTTTATCATAGGTTTACCTAAGTCCGAAGGAAAGAGTGTCATCATGGTGGTAGTTGATAGACTTACCAAGTATGCACACTTTTGTGCATTAACTCATCCATTTAAAGCAAGTACAGTTGCTACTACATTTATGGATAGAATTCAAAAGCTACATGGAAGCCCAAGGGTTATTGTGAGCGACAGAGATCCCATTTTTACTGGAAATTTTTGGACGGAGTTATTTTCTTGTTTGGATACTCAATTAGCTCATAGCTCATCTTATCATCCTCAATCTGATGGTCAAACTGAGATAGTAAATAAATGTTTGGAAGGATATCTTCGTTGTTTTGTATCTGATAAACAAACACAATGGGTCAAGTGGTTACCTCTTGCTGAATGGTGGTATAACACTTCCTTCCATACTGCAGCAAAAATGACCCTATTTATGGCACTTTATGGATATCATCCACCATCCATCACATCATCTTTAAGAGAAAATTCGAAGGTTCAAGCAGTGGAAGATCACATCGAGCATCAGCGAGAAGTTCTCCAACTCTTAAAGGATAACCTGAATTTGGCACAAAATCGAATGAAACAACAGGCAGATCAACATTGCAGTGAGAGAAGTTTTGATGTAGGAGATTGGGTATTTTTATGGCTACAAACATATAAACAAATGTCCCTCAAGCAAGCTAAGAATGATAATAAATTATCGCCAAAGTACTATGGTCCTTACAAGGTGTTGCAAAAGATTGGTACTATGGCATACAAATTGGAGCTTCCTGCTTCTTCATGAGTGCATCTAGTTTTCCATGTTTCATGCTTAAAGAAGGTTATAGGTGAAAATATTCCAGTTCAAAAAATATTGCCAGAACTTGATGAGGAAGGAAAAAACATATTGGAACCTAAAGTGGTCACGGAAACAAGAACTCGACAGCTACGGAATCGATCAATTTTAGAGTATCTCATCAAGTGGAAGAACTTACCCACTGAAGATTCTACATGGGAGGATGAGAATTTTATACAAAAGCACCTAGAGCTACTCAAGCGTTGAGGACAATACTTTTTGAATGAGAGGGGAATGTTAAGTACTTATATTTCTAGTATAGTCCCTTATTGTTGTTAGTGTAACCCCCTTATTGTTATTATTGTACCCTTAAATTATTATTGTTAGGTCCGCTAGGATTACATTGTGTCCCCATGGACTCCTATATATAGAAAGGAGGTTTTGTAATTTGTATCATCCAAGAATTGTTCGTTCATGTAATGTATTGGAGGTTTCCCCCTCGAAGTGGCTTATTTCTAAGTCGTTGATATCTCTTTTCTTCTATTTTTGGAGCTGGTTTCACAACAAACCTGAAGCAGAATTCTTGAGTTAGGACTTCCCCTTGCTGACTACTACATCATACCCTTTTTCCTCAAATACTGCTACTAAAACAAGGTTTTTCTTTAATCCTGGGACATACATCACATTCTTGGTATGGAGGAGGGAACCAAACTCCCTCTTAAAGCTTATTGTATCAATTCCTTTGGTCATATATCTACCATCATCTCCAAGCTCAATCTGTAATTGAATGTATTTTTCCTCCAAGATGTTGAATAACTCTCTATACCCTGTCATGTGGAACGAATCCCCTGAGTCAATATACCACACACTTCCTCGAAATAAAATTTTAATGTAAGCTATTAACAATAATCTATTTCAAACTAAAAGGATATAGTTTATCCTCATATTGTTTTTGCAACATGCTTGTTGGATTTCTTGTTTGGACATTTTGTAGCATAATTCCCAAATTCAAGGAAATGAAAACACTTGATCTTGATAAGTTCCTTCTTTTTCTTGCCTCCATTCTGACTAGATTCAGGCTTGCCTTGGAATTTTTTCCCTTAGATTTCTTCCCTTTTATAGCTAAAGCAAATTTATCCTCCTCATCAGTCCTAGTTGAGACTCCATTTCTTGTGTTCCTCCTTATATCTTCTTGCACGAGATTTGACCACAATATCTCCCAATCAGGGAGATTATGTCTACCTTTCACAACATCCTGGAAAATATGCCAGGATTTTAGAAGCCCAAGAAGAGTAAGGCTCACCATATTTTATGATGGAACTGTCTCTCCAACACCTTCAAGTTCATACCTCACTTGATCTAACCTGGATAGATATGTAACAATGGGCTCATCCTTTCCTATTTGAATGCTCCTCAATTTGTACTTCAAAACAAGTTTTCTAGCATCACTATTAATTTTGAAAATATTATTAAGGGTCTTCCACATATATAATGTTATATCCTTCTCATGCAAATCTGGAACACTATGGTATCTAACTCCTTCTAGGATCATCCTCCTACCTTTAGCAATGTCTTTCCTCCATTGAGTCAGTTGTTGTCCATATAATGCAGGAGGTTTAGGAATATAAGTATTGATGTATTAAAAAACTCCATTATCATCTAACACAACCTCCATTTTGTCCTTCCATGCATAGATATTTGAAATCCATTCTAGAGCATGCTTTGTTTTCAAACCATAGACTGACATGATTCATGCACTGTAGAATTCTTGCACCAACTGATCTCCTCTTCAACTTGCTTTTAATATGATTAAGGAACGAGGTATCTACCCTATTTTTAGATCTGATACCATATATAAAATCCTTGAAACCTTGCAACTGCTAATGAGAGAAAACTGATCTGCAAAAGACACAATATTTCTCTACCAAAATTCTGCGGAAAGAAAAAAATGAATAGAAACACAATCACACATAGATCAATCACGCATTAAAAATTATTTGGGGAACCCAATTTGGATAAAACCCTCTTGCTTGTATTATCAACTGATAAATGTGATCTATTACAAAGGATATTCTTCAAGCCTGAAGCCCTTGCAATACTAATAAACTCCTCACAAGAACTAACAAACACTTAGTCAAATAAACGTGCAAGGAAGCTTCTATTTCCTTGCACAATTCCCAAGAGAAATAGATCTGCTCAATATCAATCTTGTACACAAAACCTATTCTACAATAATTAATTACAATTTTTCCTTCATTCAATATCAATAGGCAATTCAAATTGCATGACCTACTAGGTCTAATTTTAGCAAATGCAACTAGTTAACTGAGAGTAAGTTGATTTAAAAGAAAGTCAACTACCCAAATAAAATCGTAACTATATCTATTCTAGAACTATAGATCAGTGTGACTGGTAGACACTAGAGATAACTCCACTAGTTAGCTAATTTTAGACATCAACTAGTCCACAACTCACTGAATTCGATCTAGAATGAATTAACTGACAATAAACTAGTGATATGCCTCATCACACACGTTAACTGATAGCTAACTCAAATTTCTATGAGATTGAATTTGAATTTTCTTCTTTGAATAATATATAAGTAAAAATAAGCCCTTCCTTGCTACAATTTTAATAGAGGGTTCAAAGTAAATAGAATTTATACTTAACAAATTTTATGTGATATAATTTCTATGGAAATTCGCGTTCTTGGTA
Organism: Pinus albicaulis; assembly: GCA_034641835.2. Lineage (NCBI taxonomy): Eukaryota > Viridiplantae > Streptophyta > Pinopsida > Pinales > Pinaceae > Pinus > Pinus albicaulis. Next base: position 11,379,663 of record CM076572.1, on the reverse strand, counting down.
GAACTAGAATTCTAAGGTGTTTGAAATGTATTTTATAGGTTTGCTTACCTTTATGGAGATTATTGTGCTCATACCCGAGGAGAAGATTTTTAAGATGAATATTATAATGACCGGTCCCTTTTGGTGAGATTGGGAGGGGAGCTTTGGATGTCCCTTGATCTAGTATGATTCTTGTAAGTTATAGTCCATTTTGTATAAGTATCATGACTTAGGTCCAATTCTCAATGCAAGGTGGATTTCTTTAGATGTGAAGAGCCACTAGATTTTGTAATTTCACAATGAATATTTTTATAGAAAAATCATAGAAAATTAACTCATCCATTGAATTTAGACTCTAAATTTTTCATGATGTCATTTTTGAGTGGACAACTTGCCTCAACCATCATCTCCTAGACATTGTTGCACTATCTTCAATATATGCATATACACTTTACCCTATCTCTCTTCAACATAACCATGTTAGTTTTAAATTTTCCTCTATCATTATAATATGTGCATTGTCTACAATATATCCTAATTCCTAATTAGTTTCCATGTGTATTTCTACTATTTGTTCTCAATCTTTGAAGGAACTTTAGCAATACAAAGTGTGAGCCTTTTTTTCTTCTATCTTTGCATAATTATTTGGTAATTTATTTAATGTATTCAACCCTTTTAATCACTAAAATATCTATTCTTCCTTACCTCTCCTCCAAATCAACTAACCTTTACATCAATTTTACCATATTAAATAATGCAACTCTCTCTACAACTTTTTGGATTATTTACAACATTGAAACATACCTTATCCATATACCTCTTTTAGATATATAAAATTATTCACTATTCTTCAAGAAACCAACTTGTGAACCCATTCTAAAATAATAAATATACCCTCAATTCTTCTTTCAAGTCCACATATCTACATTTTGAATGGATCTATAAACTTGCAAGAGTAGCGACAATGTATAGGGAAATCAACCAATTTGAGAACAACAAGCAACAAGGGATGGGGAGTATGGTTCATGATCTTCGCACACTAGAATTAATGAATCTACCATGTAGCAAGACTTTATAAGTCGATTGAAGTGTGTCTTGAAAGTATATTTGAGTGATCCCTATCATGCACCTTCCCAGATTGAATTCATTGTAGAGGAGGTTCATTTCATATGATTATTTCCTAGAGGTATTTTAATTTCATCTCGCTTTTGCTCGAATTATATCATCACTCTTCTTAGATATCCCATTTCACTATGTTTTTTATTTTCCAAAGGATTTTATATTCAATAAATGCTACCAAAACTATTATAATATTTTTTTTTAGTTTTAGTAAGTAGCTCGGGGTGAGAAAAAGGTAGAAAAAGGCATAATGAACAAATATGGGGCTCCCCGATCAAAATAAAACACTTGAGATTTCATACATTTTAACATCTATTATTTTTTTCTTCACGGTGGTTCATGAATCCACATTCCAACACACATGAACCTAGTTACATCCACGGTCTGAAAATATCGATAGACCCTCCCGAGGGGATTTATTGTCCTCCATACACGTGAGGCCTAACCCTGTGGGCATCAAGGAGATTCGATCCCGTGACCTCCCAACCGAAAAAGTACTTAACAGTGGGGACTCAACTGATTGAGCTAACCCTTGGGGATTTTTTTTTTAACATCTATTATATACCAAAAAAATTATATAAATGTTCAGATACACTGTAATGTTCCAAATCTGGAAATCAGCAATGAATAAGTTGTATAACGGCCCTGTTATGATGCATAAGCTTAAAATATACAAAATAAACACATAGACATCATTTTTAGTTACAAAAACAACTTTTATTTCGTTTCATGATCTAGAAAGTGGGGAAAAAGGGGATTTTATGCCCTGAAAAGGTTGTTTTCAGAAATGAGCGTACAAATAAGTAGGGAAAATGGCTGGATATGATATATTAGGTCAAGAGGGACCTATGATCCTAATTTCAGCTCAAAATAATTCTTCTAGCTATATTAAACAACTCCTCCTTTCCCGACTAGGCTAGAAAACACTGATTTCCCATGACTTTACTAAACACAAATTTCTAAATACAGTGAGAGCGTAATTCCCATGAGGGTTTCTGTAGAAAATTAAAAATAGGTCTAATATACAACTTATATTAATCACATAGCAAAGAAATGGAGTTCTAATCACTTATACAGTAGAAACAAGGCACCCGGCAAGGTTTCCGACAAAATGCATGTACAAAGCAACACTGCAGAAAATAACATAGTTCACTGCAACACTATATTAAACATGAATGAATATGAAATATAAATGCTTAATAATATAGAGAATGGCCTTATGCCTTCTTATTGGAACTCCAGGAGGGAAATAAGCACCTCCTCCTCAAAGATAAGCATACAATCAAAGGATGCAGCTCTACTACTGTTGCTCCTGCATAAAAGACACAGTTTACTAAAGGAGACTGTGTTGTGGCTAAAATTATATGAATGGAATCAAGACAAATACATAAATGAAGCTCAAATCACTCCCTTTGATCCCTTAAGAAAGATGATCTAAAGAGAGGATGGAATTCCCGCATAGGAATTCCTTGCACTAAGTAGTGCAGCAACTCTGGCTAAATAGTTGAAGCATGAAAGTGGTCTCAAGACCAAAATAGCTGAATACATGAATGCATTCCCTTTGATGCTATGCCTTCCTTTTATCTTTGGTGAGCCTCCTCACCCCGGACCCCACACAATGTTGAGGTGACTTCTTCATGAAGCTTCCTCTTTCAAAACTGGTTGCCCTAGCTTGCTTCCCTCCTTTTGTGGTTGCGTTGTTGACTTGGTCAACTAATCCACCTCCAATGCATCTTTTCACACTATGGATCTTCAATCTAGTTTACATATGTGTCTTAGGCTGATCCTTGTTCAAATTGAACTGGTTTTCTTAGGTGATCTCTTCCTCCTCAAGAATGCATGTTGACTTAGTCAAAATTGACTATGTCCTTATCTATTTTGCCCATGTTCACACTTGTAAGTGTAAAGTTCAGCTCCTGAAGTGATCTCCTTCCTTCTTAAGGTGGAAATTATTCATATTTTTATTTTTCATGGGCTCCCTTACCCATTTATTCCTCTTCTAGGTGAAAGTAGCAAAATCTAATGTTCCAAATTGCTATGTGAAAATTTGGGAACATTACAGTCCTCCCCTCCCAAATGTTGCTTGTCCTCAAGAAAATACAAGGATAGGAATGAAGAGCACCCTCTTCTCCCCTACAACAACCTCATAAGATGAAATCCTCCAAGGATCAAGGTGCTGTATCATCAATATATCTCCAAGTTTCCCCTCCCAAGTGTGCAAGTCATCTACTGGGGAACATCCCAAAAAGCTAACGCTGTGTGACAATGAAACATCCATGGAAGCAACAATGGGCTGTTTGTAGGTCCTCTTGAAGCATGAGGTCTGATATAGATTTGGATTCATCATCCCCATTTGAATCTCTCCTCCCCAAGCTATCAACCAAACAAAATGAGTCACCCTCCAGGATGGCAACTCATGAAGAATCTCTTCCACCTTGAGCTCATGTAAAGAAGGTGGGCTACATGGCTGATTGTGTGGAGTCAAAATGTCCATCTCTTGTTGTTTTTATGTCCACCTATGATATATATGGGGCTTCTGCTGATATATGGCTGAAATATAACAGTCTTCAAGGAAGTCCCAAGCCACCCCATCAAATCCAACACCCATGAGGTGTCTCCTCAAAGAACTCATACCTCCCAAATGAGTCCTCTCATTTGAAGGCAAGATGTATAGTATGGAAACCAAGGTCTGCCCACTGTTCTTTCTAAAATATTCAGCATGTGTAATGTGAAGAATCATATTTTCATTGGGCCTCTTCAACTCTTGTGCCACTTCTCCAATGGTGCTTCCTACAATCAATGTTTTAGCAGCATAATATGCAAGCATAAACATATGAAAACAAGGAGGTAGAACATAGTCCCGAACATGGAACCAACGTAGGGCATTCTTTGCCTGCCTCAATACATAATGCAACAAGTGTCTTTTCAGCCACTTATTTTCTGCCACATCCATTTTAGAAAATGAAATCATGAAAGCATAATTTGGTGCCAATGATGCACACCGAAAACCATGTGGCTTTCCCCCACAATCCACAAATAGAATGGCCATCATAAACGCTACAAGTGGCCCCAAGTACATAACAATATAATATGCAAGAAGGAAATACCCTTCTTGGTATGATATGCTGCTCATATAGATAAGGAAGTGTAAAATACAAAACAAAATTTTACCTCCTCCATCGTGTACTTCAATCATTGAGATGAAATGGCTCAAGTGCAAATTCTCCCTTGCTACAAGTGAGTAGGCAAGTGGTTGTGCCAACCTTTTCTTCATCTTCTGGGCTGTGCATCTCTCCATATGTTGATATACATTCAATTGAATTCCCTCCCAAGTGAACTCCTCCATTGAAGGATGGTATGCATAAAAATTCATGGAGGGAAAGTCCACCAATGCTGCATGTAGATATCTCTCCTTTTGCTTGTGAACCCAATCCAAGAAGGTCAAAACATAGTAAGGGATACTTTCATCCACTACTCCCTCATGCCCATCTTCTACATGCTCCCATGATGCATTACTTGTGAAGTGGTCTTGGAAACACTTTAGCAAGTAATCCAAGCTCCTAAGTGACAGCGCTGCTAGCCCTTGGAGTAATGATATTGTCATCTCAAAGCTCAATTATTTGACATAGATTGTGTCAAATAATCTTCCCAAAATGTGGCTATACATGTAGAGATCCTCCCAAGATAGAGGGGCTACTCTTTGCACTATGCTAGTGCCATTCCTTACTCTTGCAGCATCATGCCAAGTGTGAGAGAAATTCTGCCCTTGCTCTCTCCCAATCCTCCAAAGCAAAAAATGACCTTGCTTCCTCATCATACCTCCATCATATAATATATGAGGTGAAAACATAATGATGACATCACCATAAAGCATCCACCCTCCTTTCTGCCCCATGATGAAAGTATCCTGCCAACCTCTCTTCCTCTTCTCACCCCATGGAAAAGGACATGTCATAGGTTGACCAAACTCTCTCAAGAGTAGCCAACGCAACATTGCCTCTTGCTACCTAGTGTCATAGACTTGCAAGTGGTTTATAAGCCTCTTGCCTCCCATCCACATCCACTCAACTCCTTGTGGATGCTTCTTATCATTATGCATCTTGGTATTTCTCCAATGAGATCTACCATCCTCCACAAACAATTTCTTTTCTTTGAATCTCATGAAGTGCTGATAGGCATCTCCTTAGAGATCTCTTAGAGAAGATCTCATGTCCACAAACATCTTGAATCCATAAAGATCCGAATTTAAAGAAGGCAAAACCTCCTTACTGCTATCTCTTGACAGCGCTGCAAAACTCATCCATTGTGTACAAGTTGTCTCATACTCCCTCTCAAAGTTCATGACTTCCTCCAAGAGATCACACTCCAACCTCAAGGATTGTGTGCAACTCAACAGAGGTCTATGAGAATGATATTTCATTTGTTCCTTGAACCATTCAAGCTTGCACAACACAGTGCAATATTGCTGCTCTACCCTAGCAACAATGTTTGATCCTGGGCCACATGAAAACATATTTCCACAACCTTTAGAAAGATTTGCTGCAATAAGTAAAAGTGGAAATATTCCCATACCTTGGTGAGATGTGGGAACCTCTTGTAGAGCTGCAAATGCTCCTCCCTCCAATGTAATGGCTGCCTTCACTGATGATGTAGAAGGCTGCTCTTCCAAGGCTGTGACAACGCTGGTACTTGTCTCTTCCCATGGTGGTGTGGGATTCCTCTCTTCTAATATTTCTCCATCAAAGGTTCTAATCAGCCCTTGAGTAAACTCAATAAAAGAAATCACTCTTGTATGGCCTGAGTGACTGAACCACCAAGCATTGGCTTCACCCTCCAGGTGCAGCGCTGCAACTTCTACTGCCTCCTTCTCTACCATTGGATGAAGTAGGAAGAATGCCTCAAGATTTCTTGCCCAAGCTCTAGCTGTAGTTGACCCATCAAATTTAGAAAATAGGAACCTACTGCCTCTCATCATTCTTTTACTGCATGGTCTTCTTTCTTCTCTTAGTTGAATAAATTGAGGGAAATCTAGGGTCTTTTTGAAATCCCTAGGTTGGCACTTGTATTATGCCAAATATCCACTTAGGATTTCATGCTCTAAGTTTTCTCATTTCTCTTCACCTCCTCTATGAGAACAGGAGGTGCATGCATCTTCTTCTATCTCTTGAAACCTAGAGGTTTCACTACAACTCTCTCCTCCTTGAAACCCTCTTGGAGTTTCAATGCATTTCTATTCTTCTTTCTTCTTGGATCTAAAAATGGATGAGGGTAAGCTCATACTCTCCATAATTTTGATCTCTGATTTTCCTCTTTTCTCCTCTGATAGCTTGATCTCATAGGCTGTGCCAGAGATCATGCTCTGATACCACTGTAATGTTCCAAATCTAGAACTCAGCAATGAATAAGCTGTATAACGGCCCTGTTATGATGCATAAGCTTAAAATATACAAAATAAACACATATAAATAATTTTTAGTTACATCAGAAACTTGTATTTCGTTTCATGATCTGCAAAGTGGGGAAAAAGGGGATTTTATGCCCTAAAAAGGTTGTTTTTAGAAATGAGCATAAAAATAAGAAAGGGAAATGGCCGGATATGATAGCTTAGCTCAAGAGGGACCTATGCTCCGAATTTCAGCTCAAACTAATGCTTCTAGCTATATTAAATAGCTCCTCCTTTCTCGACTAGGCTAGAAAACACTGATTTCCCATGACTTTACTAAACGCAAATTTATGAATACAGTGAGAGCATAATTCCCATGAGGGTTTTTGCAGAAAATGAAAAAGAGGCCTGATATACAAATTATATTAATCACATAGCAAATACATGGAGGTTTAATCACTTATACAGTAGAAACAAGGCACCCGACAAGGTTTCCGGCAAAATGCATGTACAAAGAAGCACTACAAAAAATAACGCAGTTCACTGCAACACTGTATTAAACATGACTGAATATGACATATAAATGTTGAATAATATAGATAATGGCCTTAGGCCTTCTTATTGGAGCTCCTGGAGGGAAATAAGCACCTCCTCCTCAAAGATAAGCATATAATCAAAGGATGCAACTCTACTGCTGATGCTCCTGCATAAAAGACACAGTTTACTAAAGGAGACTACGTTGTGGCTGAAATTAGATGAATGGCCTCAAGCCAAATACATAAATGAAGTGCAAATCACTCCCCTTTGATCCCTTAAGCAAGCTGATATAAAGAGAAGATGGAATTCCCGCATAGGAATTCCTTGCACTAAGCAGTGCAGCAACTCTGGTTAAACAGCCGAAGCATGCAAGTGGTCTCAAGACCAAAATAGCTGAATACATGAATGCATTCCCTTTGATGCTATGCCTTCCTTTTATCTTTGGCGAGCCTCCTCACCCCGGACCCCACACAATGTTGAGGTGACTTCTTCATGAAGCTTCCTCTTTCAAAACTACGCTGCCCTAGCTTACTTCCCTCCTTTTTTGGCTGTGTTGTTGACTTGGTCAACTAATCCACCTCCAACGCCTCTTTTCCCACTATGGATCTTCAATCTAGTTTACATATGTGTCTTAGGCTGATCCTTGTTCACAGTGAATCGGTTTGCTTAGGTGATCTCTTCCTCCTCAAGAATGCATGTTGACTTAGTCAAACTTGACTATGTCCTTATCTATTTTGCCCATGTTCACACTTGTAGGTGTAAAGCTCAGCTCCTGAAGTGATCCCATTCCTTCTTAAGGTGGAAATTATTCATATTTTTATTGTTCATGGGCTCCCTTACCCATTTATTCCTCTCCTAGGCGAAAGTAGCAAAATCTAATGTTCCTAATTGCTATGTGCAACTTTGGGAACATTACATACACACACTGCAATGGAAATTTGCAACATATAAGTAATAGAAAACTCATAACATAAACATGTCTACATGGAAAAATGAAACCAGTGTATAGTGGAAAGGTAAATCCATTTTTTCATAAATGAACATAATGAAATATTTGACCCCAAACTACTATTCGGAAAAGAAAGCATGAAACTATATTTATATACAAATAAGACCAATCCATAAACTAAATTTCATTTGATATAGAATTTCATCTCCTTCCTTACAACAGACAAAACCAATGCATCCCTGCTGCTACTATGTGAGTTGCTAGTATATATCCTAAACTTGAACATTGCCTCTACTTCATCTATCTCAGAAGGTAGTCCATCCCTACCCTCTTGCCAAAAAAACATTGTGTCGAAGTGCATCTTGAAAGGTTAAGGCTTTGGTTGAATGCAATATATTCCCCACAACTAAGAACACATATTTCCTCAACTTCCAATGACTTCACATCATTTCTTCTTCCAATAAACCCAAAACCTTCCTTAGAGGCCAAGTAAACCACTTGTTCCTTTTGCACTCCTTCAACATCACCTTATGTCATCAGGTATAAAGGATTCAAGCACATAGGAGGGTGTTTTTTTTCTAAATATTGACTCTCAAATTGGTAGAATCAATTGGAGACAATACACCCATAGCCATGCCCTATTAAGGAGGGCCCTTCTAATTTTCCAAAATTTGGAAATATTAAGCATTTGTACCACCAATATTATCACTACTCATGTCATTTTACCAACTCAAAAAACTTGTATCTTCACATTGTCTAAAGTATGTAGAAATGTTGACCCCATTCTTTTAAGACATTTTTTATTCCCAAAAATACTTAGACAAATTTTAAATCTTATTTATTAATAATACTCTTTCTAAGTAAACTATTAAGAATCTTCTTTCATTTTTTTCAAGTTATGTGATTTGTCTCTTTACATGCCTTTCTAGATATTATGGTCTTCCTTCAAAGTATGCTTCAATTGTCAAGTTTCCATTCTTTACAAGTATACTCATGTTGGTGTAATCTCGGTCTGCCCTTTCTACAAAGGTTTCTTATGCTTTTCATGTTGTGCTCGATACAAAGAAATATCATGCAATTTCTCCATGGATAGAAAACTATAACTTTTCTAGCATGGTTGGATAGCTATACTTGCTCAAGATCTAGACCGAAATGAGATGGTATGAGAAGTAAGGAATATTGTAGAGTGTTAAGGCGGGATGAATTTGTTGCAGAGAGTTGTAAGGCTTGAACCCTCCAAAAAATATTCGTGTGAGTACAAATGGCTTGCTCTATGTACATTGTTCAAATTTGCACATGAAACAATATGGAGGAAAACAATAACGAGAGAAATTAAAAACAACAAGGCTATACTCGCATAGCATGTTTTTAGATTCAACAAAATGAGTAAATAATAAACACTACTATGTACTCAAGTTGAAACGCAATTTCAACTACACAATTATTTTTATTTCAATTATACCAAATTTTTAGATAATCACAAAATGCCATAATTATAAGATAAATGGTGTTTGTACTAAACTCACAATTTATTTATTACTTTTATAACAACCATATTTTCCATATTCCTTTCATACATATATTGACTACTTATCATTGTAAGCACTTGACCATAATTATGCTATTTTATGTTCATAGATGTAATATTCTTTCCTATTGAATTTACTTTATTGTACAAATATTCTTCACCATTGACATGTTTACCAAATTTTTGATTACCCAAATGAATCATTATTTTTTCAAAAAAAAACTTTTAAAATAACACAAAAAGTAACATATAATATTTACTTACACTTTATTTGGAATTCCCTTCCCCGGCTTCAAAAGTATGCCAGTTTACTTATATTACTCATTTTATCAAAGAAAATTTTACACTTCATATTATTTTTTAAATTAAAAGTTTAGACTTTCCTTGTCCCAATAATCATTGTTTCCATTAAAGTTGATAGTGGCACGCAGTAGTAGCGGGCAAGCAAATGCTGGTAGTGGCACACTAGTAGTAGTGGGCACGCAAGCAAATTGCTTTATTAAGCAGAGATTTGACACTCGGAGCCTACGTGATCACAAGTTATATACCATACCATGAAAAACCTGTCAATCTCACGTAATCTATCTCACGTAATTAAAGAATAGACTTAATCAGAATGGTTAAATTCTACGCATCTTATATATATATATATTAAAATATTGAAAATATAAAATATTTTATATTATTAATAATAATATTATTATTATACATCTCAACAAAAATATAGTTGTCGGAAATAATTATCATCAATAATATTATATTTTTTAATTATATAATAAAATTATTTATAAATAGCTTATTAATAATGTATAGTAAAGGGACAACATATCAACAAATGCTCTAATCAATATCAAGTAGATCTCAAAGTACAAAGAAGAATCTTCACTCAACATATAATAATCTTTTTCCATTATGTTATGTAAATGTGTCTCTCTGCTTTTTCAGTTTGTAAGGCAATATGCCAAAGAAGTAGTTGGAAATTGGGGAAATTTTGGAAACAAGGCTTTAGGTAACAGGGATCGTGCTTCGGCTCTTATCTCTCGCCTTAAGCCTGCTTCTCTTTAAACCCTCTGTTTAATGGGAGCTTGCTCCTTTTCTTTTTGGAATAGATATCACAATAACTGACTTTGTTAAAAAAATAATAATGTATAGTTATTACTATATTATATAATGAATTTTAAATAGTGTAATGTAATAATTAGATATTTTGGTTTTTTTGTTTTTAATTTAGTGATACAATTTTTAATGAGATTATGATTTTTTTAGTTTTTTTTAATGCATTAATAAACTTATTTTTTTGAAAAATCTTTAGAACATTTAGATTTTACATATTATATTATTCAAATTTACCATATGAATCTCTATTAAATTTTTAGAAAAAATAACCAAAAAATATGCCAAATAAATCAAACATCAATTATTTTTTTTTGTAAATTACAACATTGTTAATCATTGTTAATCATGTCAATTTCGAGATCTTCCAAGCTTAACATACAGAGCAATACAATCTTGATAGCCCATAGAAAATAAAGAGATAGAGCAATATTATGCTCCTCAAGATAGAAATATACAATAACACAATTTTTTTACCGTACATTTTGTTAGGGTCTCGTGATTTGTTAGATTGGTGAGATCAAATGCATAGGGTAACATCAAACTAGTCTTTGGAGTCCTAGGACCTAGCCTTCCTGGACTCAGAGAGGGCTCTCTCTATTTTGTGCAAAGGATGTGAACTTCTTTGCTTTTAGGGTTTGATTTCAAGCTAGTTGTTAGGTTTAGGGTTTGTTTGTTTGTTTTCGTTGGGTAAGATGATAGATTGACATATCTGTGATGAAACTAAGTGAAGGGATGTTTCAGCTGAATAGATAGCCTATGAGAAATAATTGATCTATTGGGCATGGAGTCATGAAAGGATTTAATTGGTCATCAACTCTGCAAGGGTTTTCATAGGGAAAGCTAACTATATCAAGTGGATCTATTAGATTAGACTGTGATATGAAATCGTAATAAGTTGTGAAGGCAGCAAAGCTATAGTCAGTTAACAATATTATAGCTCTACTTAGACAAGAAAACCTTTCAAGGTAACTTTTTGAAGAAAACCAAAGGACAGGGCACACCATAGACTTCTTTGGCAAAACTTTGATAAGCAAACTTTTCAGACAACAATCCAACAATCATAAGACTACTTTCAGACAAAAGAAAACATTTAAGATAACAATGAGAGTAGCTAAAGAGAAAATTGAAGCCTATCTTCTTTAACTCAACTCTCAAAAGAATCTTCAAAGCAACATTTGGAGGCAGACCAGAGGACATGGCATACCATAGACTTCCCTAGTTTAGACTCTACTTAGTATACTTCAAAGAAAGGTCTTAAAAATAATATATCAAGTCGTACTCAAGGACAGGGCTCACCATAAACTTCCTTGGTTTCACTCTATTGAATCATTTCTAAGACAACAAGTTAGATGCAACTAGAGGGAAATTAAGAATCCTCCAATCAGACCTTGCAGAAGAAAACATAAAAATAAAGAATGCAGACAGAAATAGGGTGCCAAGACAACATATCATATTCTAAATTTTTTGTTCTTTTAACAGAGAAAGATGGACAGAATGGAAAACATAAGAAAAAATAGTGACAAATGAGGAAAACTTCACCATTAACGTAGCTCAAGGATCCTGTGAACATGCTTGTATTATTGATGATCAAACCAGTTACAATACTCCATGTACAATAGCTCTCTGCAACTCAGAGATTTCTCAAATCCAGCCTAGCAATCCTCAACTAACTCAGCAACAGAAATCAATTAAATAACCACCAACTAATCAACAATGATAATGGATCATACAAGCAGAATTTAAATGCAGAATGAGGAGATGATCCTACTCTAGGGCTTCTGACTATAGTTATTACAGAGTAAATGAACTCTTGACCTTTGTGACCATGCATGGTCCAAGGTAAGATAAGACTGATTGTCTATCTGTAATAGTAACTCTTAATTTCATTGTTTGAGCTAATTTTTGGAAAAGTTTGGCTTTAAGGCTTTTTGTAATAACTTTACAATAACTGCTAGGTAGATATAAAATATCTCTAACTTCTTGCAATAACTCTTTGATGTTTTATTGAAAGAAAACATGTTATAGGTGTCCATATGTGTCATCTAAAGAAGTAAATGTTTGGGTTGAGTCATTCGAATGGGTCTCTTTGTTGATCTGCCTCTGTTTTACTCCTTAAACTGTGTATTAGGCTTTAAAACTCTGATGTATCCTTCATCTCTATGTTTCACTATCTTTTCTTTATTACTGCCTTTATCTCTGCTTTATGGCTAATCTTCATGATTTATCCCTGATATGTGTTTAGCCTTTTAATCGTTTAACCTTTAGTCCTTCATCACAGCCCTTTGACTGCATTTCTTCATTGTGTCTATGTTTGTTTTTGTTTTTGTTGCAGGGATGCATTTCTTCCATGCTGGAGGGTTAAATGTCCATCGATGATCATGTTTCACCGATGATTAAAATTGAAACAGGGCCTCTGGTCCTTCTAAATTTGATTTAAAACCCTGGATCGTCACCCAGAAATTCATTCCATTGTTTTTGAACCATCAGAATTATTTTCATGCATTTCCGCCATTAAACCTGCACATGACATAAATAATTTAGTCTTTAAACCCTGCAAGGAGGGTTTACTGCTTTTTCAGGGGTTTTTCGGGCTGTTGTAGGGCACTTACAGGGGCGACAATGGTGAATGGGGCTTGGTTCCGTAAGCAGAACCATCAGGGAGTTCAAAACAGAAGGCAGAGGTTTAAATTAGGGCGGGAGAGGTAAAAGTGGTTTTTGTAAACCGAAAGCGGTTTTCGCGCAAGTGAGAAGGCGGTAATGGTGTTCGCGAGGGTGTATGCGATATCATACAATAGGTGACACATGGCAGGGAAAAAACACCCATTTCGCGCAGTTGGGGAATGTTTAACGTGGATGCAAATAAATTTTCGATATGCATCGCAGATCGTCGGATCTCGAATGCGGAGATCGACGGTGGTTGTAGGTTTTTGAAGCGGCGAGAAGGTGCGGAGGTAGGGTCCAGGCGTGAGGTGACGTGGCGAGTCTTTGTCATCTAATGCGGGGTTAAAAATATATGTGGGGAGTGGGGAAAGGTTAAGGCAGGGGGACAGGTGGCAAGATTATATTGAGCCGCGGGGTCAAATGGAGAATGGGACTAAGGGTTTAATAACATAAGCGAATGCACTTATTTATAAAGGGAAAGAAAGGGTTTATGAAGGGTTTTGAACATGGGCGGAGGGCTAAAAGAATAGGTCATATGGGCGTGGGGAAGTAAAGGTTTTAGGTTGCGAGGGCTTAAAACCTTAAAGGGTCGGGTTTATATATAGATACAACAAACTTTTATTTATAAAAAGGTGGGGTCCCGACAGTTTAAATAATATAATTAAAACAATGTAAAAGAGGGTATTTTACATTGTTTTGGAGAAATACAGGAAAGGGATGAAGAAGCGAGGTTTTGAAGGTAAACATGGGTTTTTAGAGGGGAATGAGTGAATGAAAGTGTGGGTAGGGAGAGGGAGAGTGAAAATGGGAAAAATAGCCCAGAATGAGTTCTTGTTAGAGCAGCAAGGTAAAATTTTGAAGGCATGGATAAAAAATAGTGAAATAGGTTTATTTAGGATAATGAAGGCAGTGAGATTTCTAAAACTCACAATATTCATGAATCTTGTTTTTAGAAATCTAGAATCAACATTTAGTCATCTACAAAGAGAAAAAATTACTGATGACTAACAATGGCTCCAATTGGGGAGGGCAGCTCCTTTAGGAGGTGTCAAGAACCACAAAGATCAATTCTCAAGAAGAAGTAGACCAGTGCCTTGTTTTGCATTTTGAAAAAACTCCTCTCTTTAACTTGCTGATTTACTGCTATTCTTTTGAAGCTGTGATCTTTAGAATCTAAAAACATGATTGCTTCAACTCAAATTCTACCTACCCATCCTATTTTTCCTAACATTTTTTCTTCATTGGGTGCATTTAGATTAGCCAACCCTTGACATCATTTTCTTTTTGAAATCAGGAAATTATCTACTTCAACACTTATATCAGCCAAAAGCTCAAATTAAACTGATGAGCTTTCTTTATTCTCTACCTAATCTATGTATCTGTCAAGATCGAGCTGTTTGACAGATTTTCATTCTCTATTCCTAAAAACAAGAAATTGAAAACACAACCAAATCAGGATTAGACAATCTGATTTGTTATGAGCTGTAGCATTTTGTACAAGTCTGCATACATAATTTATTTTGAAGAAATTAAAACAAAATCTTTGAGGGTTGTGATTTGGAATTTGTTATTCAACCCTCTCTTTCTCTTTGGTTCAAATTTGAGCATTGAGAACCAACATTTTTTCTCCTAATCTATTCCTACTGAAAAGTCAAGTTTAAATGGTTTGGCAAGTATTCTTTCACTAACCTATCAGCAGAAATTGAAAACATGTTCAGTCGTGATTAGGCTAGATGACTGAACAAGACTCCTTTAGAACAAGTAGTGGCATTTAGGCTTGCACACTTTCAATAGTACTCTTTTTTTGGGTATGGGGTTGTACCTCTTCTTTAAATCTGCCCTCTTTTTTCATCTTTTCTCTGTTTTTGTGTTTTCATTTTTCAAAACAATCTAAAACTAAAAATATGCTCAAAGGTTGAGCTTATTTTCACCTATCTATCCTAATCGAATGAAATTTCTATTGTCCTAAGTGATACAATAGTGCCAGTGCAGCTAGTTAAGTAGGAACAAAAATAGGTAGACAACCTGACTGCTTGTCAGAGGGAAAATCAATACACCTTGATTATGTGTCTTCATAACCCGGGTTATCATATGTAGTGGCAATTCCTGATGTATTTGATTCTTGTAAAGAATCCATGTTTGGAAACCTGAGCCAAACAAGACCTCCATGTAATCTGCTATAGGATCAACAAAAGCATGATGTATACTTTTTGCTTTTAGGCCTTTCATGACTGGTTGGTCATCTGTGTCCCCAATATCAAACCTTGAAATATTATCTTTAGTTTGGGAATTGGAAGTACAATCACCCTAAGTCTACAAGTTAAAAGGTAGTACAATTTTCTCTTGCTTAGGGGAAGGGAGACTTTCCAAGAATTATTTAGGGTCTCGGAAATTGTATGACTGAATTTGAGAATTCAAAAGTTGAATGTCAGTTTCATATTTTTCAAACACTATCTCTAAAAAAACATTCCTAACTTCAGGGTTAAATTTCTTTGACCTAAAAATGAGAAAGAAAACTTTTAAGAGATCATCATCATCAAGCTGAAGTTATGATAAATAATTTGAAATTTCACCATATAGAAGGTCTGCCACAAACCTTGACATTTTGTTCAGTCAATCCAAGAAAAAGGTCATTGCATCTTTACAACTTGTTTGGAGTCTTTTACCAGTGGATTCTTTAGATCTATTGAGAGTTGTGGAGTAGCCAGGTGGATGATTTTAGCTTTGTTGTCCACCTTCAGCATGATTGGGATTGCTTAATGCATTCCCAAGGGAGTCTATGAGAACTAGTAAAGCTAATAGGCCTACTAAAGGCTAGTGGAGTCGCTAGGTGGATGCTTTTGACTGTTTGAAGGATATGTACTTATGTTCCACCACCAATAACTGGAAAAAACCAATATAAGGATGTTTTTGGGGTTTTCTAAGTTCTTTTATGTAGTCCTAAGGTTTCTATGAGTGTCCTAAAGTTGAGTCATCATTTTTCTAGGATGGTGAAACAACCAAATTATACTCTTGGCTAACAGTTTGAGTTTTCTATGATTTGACAAGGGTTTGAGAGTTCCTAAGGGATACTCAGGATGTTATTTACTCAAATTCCCACCATGATCACAATTATGTTAGGGTCTCATGATTTGTTAGATTGGTGAGATCAAATGCACAGGGTAACATCATACCGGTCTTTGGAGTCCTAGGACCTAGCCTTCCTGGACTCGGAGAGGGCTCTCTCTATTTTGTGCAAAGGATGTGAACTTGTTTTCTTTTAGGGTTTGATTTTAGGCTAGTTTTTAGGTTTAGGGTTTGTTTGTTTGTTTTGGTTGGGTAAGATGATAGATTGATAGATCTATGATGAAAATAAGTGAAGGGATGTTTTAGCTGAATAGATAGGCTATGAGAAAACATTGATCCATTGGGCATGGAATCATGAAAGGGTTTAATTGGTCATCAACTCTGCAAGGGTTTTCATAGGGCAAGATAAGTATATCAAGTGGATCTCTTAGATTAGATTGTGATATGAAACAGTAATAAGTTGTGAAGGTAGCAAAGCTATAGTCAGTTAAGAATCTTCTAGCTCTACTTAGACAAGAAAGCCTTTCAAGGTAACTATTTGAATCAAACCAAAGGATAAGGCACACCATAGACTTCTTTGGCAAGAATTTGATAAGCAAACCTTTTAGACAAAAATCCAACAATCATAACAGTACTTTCATACAAAAGAAAACATTTAATATAACATTGAGAGCAGCTAAAGAGCAAACTGAAGCCTATCTTCTTTAACTCAACACTCAAAAGAATCTTCAAAGCAACATTTGGAGGTAGACCAGAGGACAGGGCATACCATATACTTCCCTAGTTTAGACTCTGCTAAGTATACTTCAAAGAAAGGTCTTAAAAAAAATATCTCAAGCCATACTGAAGGATAGGTCTCACCATAAACTTCCTTGGTTTCACTCTATTGAATAATTTCTTAAACAACAAGCTAGATGTAACTGGAGGGAAATTAATAATCCTCCAATCATAACTTGCAGAATAAAACATAAAAATAAAGAATATAGACAGAAATAGGGTGCCAAGACATCATATCCTATTCTAAAATTTCTATTCTTTTATCAGAGAAAGATGGATAGAATGGAAAACATAAGAAAAAACAGTGACAAATGAGGAAAACTTCACCATTAACATAGCTCAAGGATCCTATGAACATGCTTGTATTATTGATGATCAAACCAGTTACAATACTCCATGTACAATAGCTCTCTGCAACTCAGATCTTTCTCAAATCCAGTCTAGCAATCCTCAACTAGCTCAGCAATAGAAATCAATCAAATAACCACCAAGTAACCAACAATGACAATGGATCATACAAGTAATATTTAACTACAGAATGAGGAGATGATCCTAATCTAGGGCTTCTGACTATAGTTATTATAGAGTAAATGAACTCTTTACCTTTGTGACCATGCAAGGCCCAAGGTAAGATAAGAGTGACTATCTATCTGTAATAGTAACTCTTTATTTCACTGTTTGAGCTAATTTCTGGAAAAGTTTGACTTTAAGGCTTTTTGTAATAACTTTACAATAACTGCTAGGTAGATATAAAATATCTCTGACTGTTTGCAATAACTGTTTGATGCTTTATTGAAAGAAAACATGCTATAGGTGTCCATATGTGTCATTTGAAGAAGTAAATGTTTGGGTTGAGTCATTCGAATGGGTCTCTTTGTTGATCTTGTTGGGTGTGGAGCCTGATTATCTTGTTTATTTTGTATCACAGCATTGGACCCCTGTACCTTAATGGGGTGGCAATGCTGCCCGAAATTAAACGCTGCCTGGGGGGTCTAGGGGGGGCGACTGCGAGTTTATGGAGCCCCCCTCTAGTGGGGGGTTTCGGGGGCAGCGCCCCCGAAGCTAAAAACATATGTAAAATTGCCTTGTAAAAGTATAGTAATTTGTAGTCAATCTGGGCCGTTCATTAGGCAGATGATCTGACAGTATAAGTTATGTTTAGTTTAGGGTTTTTTTCCCTAGAAGGCAACCCCTCACTTTGTATGAGGGTATTGTATTGCAGATGTGTATCGTAGGTGTATTCTATGAGCAAGAAATAGATAGAGATACTATGAGAGAGAACATAGGATATTACATCGGATCTGTTGTAGGTTGTGTCTCTTCATTTTGCTGGATAATAGAAAGGAAGGACTGGCTGTTCGGGGTGGACGTAGCCCAAACTGGGTGAACCACGTATATCTGTGTCTCTCTAGTTTTATGTGTGTTGTGTGCTTGTTTTTTCCACATATTTTATGTGTTTCATTGCTCTGTAATATTTAATTTTCTAATAGATATGCCTCTGTTTTACTCCTTAAACTCTGTATTAGGCTTTAAAACTCTAATTTTATCTTTCATATGTATGTTTCAATGTCTTTTCTTTATTACTGCCTTTATCTCTTCTTTATGGCTAATCTTCATGATTTATCCCTGATATGTGTTTAGCCTTTTGATCATTCAACCTTCATTCCTTCATCACAGCCCTTTGACTGCATTTCTTCATTGTGTCTCTTTTTGTATGTGTTTTTGTTGCAGTGATGCGTTTCTTCCATGCTGGAGGGTTAAATTTCCATCGATGATCATGTTTCACTGATGATTAAACTTGAAACAGGGTCTCTGGTCCTTGTAAATTTGATTTAAAAGATCATCACCCAGGCATTCATTCCACTGTTTTTGAACCACCAAAATGCTTTTCATTCATTTCCACCATTAAACCTGCACATGACACAAACAATTTAGTCTTTAAAGCCTATGGGGAGGGTTTACTGCATTTTCAGGGGTTTTTCGGGCTATTGGAGGGCATTTACAGGGGAAACAATGGTGAATGGGGCTTGGTTCCGTAAGTGGAACCAACAGGGAGTTCAAAATGGAAGGCAGAGGTTTGAATTAGAGCGGAAGAGGTAAAAGTGGTTTTTGGAAACTAGAAGCAGTTTTCGTGCAAGTGAGAAGGCAGTAATGGTATTCGCGAGGGGGATGCGATATCATACAACGGGCGACGCGTGGCAGGGAAATAATGTCCATTTCACGTGGTTGGGTAATTTTTAACGTGGATGCAATTAAATTTTCAATATGCATCTCGGATCGTCAGATCTCGAAAGCAGAGATCAACAGTGGTCATAGGATTTTGAAGCAGCGGGAAGGTGCAGAGGTAGGTTCCAGGCACGCGGTGATGTGGCGAGTCTTTGTCATCTAGCGCAGGGTTAAAAATATATGTGGGGAGTAGTGAAAGGTTAAGGCGGGGGGACAGGTGGTGCGATTATATTGAGCCACGGGGTCAAATGGAGAATGGGCCCAAGGGTTTAATAACATAAGCGAATGCACTTAATTATAAAGGGAAAGAAAGGGTTTATGAAGGGTTTTGAACATGGGAAGAGGGCTAAAAGAATAGGTCATATGGGCGTGGGGAAGTGAAGGTTTTAGGTTGTGAGGGCTTAAAACCTTAAAGGGTCGGGTTTATATATAAATAAAATAGACTTTTATTTATAAAAAGGTGGTGTCCTTACAATTTAAATAATATAATTAAAACAATGTAAAAGAGGGTCTTTTACATTGTTTTGGAGAAATAGAGGAAAGGGATGAAGAAGGGAGGTTTTGAAGGTAAAAATGGGTTTTTAGAGGGTGAATGAGTGAATGAAAGTGTGGGTAGGGAGAGGGAGAGTGAAAATGGAAAAAATAGCCTAGAATGAGTTCTTGTTAGAGTAGCAAGGTAAACTTTTGAAGGCAGGGATAAAAGATAGTGAAATAGGTTTATTTAGGATAATGAAGGCAGTGAGATTTCTAAAACTCACAATATTCATGAATCTTGTTTTTAGAAATCTAGAATCAAAATTTAGTCATCTACAAAGAGAAAAAATTACTGATGACTAACACATTTACCAACCATCTGCACCAATGAGACAACACCAAAATGAAAACAGAATTCCAAGGTAGTTTTGTCCATGTCACTCATAACCAAGTACAGGAAACATGTCCTGTACAACTACATCAAAACTTCCATTGTTCCCTGCATACAACACATAACCATATGGCATATATAAATATAACAAAATTGCATAGCCAAAGTATATTTCTCATCAAAACTATAACGCTGGGAACTTTTTTCATGCATAGAAGGAAATTTGAATAGTGCTCACTCCAACAGGTAACGAATTAAACAGTCAACATACGCCATGAGAAAACATAACAACGCTCACTCCAAAATAATGATAAAAATATATGCCCAGGGCCAAATATAAAAACCATCTCAAGATACAGGCAACAAAGGAAACCATAATTGTAAATCTATATTGTAACGACATGAATGCACCTTGTGATTAAGGGCCGAAATACAAACAACATTAAGACACCGACTTGAAGTCTTAGGAGCCTGAGAAACATCAAATTGAAAGCCCCACTCACACTATAATGATATAAAGCCCTGAGAGGCCAATGATACCACCTCAAACCCTTCCAGAGATATAATAAAACCAATCAATCAAGCCAATTCCAAGAAAAGAAATAAAACCATCTACAAGACTATGGAATCGTATAACTGAAAAAAAGAGAATATACTAGTTCCTCCATAATAGTGCATTGTGCTTAAGAGCCAAAATATGTTGAGAACCGACATGAAGAGACCAATACCTAGAAAATTCTTGCCAAAATTATAACAAAAAACATAAGGCCAACCACCACTAGTCTTGATCATAGGATATTACAATTGCCTCTTAAGCATTTTCAAGCAAAGGACCGATGAGATCAATAGATGCAAAATAACACACCAAAAAAATTTCCACCGATCCCAATCAAGAATTCACATTATCTAAACAGAATCTTTGGTTTCAAAGCATACATTTGATTTTATCCAATGAAGATAATACATTATAATTCTATACTTGTTTATATTTTAAAATTAAGCGCAACAATGTAGCCATTTGTTAGTGTAAAGCCAAAGAATTCAATAAGTGAAGCCTCCTCATCCTAAATCTACCAAGATCAAGAACCCATTTCATATCTTAAGTTATAAGGGTGATCCCCTACCTCTTTAGACTCCAACAATGAGATTTCATTTCTCGCCTCTAAACGAACAACATCAAAGAGGGCAACAACAAAGTCATAGGAAGAAGGAAGAACTATTTTATACCTGACATTACCTCCACCACCCCTCCTGATTATCATTCTCTGGTGAGGAGGCATGATCATAGTGGCAAGGGAAAAATGGGGATAACCACTAAGAATTCCTCTACCTGAGATGTAGGAAAATGGAAAAGATACAAAACCTTGAAACCCTAACCTAAATACTACCAAATCATCCCCCAATTTCCATACAATAGGAGAAAATTCAAGCAAAACCTCAAATCCACCACAGTGTAGGGACATAACACACCATATTCCCCAAAACCATACCAGACAATGAAAGCTCCAAATACCCAAAGCAAGGATAGAATGTCAATTACAATACCCAAAGCACTCAGTGTCATCAATAGACTGAAACCAAGGATAATTAAATGAACTGCACTTGGGAAAGCTTACTCAAATCCAAAATAACAGACTCAAAGAAATTTTGATACAGAGGACAAGAAAACCCCAATAAAACCCAATTAACATTACACACCATCGCTGACCAAAATATTACACTCCAAATTACTTGTAAACATAACACGACAAACAAGCTACCAATAACATAACTCAATGTGCAAAGGAAATTTTAATACCTTAACAACCACTATTGAATTTACCAAAATAAAAGAAGTTAAAAGGATGGATGATAGAAGAGATAAGTGCCCAATATTTCCTTCATGCAAGCAAGAACCCAATTGTAGCATCCTTGAATTAAAGCAGATGAGGAGGTCAAGCATATATCTTCACCTCTCCCACACATCACATACCTTTTCCACCCCATTGTCATAAATGTGTTTAAAATGACGAGACCATCGGTTGTAATTCTCACTCCCTTCAACTACCCTCTACCACATCCTAACCAGGGAGAGACACTTGTAAATATGTCACATATTCCTATGAAGCTTTGACTCCTCCCACACTAACACCTCCATTGGGGACAAACCCATCATTCTCCAAAAGTTCCTGAAGAGGCTCTATTCCTTCCATCGGAATAGTAAGAGGCTAGCTATCATCCAAGTTTAACTCTCAATATCTGCATGCCATATTCGCTAGGAAATCATCAACCTTCTTTCCCAATATCCAGGAATGAAATATTGTTACATAATCCAATTTGCAGAGAAAAACACTAATGCGTACAACAATTCCTTCCAACTACCAACTCTTCACAAATTTTCTTGGAGGTTTGTCCACTAGAAGTTGTTGTAGACACTGTATGGAAATTATTGAATCATTGTCAATCTACAACAAATGAAAGCCCTCACAAATAGCGACCATAACATGTTTTTCTATTGCTAAAAACTATGACATATTATTATTAGTCGATCCACAAATTTGTGCAAAAATTCTTAATCTAGATGAGTTCCAATCACGAAATACACCTCCAAAACTAGGGATTCTAGGGTTACCCTTATAAGCTGCATCAAAATTCATTTCGAGAAAACCACGAGGAGGAGGAGAGATAGAAGTATTTGATGAAAGAGTTAGGTCCCGAGGGGGTTTATCTATGGGAATGCCCATGTTATAATTTATATTTAGTTTCCTAGGGATTACTACCTCTAGATTGTCTACCTTCCAATCATCAGTCAACCAAGAGACAACAAGATGAGTTTCTCTTATGTTTTGTATAACCACTTCATTAATCATTGTAGCTGTTCTATTCTTATACCTAAAAATTCTTGCATTCCTCTCCTTCCAAAAATTCTAGAGAACAAAACCTATAGTCAGGATCGAAGCCCTACTGACTATAAGGTTTTTGAACTCAAAAAAATTCTATTGATCTACTGATTCCACTAATTTTTCTCTATTCAGATTATCATTGCAGAAAATGAAGAGAATAATAGAACACTCTTTCTCTGCAAATGGACAGGATTTAAGTAAATTCTCCACAGTCTCTTCAATGTTTTAATAAAGAGTACAAAAT
Organism: Pinus albicaulis; assembly: GCA_034641835.2. NCBI lineage: Eukaryota > Viridiplantae > Streptophyta > Pinopsida > Pinales > Pinaceae > Pinus > Pinus albicaulis. The sequence goes on along the minus strand of CM076572.1, from coordinate 11,356,331 downwards.
GATGGTCCTTTAACACCTTTCTTTCAAGTCTATTCCCAGGTGAGTAACCTGCACCTTGCTACCAACCATTGGAAAGTCAAAATTTTCTACCAGAGAATCCCCAACCATATATTACTCCAAATAATGTCTTTCTCTATATTATTGTGGCCTGTGAGAAAGGAATAAGCTTATTTTAAAGTAAACATTTCAATAGGACTATTATCCCAACGCAATATGTCTCTGTCTTATGAGATCCATATTTTCATCTCCAATAATTCCTTTTGAAAACCTTCCTAAGGAAATTATTAAGATGAGTAGGGCCAATTATCCTTAACTTTATACCTCTACAAAATTTCATCATCAAGATCCACCTTCCAATAATCCCTAACCCTCATCGGTCATACACCAATTGTAAAAAGTTTCAAAAATTTAAATTCTTCTCGCTCAGTAAGTAATGGAACTGTTTCCATGCTTCATACCAAAACAAAGTTGAATCTCCCTTCTGTATCTCCCAAAAATAATTTCTCCTCACAATCGTTCTAATTTCATGAGCCCACATCCAAATAATTGATCCATCAATAGTCGACTCATATCTTAATATCTTCTCTTGTTACATCAGAAGAGGATACTTTTGCAACTAGAACTACTTCCATAACTCAATATTTCCTATCATCCACCTCCATCATATTTTCGCCCCTAAAGTCAAACTTAGTGTTTCCGGGTCATGCAAAACTAACCCCTGAACCTGATATGGTACAACCAAAGTCTCCCATACCACCAAGGAGGATCTCTTTACCTTATTTGAGCCCCACCAAAAGAAATCTCTCTATTTTAAAATGAAAGTATTCTAGACATCTTTAGGTGTAGGCATAACTGAAATTTGATAAATTATAATAGCTTGAAGCACAAATTTAGTGAAGTCTAATCTCCCTACAAAATTCAAAGCATGAAATTCCCAATTGTTAATCTCATTAGTAATCTTTAAAAGGAAACTTTTCCAACATGAAATTCACTTTGAATTTAAAACTAAAGGCACACCCAGATACTTAGAGGGAAGAGAAGCTCTTTGAAACTCTAGTACCCACACTAAATGACACTAAGCCCTTTCCTTACAGTAAAAAAAAATATAATGGTCTTATCATTGTTCACAAGTGTACTTAAGGCTTCCATAAATATTGAGAGCAGGAACTGGACCTCTTTCACTTCTCTTAAGGTTGGTTGACCAAATAGGCACACATAATCAACAAATTATTGATGTGTCAGTAGGATATCTTCAACAAATAAACACAACCATAGAAGAGTCCCTTGAGAAAAATAATTTTTAAAGAATTGACCAAGTCCTTTCATAGCCAAAATTAATAAAAAGGGAGATAATGGATCTCCTTGCATGAGCCCATGTGACAAGTTGAAAGTACCAAAAGGAGAACCATTAATCAAAATAAAGAAGAAGGGAGTTGAGATAAGAGATCTCACCCAAAATATCCATTGCCAATAAAATCCAAAATCATCCAGGACCTACAGTAAGTAATCCCAACTGATCCTATCATAGGCCTTATACAAATCAAGCTTGATGATCATGCCTTGTTTCTTCAGACTTTTCAGAAAGTGAATAATCTCTTGTACTGCAATAATTCCAAAAAAGAATTGTCTTCCCCCCACAAATCCAGTTTGTTCAGGATAAATAAGAAACTTCAATAATGGCTTCAAGTGATTAACAATAACAGTGGAAATCACTTTGTAAATTACATTGCATAACACAATGGGTCTAAAACCACTAGATCTTCTAATTTTCTGGCTTTAGGAATTAGGGTAAAGAATGTAGCTTCAAAACTCCCCACATAGGCTAAAACTTCCTAGATTCCTCCACCACCCCATGAATCTCTTTGCCTAAAAACTCCAACATTGTTTAAAAAAATTAGAAGTGTACCCATTTGGACCAAGTGATTTATTTCGTTAAATTTCCATATTTACTTCCTCCACTTGGAAAGAAATTGGTCTCATCAAAGCTGATTTCTTCTCCTTGAAGTTTTGTAATAAATGTTGTAATCTTGTTAATAGCGGTTCGTCAATTGTGTGAAGGATCTATTAGTACATCCCTATTATAAGCTATCAACTCCTCTTCAATTTCATGGTGTTTTAGCTTTCTCTGTCCATCTCTACCAGTCAACGAAAAAATGTGATTTACATGCTTGCGCTGTATCATACATTTGTGAACAAAGTTAGAGTTGTTTTCCACCTCTTCCAACCATTTAACTCTATATTTTTGTCGCCATAATGTTTATTCATGTTGTCTTCTCATTTATCACTTATTCAACGTGATCCCCTCCTCCATTACTAAATTTGGAGTACATCCTTCTACGATCATTTTTTTTTATTTTCTTGCATCTAACATTCCAACCTTTGTTTTTCCTCCAAAATGTTACCAAATTTTGTCTTATTCCATAGCTTAATTTTTTATTTCAATTTCTTTAGTTTGAAATGCAAGGTGTGCATCTTATTCTTACCTTTTAATGTAATTTCCTCCCATGATCTGGTGGATCAGTTTAATGCTAAAAATTCAAAGTGCTCATATTTCCTCAAAACTAGTTCCAAAGCGAAGATATTGTTGCCCTAAATCCAACGCAAGTTGTTTCACTCAAAACCGATATCAGATGCTCTTGATATTGTGTTTTGATTGAATTAGAAAAGAACTAAAAATTTTGGAATGTGGGTTCTAGGTACACCCAATCAACAATCTGTACATTGACCGGGCATTTGACTGGGTTTGATTGTGTATTATGTGGGCCTATGGATGATCAACACTTGTCAATTCTTTATTTGTTCGATTTGGTGTGATTTTATTGGTTAATGGGTTGTGTGGTGGCCTAATGAGGGAGAGCCATGTGGGCCAATCGATGGCTGCCACGTGGCCTCCTTTTGGCCGTGCAAAATTTTGGTATGGTTGAAGCAGGCCTCCACCGTATTTGAACGTGTGGCCAACATTCCAACAGAAAATATATTTACTGCCACGCCTACCATTGTTCCTTGTTAACCTATGTATGCCACCCATATTTGAAGTTTAAGAATTCGAGAGTCGCGGGTAGGGACCAGGGTTAACCCTAGTCCCCGGTCCACCCAACCAAGCCAGGTGGCATGCAAACAGAGCCAGGGGTTAACCCTAGCCCCAAAAAGTATTTTTTATTCCCAAACCTTATGTAAGTAACAACCATATGTTAATTGGTCCCAACCATTTATATCAATGTTTATGCCAATGTGAAACTATATATTAAAATTGGCAGATTTATATGTGATGGGTTGAACGTTAAACATGGTGGAGGTGTTAACATATGTTGCAACATGAATGGGCACATGAGACAGTTACAGTTATCTCGGTGGTTTCTACTGAAACTCCAAGCCATACCTCCGACGATCGGTTCGAAGCCATCACATGTGAATAGGGTTAAGGTTTATGTTGGTGCAGTTAACCTTGGTAGTTTCAGAGGTTAGTCACATGCCACCATTTGTTGATGGTGGTCACAATTTTGATGGCGCGGTAAAACGAACTCAAGTCAACCATAGGGCTTCTACCAAAGTTCAAAGTGTAGTTTAAAATCAGCTAGAGATCAGTTCAAACCGCCCACAATCAACGGCGCCGAAAGCTCCACTTGCCATTCTTTTATTTGGTTTAAGGCCGACATAGGAAATTTAAGGAAGCAACAATTTGCACCCTGTGCAACGGGATTGTCGCTAGCGCAGGGCGAATTTGTCGCTCCACGTGGCCGCAAAAGGCGGAATTTGTAGAACAATTTGCAAGAGAGTGTGAATTGTCGTACAGTTAGCAGAAAAACTTCTACGAAGCATAACTCAGTCATTTTTTTACGTTTTTGAGTGCAGAAAGAGCCCTTGTAGGGGTTTTTTACTGTTCTGGATCCATTAGAGATGTTGTTTTATCATTATGAGTACTATATATTGATGTAAACACATATTTTTGAGCATAATGAAAGAGGCCCAACATTAGAAGTTGGACCAAGAGATGTAGCCCAGGAGGGGTGAACTCCTTCATCATTTTTTGTCTTATGTATACTGTTAGACTCCTATACCAATAGGTGTCATATTTCATGATTGAATCGATGAGCTATGCAATATTTTCATACCTTTTCTTGTTACAAAGGTTTCCATATTTTCAAAAAAAAAATCAAAAAATTAAAAAAATGTAAATAGGGTATACCCTAAAATAAAAATCAAAGGATGAAAAGAATTAAAATGGCCAAAAAAGTGAAAGAAATGAACCCCAAACAAAAATAGACCAGGAAAGTGTGCAAGTCTAAATGCCACTACTATTTCATTTTCTGTAATAAGCAATTGTGTGCAATGTGTTAAACTTTTGCCACAATTTCTGAAAAGTCAAACTGTTTAAACTTGACTCATTCATTTTTCAATTTCATGTTGTAGAATAGAGAATAAATATCTGGCCAAACAGTTTAATCTTGGCATATAAGTAGATAGGTAGAGTGAATAAAATGATTTCAACAGTTTAATCTGAGCCCTTGGATGTAATAAGGTTAGAATTAGATAGATTTTCATGTGTAAAAGTGTGATAAGGGTTTGCCAGTCTAAGTGCACCCTAATAAAGAAGAAAAAATGGTAGGGTAAAGTAGATAGGGTAGGTAGATGATGTTGCAAAATTACATGTGAGGAATGATGGCTTTAGATGTGGTAAATCTTTTACTTTAATCACAAGTGCATAGGCATACAATACATTGAAGAATTTCAAGCAATGCAAAGTCAGATTATTAACTTCCCTTCTCATTTTTCTCTAAACATTTCACTAATTTCCCCTAAGTACTAAGGTATTTGAAGATTAAAGGGGCTGAAGGCATTTCCTTGACTTTTGGAGGGACCGGACCCTCGACCCACTAATCGGTAAAGCCTAAATACTTAAAATCATTTATCATAACATTCATTCACCTCTAAAAAATCTTTTCCTAAGTAAAATCCCATTTTACTTAGGAAAAATCATATAATATTTCGCATAAAAACCCTCCTCATAAAAGCATAAGTTAAAAACATTAACCTAATGTTTACACTTAGCGCTTCTTTCATTTTTTCATATTAACTTCTAATTTTATTATTTAAATCCCTGTAAATTCCCCTTTTCCCGTATTATTTTAATAATAAAATTCCCAAATAATAATATCCTGCCCCTTTGGTTGAAAAATAACCATATTAATGTATTAATCATGATTAATTAGTCAAATCTTTGATTAATCGTGAGTGCATTTCTCTGCCATATCAATAAGGGTTAATTAATCCTCATGATTAATTAATAACTTGAATCCGCCAATCAAATCATCCCCGATGCGATTAATTCAAAATAAATTACATTGGGCCCGCTCGTTATCTTTCCGTCATCTCATAACCCCGACCACTGTTCGATCAACAGATCTCAGATCTATGGTTGATATCAATATCGCTAGCCATCCTCGTTCGAACGATAACGCGCGATGGCCAAGCGGTTTTCTGAACAGTACCGCGCCACGCGTCATTCATCGTATGGAATCGCTCGCCCTCCACCCAAAACCACCTTTCCCCAAAAGCGGTGCGATCTCATACCGCTTACCGCCTCCCACTAACGACAAAACTTCACATCTTCAAGTCAGCGCCATTTTTCCACTGTTCATTCAAAGCTTACCCACCAATATCAACCGTTTACCCGTTTAAACACAAACACCCTAGTGTTGCTCATTTTCGCCTGATTGTGTAGTAAAACCGTTTGTAACTCAGCTACGCCACTTGAAGCCTCTGTTAACCAATTCGAGCATGGTTTAACTCCCAAAAATCATTCTAGATTCACTCCACAGACCTCTCAACATCAAATGAAACCTTTTCGACCTCCCCTGCAAACCAATGCTTTCTTAACAATTTGTTTTGTTTTACAGGTGATCAGAAGACCACATCCTTGGATAAACAGTCTTAATACTAGTCATAATACTTGTTTACTCCAAGAGTGTTATCAAATCTATTCAAACAGAGATGGAAGATAAAGCATACAGTTGAAAGACAAGCAAAGGAAACAGGGTATTAAATGATTTACTGTTGAAACAGACAGTAAAAACCTAAACTACACATTGAAGGTAAAAGGAAACAGTAAAGAATAGTCAAAGAGTATCAGGATTAAAGAGTATCAGATTGAAGACCAATTCAAGTAAATCAGTTAGCATGAAGATAAAACAGCAGGGAAGACAGTTACAAAACATAACATACAAGTTTATGACAAAGTGAAGACAGATAAAAAATAGAGCGGTAAAAAGTAAAAATTAAACAGTAGACAGTGAAAGTAAACATGAAGATATTAGGGGTTAAAAAAATATGAAAACACATTCACCAGCCACCATGAATTTTATCCAAAGTAAAAGTGCAAAACAGTCAAAAGAAGTTTAAGGTTAAAAGATGAAATTAGAGCAAAAATGGTACATTCTTCACAAATTTCCTATTTAAGTCATAGTTTTGCAGAAACTATTGTGATCAATCCAAGATGTATTTTGAAAAACTGAAGGAGGCTTATGTTCTTAAGAGGACCATATACGAAAGCCTCTCTCACTTTTCTAACAGCTATTATGGTTTTGGAAATATTAAACAATGTTGGAAAGCACTTTTTGTAGAAAATTCCAGTTAAGTCATCATTTTTCAGAGCAGATTTTGGCCAATACGAAATACATCATACAAAAATGAAGGCGGTTTTTGTTCCTAAGATACCCATATAAAAAAACCTATCTCAATTTTTGCACAGTAATTTCATAATCAGAGATACACGCACATCTTTACAGGCTATTTTTCAGACTCTGTAAAACTCTGTTTTACACATATTTTTACAGAGACTATTGTGCACATCTGGAGAGGCATTTTTGGAAACGGAAAGAGGTTTATCTCACCAACATATTAATGCACAATAACCTCTTTCAATTTTTACATATATATTACGGATTGATAAATAAAAATATAGCATTGGACCCCAATTTTGCAGAATTGTTGGAGCAGAATGCACAAAGAAAGGAAGCAGTTAGTGACTTGGATGCCTCATCATCAACTAAGAGTTGGATAAAATTTGAATTCTCCTCTTTGTCATCACCTATCCATAAAAAATAGTTCCAAATAGAAGCATTATTTTGAGTTTCCTTTACTTATGTTCTATTTATGTAAAATAGTTGGAGAGATTTGTGAACTAATCTTGATATTTTTTCAAGATATTTTAGTTTAGAATTTGTATAAATACTTAAATCTTGGAAGTATTTTGGGTGGATTTTTTAGACATTGTTGTAACATTGAATATTTGGAATAAAGTGCTATTGGAGAAATTTTTTGTGGCTAAGCTGGATGATGAATTGAAGCGAAAGACTTTTTACAGGATTCATGTGTCAGACTACGGATCAATAAGTATCTTTCCCTTGTGTTTTAAAGTCTTTATATCTGCTTATTATATCATTGTGTTTCATTTCTGAATGGCTAATGAAAAGGAATAAATCAGAAGGTACTTAAGTGTAATCTGATTTTAATCATTGTTATTCTAAATTTTTTCTTCTAAACTGGTTTTAAACAGTGAATTCTTAATTGCTCATGTTTTTCTAGTTTAAAAATTTTGGTTATTTAATAAAGAATTCTTAATTGCTCTTTGTTAATAATCACTCAATTTTCCCTCTTATGAATGTGTTGAAAGATTCTTAATTTCCTTTCATCCATTTTAAATCCATTCCATTCACTTTAAATCTAAAATTGTTCTCTGTTTGATTATCTTGCCCTGTAAAACCATCTTTTGTCTAGAAACTTAATCCAGTGAAGCCATATTTTTGACTCCATAGTCCAATGGCCTGAACTACTCAATCTTGCCCTTAGCTATCGAATTCCACCACCCAAATTCAAACAAAACCCCTGAACGTTATAACTATTCTTCTAAAAACAAAGCTAAATTATATAGAGAGAGCCCTCTCTGGGTATAGATTGGCTAGATTCTGTACCTAAAAGATTGGTTTGTGGTTACCTCAGACCCCTTTCCTCTTCCCAACAACTTCAAGGAAAATATGAGTGATAACATAGTGGCGACTCCACTGGGGACCTGAATAATTTTATTGTTACTGTGTTTACTTTATAAACTACACACAGAGCCTGAAGTTAGCCAGGTAGCCTTTGAACTGCTTTTGCTCTGCAATTGCAAAAGTAAATAAATGCTGCTTCAGTCTATCTCTGGTCTAGTTTATGGATTGAACATCTGGTTTCAAATACTTGATCAGTTCCTCTTGTCAAATAAGTCTTTAAGAAAGTTTAAATCTCATATCTAAAGCCTCTTAAAGAAATCATAGAAGTTGTTTTGAAAATTCATAAAAAAACAAAATAATCATAAAATACTCAAAATTTGGTTTCCTAAAGAACTAACTTTTTCTTCAGAATTGTTTTACAGGTTTAGATCTGATCTATGATGGTGTATAGGGATCAGACACACAAAGGTTAAAATCATCCACCTGGCGACTCCAAAATCATTTTCACTACTAAGACTCCACTGGAGGAATGAACCTGAAAGAACAATACGAAAAGATCAGGCTTTTAAATTGGATTGTTATCCAAGACATTATGTTCTTTCTAAATTGATAGAGTTTTCCAATATATATTGTATTTTAGAGAATATCTTAGAGTAGTTTTTAATTTATCTCTTTTGAAAATTGTAAATATAAAATCTCTATGCACATTTGAGCATCATTCTTCTGACTCTTTTGATATCATTTTCTAATCAAGACAATGTTGATCAAAGATCCATAGCTTCAAGTTTCAGAGCAATTCCACAACCAAATAATCCATATTCCAAAGCATTAATAGTGATACAGGATGACAGGGTTTGTGGAAAATATTTCATTTGATGAAATTTTAAATGAATTCAGGGATGAGTTATCAAAATTTCAGCTTGATGAAGATTTTTTAAGAGTTGTATTTATAATTGTCAAAATAATAAAATGCTCTCATGAAACTAAAATGTGTTTTCTTAATTTAGTTGTTGAAAAATATGAAAATGAAATTAAAATTTTGCATTCTCAAATTCAGTTGTATAATTTTCGAGATCCTAAAGAATTCTTACAAAATCTTCCTTTTCCAAACCATGAGGAAATTGTACTACCTTTTGATTTGCAGATTGAGGATGATTATGCTTTCAAGAGAAAAACTGAAGAATTAGTTGCAGGGTTTAGTATTGAGGATACAACTGATAAATTAGACAATGAAGGCCCAGAAGAAACTATCACACTTTATGCTTTTGTTGATCCTATTGCAAATTATATGGAGGTTCTTCTCAACTCAAATTCTTTAACATGTTTTCTCTATGAGGACCAAATACATCAGCAGTGGCCTTTATATATCACAATTTCGATTATGTGGGTACATGATCAAATTATGCTTCTGATTTCACTGACAATCAGTCAAGCAGTTCATTTGTTTCTGCAGTTGTTTGATTGGCTTCATTGGCATTTTTGTATTATTTAATTCAACCTGTTTTTAAATAATATAGAGTAGGTAGGATTTCAGTTTGATTTAATTCAGTTTTCAGTAGATAATGAAATAAATTCTAAAATATTTGAATCTAATCAAAAGGCCCTAAGATCTTGATGATTTACTAATTTGGTTTGAAGGTCACAACACCTTTTAGTTTCAGGTCAGATCTCAAGTTGTGCAGGAAAAGGTTAAAAATATTTTTGATAAAAAGACTAAGAATGAAGATTCCCACCTAAATTACAAGTTGCTCAAGTGGGATTCAAGTAGGAAGAATAAAGGTTTGGTGTTGATTGGATAGTAACTTGCTGGAGTTGAAGCCCGAAGAGAAGGCCCTAAGCTTCACAAGTGTTACAGTCATACATACTATAAAGCAACCAGCAGAAGGAGAATTCAAAGCACAGTCAAACTCATTCAGAAGGCCATATGACCTGTTGTTCTTGACTTTTCACCAGGAAAAGCCATCCCCAAGTGGAGCCAGTGTTAGACTCCTATACCAATAGGTGTCATATTTCATGATTGACTCGATGAGCTATGCAATATGTTCATACCTTTTCTTGTTGCAAAGGTTTCCATATTTTCAAAAAAAAATCAAAAAATTTAAAAAATGTAAAGAGGGTATACCCTAAAAGAAGAATCAAAGGATGAAAAGAATAAAAATGGCCAAAAAAGTGAAAGAAATGAACCCCAAACAAAAATAGACCAGGAAAGTGTGCAAGTCTAAATGCCACTACTATTTCATTTTCTGTAATAAGAAATTGTGTGCAGCTTGTTAAACTTTTGCCACAATTTATGAAGAGTCAAAATGTTTAAACTTGACTCATTCATTTTTCAATTTCATGTTGTAGAATAGAGAATAAATATATGGCCAAACAGTTTAATATTGGCAGATAAGTAGATAGGTAGAGTGAATAAAAGGAGTTCAACAGTTTAATCTGAGCCCTTGGATGTAATAAGGTTAGAATTAGATAGATTTTCATATGTAAACGTGTGATAAGGGTTTGCCAATCTAAGTGCACCCTAATAAAGAAGAAAAAATGGTAGGGTAAAGTAGATAGGGTAGGTAGATGATGTTACAAAATTACATGCGATGAATGATGGATTTAGATGTGGTAAATCTTTTACTTTCATCACAAGTGCATAGGCAGACAATACATTGAAGAATTTCAAGCAATGCAAAGTCAGATTATTAACTTCCCTTCTCATTTTTCCCTAAACATTTCACTAATTTCCCCTAAGTACTAAGGTATTTGAAGATTAAAGGGGCTCAAGGCATTTCCTTGACTTTTGGAGGGACCGGACCCTCGGCCCAATAATTGGAAAAGCCTAAATACTTAAAATCATTTATCATAACATTCATTCACCTCTAAAAAATATTTTCCTAAGTAAAATCCCATTTTACTTAGGAAAAATCATATAATATTTTGCATAAAAACCCTCCTCATAAAAGCATAAGTTAAAAACATTAACCTAATGTTTACACTTAGCACTTCTTTCATTTTTTCATACTAACTTCTAATTTTATTATTTAAATCCTTGTAAATTCCCCTTTTCCCATATTATTTTAATAATAAAATTCCCAAATAATAATATCCTGCCCCTTTGGTTGAAAAATAACCATATTAATGTATTAATCATGATTAATTAGTCAAATCTTTGATTAATCATGAGCGCATTTCTCCGCCATATCAATAAGGGTTAATTAATCCTCATGATTAATTAATAACTTGAATCCGCCAATCAAATCACCCTCGATGCGATTAATTAAAAATAAATTACATTGGGCCCGCTCGTTATCTTTCCGTCATCTCGTAACCCCGACGACTGTTCGATCAACAGATCTCAGATCTATGGTTGATATCAATATCGCTAGCCATCCTCGTTCGAATGATAATGCGCAATGGCCAAGCGGTTTTCTGAACAGTACCGCGCCACGCGTTGTTCATCGTATGGAATCGCTCGCCCTCTGCCCAAAACCACCTTTCCCCAAAAGCGGTGCGATCGCATACCGCTTACCGCCTCCAACTAACGACAAAACTTCACATCGTCAATTCAGCGCCATCTGTCCACTGTTGATTCAAAGCTTACCTGCCAATATCAACCGTTTACCCATTTAAACAAAAACACCCTAGTGTTGCTCATTTTCGCCTGATTGTGCAGTAAAACCGTTTATAACTCAGTTGCGCCACCTGAAGCCTCTGTTAACCAATTCGAGCATGGTTTACCTCCCAAAAATCATTCTAGATTCACTCCACAGACCTCTCAACATCAAATGAAACCTTTTCGGCCTCCCCTGCAAACCAATGCTTTCTTAACAATTTGTTTTGTTTTACAGGTGATCAGAAGACCACATCCTTGGATAAACAATCTTAATACTCGTCATAATACTTGTTTACTCCAAGAGTGTTATCAAATCTATTCAAACGGAGATGAAAGATAAAACATACAGTTGAAAGACAAGCAAAGGAAACAGGATATTATTTGATTTACTGTTGAAACAGACAGTAAAAACCTAAACTACACATTGAAGGTAAAATGACATAGTAAAGAACAGTCAAAGAGTATCAGGATTAAAGAGTATCAGATTGAAGACCAATTCAAATAAATCAGCTAGCATGAAGATAAAACAGCAAGGAAGATAGTTACAAAACATAACATACAAGTTTATGACAAAGTGAAGACAGATAAAAAATAGAGCGGTAAAAAGTAAAAAGTAAACAATAAACAGTGAAAGTAAACATGAAGATATTAAGGGTTAAACAAATATGAAAACACATTCACCAGCCACCATGAATTTTATCCAAAGTAAAAGTGCAAAACAATCAAAAGAAGTTTAAGGTTAAAAGATGAAATTAGAGCAAAAATGGTACATTCTTTAGAAATTTCCTGTTTAAGTCATAGTTTTGCAGAAACTATTGTGATCAATCCAAGATGAATTTTGCAAAACTGAAGGATTTTTAAGTTCTTAAGAGAACCATCTACGAAAACCTCTCTCATTTTTCTAACAGCTATTATGGTTTTGGAAATATTAAACAATGTTGGAAAGCACTTTTTTCATAAAATTCCAGTTAAGTCATCATTTTGCAGAGCAGATTTTGGCCAATAAGAAATGCATAATTCAAAACCTAAGGAGGTTTGTTTTCCTAAGAGACCCATCTACAAAAACCTATCTCACTTTTTTCACAGTAATTTCAGAATCAGAGATACATGCACTTCTTTACAGGCTAGTTTTCAGACTCTGTAAAACTCTGTTTTACACATATTTTGTACAGAGACTCTTGTGCACATCTGGAGAGGAATGTTGGGAAACTGAAAGAGGTTTATCTCACCAACATATTAATCCACAATAACCTCTTTCACTTTTTACATATATATTACGGATTGAGAAATAAAAATATATCATTGGACCCAAAGTTTGCAGAATTGTTGGAGCAGAATGCACAAAGAAAGGAAGCAGTTAGTGACTTGGATGCCTCATCATCAACTAAGAGTTGGATAAAATTTGAATTCTCCTCTTTTTCATCACCTATCCATAAAAAATAGTGCCAAATAGAAGCATTAGTTTGAGTTTCCTTTACTTAAGTTCTATTTATGTAAATAGTTGGAGAGATTTGCGAACTAATCTTGATATTTTTTCAAGATATTTTAGTTTAGAGTTTGTATAAATACTTCACTCTTGGAAGTATTTTGGGTGGATTTTTTAGAATTTTCTCTAACATTGACTATTTGGAATAAAGTGCTATTGGAGAAATTTTTTGTGGCTAAGCTGGATGATGAATTGAAGCGAAAGACTTTTTACAGGATTCATGTGTCAGACTACGGATCAATAAGTCATCTTTCCCTTGTGTTTTAAAGTCTTTATATTTGTTTATTATATCATTGTGTTTCATTTCTAAATGGCTAATGAAAAGGAATAAATCAGAAGGTACTTAAGTGTAATCTGATTTCAATCATTGTTATTCTAAATGTTTTCTTCTAAACTGGTTTTAAACAGTGAATTCTTAATTGCTCCTGTTTTTCTAGTTTAAACATTTTGGTTGTTTACTAAAGAATTCTTAATTTCTCTTTGTTAATAATCACTCAATTTTCCCTCTTATGAATGTGTTGAAAGATTCTTAATTTCCTTTTATCCATTTTAAATCCATTCCATTCACTTTAAATCTAAAATTGTTCTCTGTTTGATTATCTTGCCCTGTAAAACCATCTTTTGTCTAGAAACTTAATCCAGTGAAGCCATATTTTTGTCTCCATAGCCCAATGGCCTGAACTACTCAATCTTGCCCTCAGCTATTGAATTCCACCACCCAAATTCAAACAAAACCCCTGAACGTTATAACTAGCCTAATATCTTCTAAAAACAAAGCTAAATTATACAGAGAGAGCCCTCTCTAGGTACAGATTGGCTAGATTCTGTACCTAAAAGATTGGTTTGTGGTTACCTCGGACCCCTTTCCTCTTCCCAACAACTTCAAGGAAAATCTGAGTGATAACATATACTATTATGGTATTGATGTATTCTTTATTTTCTACAAAACAATTTTTTAAAGAATGTTTATGTGTTAATAAAATTTACATAATTGACTAAAAAACCTAAACATTTCACTTGAAATTTTCACCATAAACTTTCAAGTTTTCATATACATATAAGTTTGGTATAAAAGCTTTGGTTCTTAGTTTGTTTTAAGGGTTTAATTTTGTTGCAAGTGTTTCTAATGCTTATAAGGTTGAATCTCAAAAGAGGAGATGGCAATCTTGTGGTTTATATTCCTCAAGCTAAGTCAAGGTTAAGGAGAGCACATTTGCCACAATCTCCACCAAAAATTTCACCTCAATTTTCACCAAAAGCTTCAATAGCCATGGCACATGAAGGAGAGCCTGAAAATATGTCAAAGGATGAGAAGGATTTCATAAAATCATTCTTTTACATGACACAAATGGTGAAAGTTCTCTATGAAGAGAGGAAAACAAGGTTACAACAAGGAGAGAGCTCTAATCCTCCAAAGGGAGTTGGAGATAATTCTCCAAAAAGATATGGAGGAGATGGGGACAAGCCTCCAAAAGGGAATGGTGAAAAACCACCATTAAGAATTCCTTTCTCTTTGCATTGATCCTCACCTCCATATTCACCATCATCATATTCTACATCCACCCCTTCACAAACACCTCCACATTCTCCAAATGGACATGGTAAAAATCCACTTTTAAAACTTGACATAAAGTTTGAATTGACTATGTATAATGGAGAGGTAAAAGATAAGAGATTATATAATTAGGTTCATCAGCTTGAAGTGTAATGTAGGATAAAAAGGATCAAGGATGATGATACCACGATTCAACTTTCTTCATTAAGGTTGGAAAGTGCAACACTCATTTGGTGGGAAGCCAAAACTCAAGAGGACATGAAGAAACATGGTAAGGTTTTATTTTCTTGGAATGATTTTGTTGCTGCAATAAGGAGACAATTTATCCATTAGCATACATGAAAAAATCTATCATGGATAGGAAAATCTTTAGGCAATTAAAGGGTCAAAGTGTGCAAAGTTATACCCAAGAGTTTAGAAGGAGAGCACTGATATTGGGTGTAGATTTTCTATCTCAAGATACTTTGATGAGATAAATTGGAGGTTTGCATAGCTATATGAGACACACTATTCTCATGTTTAACCCTGCAAGTTTATATGAAGTTTGTGTATGAGCCACACATCTAGAAGCAAGAAGGAAACATGTTTCTGATGAAACAAGTGAGAACACCTTTAAGTCTGGAGAAAAAGGAAAGGGTAAGTTCAACAGAAAAGGAAAAAATAATGCTTCCGTTAAGATGGAGAAAGAAAAACTTGCATGCAAAAATTGTTCCAGAGATGGCCATGATGAATATCATTGATAGAAACTTCATCCAGAGATGAGACCCAAAAATTTTAAGCACGAGGAGAATGAAAAGACGGCTACAACTACACAACATGATTTAGGTTTTGATTCCGGGGATGAAACAAAGATCACATCCATGGGTTTGAAAGG
This sequence comes from Pinus albicaulis, assembly GCA_034641835.2. NCBI lineage: Eukaryota > Viridiplantae > Streptophyta > Pinopsida > Pinales > Pinaceae > Pinus > Pinus albicaulis. The sequence goes on along the minus strand of CM076572.1, from coordinate 11,340,830 downwards.
TAATGAAATTGCAAGTAATATTTCTTAAAATTGTCTCAATGATACTCAATATGAAAGAATAAGAATTGAGCTTTTCCACATTAGATGTTTTTCAAAACATACCATTATAGGCACACTGTTTGATAGTGGTTCACAAGAAAATATTATCTCATAATACATTTTCAAGAAGTTGAATTTAGAGTATCATTCCTCAACCTAAGCCTTATCCTTTAGGTTGGGTATGTGAGAATGCAAAATTGCAGGTGATAAGGAAGTGCATACTTAGATTTGCAATCACTGCAAACTTTCTTGATGAAGTTGAACTTGATGTAGTTGATCCACTTGATATATGTGGTATAGTTTTGGGAATCCCATATATTTATGATAGGAGAGCCATTTTTCATCGCCATGAGAAAAAATATCATTTGTTCAAGAATTGGATTGAGTACATTGTTAGAGCGCATAGAAAGAAATTGAGTTTGTCTCTTGTTAATGCTGGACACATGAAGAGAATTGCTAATACTAGTTAGAATTTTGCATTGTTAATGTTCAAGAATAAACATGTTGAGGAACCTAAAGCTTTTCAAGGATATGAATCAATTGTGAAATCTGATTTAATTGAGGTTTCTAATTCATGTGATAATATTTTTTAGGAGTCTAACATGTTTCCTCCTAAAAGAGGTAAACAAGATGAAGTGAATTTGCAGCAGGATGCATCATTGTGGATCATGTTAGTCATCAGTATTTTTTGCATGTTTTGATGACTAGATTCCTTGGCTGAGCTTTCTATAAGCTAATCTCAATCTATCAATTTTTCATCTAGAAAACACCTCAAACAAATTTTTTTCTTCCTACCCCTCCCTTTCAACCTATGATGGGAATGGTCTTCAGTTTTCAAGTCCTATCACAATTCAACAAAACCTTCCCTATCTATAGATGTCATATGCTTTGTTTTTATGCTATCAAAGTCCCCTGTTTTCATATAACTCACTATACAACATTAGAAAAAGTGTATACCCCTTTCTCACTAATCATTTTGTCATATGATAGCCTACTCATGCCTAAGAAACTATTCAGAATCTATGAAAAAATCTGTAGGTCTAGGTGGTGGTGTTTAGGGAAAATTCCTGGACAAAACTGTCTTAAACCAAAAACCTTGTTTTCAGCATCAGTTAGCCATCATTTTCTTCCCATCCTGCAAAACAACACCCTGGTCTACCCTTAGGTCATACACCACTAAATGGTTGCTTTGTTTCATTTCAGCAAAGCTCAGAAATACTCATTCCAGGAAAAGAGAAGAATTCTAAAGTTTCATGAATGAAGAAAGTGATCAATTCAAGCATGATTTTAAGACATATCAAAAATCTCTCTAGAAATCATAGACATCTACCAAATGCATCTCTGCAGGGGTGTATTGAGTGATGATAGTATGCTAAATTGGAGAAAAGGATCAAATTAAAACAAGTTTCTCATGTTGTGGTAGTTTGCCATCATAAATCAGATAAAGTGCAGTTATTGAAGAAAGAATACATAAAGGTTTCAAATCCATTTAAAAAGGAGGGAAAAGTCATTTTGAGATATCATTCAAAAGGAAAAATCTAAGAGAGCTCATTCAATATTTATTTGGCAAAGAGGTTTTTCATTTTTTTAAGGTTTTGGGCAGCCATCGTGCAAAATGGAAGGTCGCGACGCGCCTAGAAAACGATGCGACACACCTGTAGCATCTGCCTGAAGATATTTGTACATGGCGCGATGCACCTGGAGTCACGCCTGACGTGCAACATATTTCCGCTCAGTGCCCGGCTCGTCACTTACCACCCGCCTTGCCCAGCTCCATATGGGCCCTTGCCTACACTTCACGTAGTCTTGGACACATCTATCACCTCCTCGACCTCCAATCATTATGTTTCCCCTTCTTCTCATGAATCTACTCCTCAAAGGCAAGCATCACCCATAATTGATAGTGAGAAAGAAGAAAGTGGCAAAAGAAAGCAAGGAGGTGATGAGGAACAAAACAGTCCTCAGACAGACAATGAAGAGGGTAAGGAGAGAAAATGAGGCACTTCTCAGCAAAGAAATGATCATGAAGACAGTGACAGTAAACAAAAAAATGAGGACAGTGAAGAAGGAAACCCACACACAGCTAGTGAATACATTCCTCAAGAGACAAGTAAGGAAAACAGGGAAGATAGTGATAGCATGCAGAGAACAAAAGAAGGCGGTCATGATGAAGACATCCCACCACAAACTGAAATAAATATTCATAAAGGTGAGGGCAGCTTGCATGAAGGACTTCAAAACAGTAAGCAAGATGAAGACAACCCTCACTCAACTCAAAACAGTGAAAGTGGCAATCAGAAGAAAAATGAAGACAGTGGCAGTCAAGCTCAAAGCAGTGAGGAGGGTAAAAAAGACAGTCCTAAAGATAGTCATGACAAAGTCAGAGGCAGTGAACAAGGAAACCCTAACAAAGAAGACAAAAACAATGATAAGGGTGAAGGTGGAAATCTACATGAAGAAGACAAACACAGTGAGCATGAAAATAGCCCTCAAAGACATGTGCTTGCTGCCTCTCCTAGACAAGGGGCCATGAATCTTTCCTCAAAGGTGGCAAAGCCTAAAATCACCAAGTCTACAAAGAATAAAACCATTCAAGAAGTGACTACTAATGTCACTAGGGCGCTAAGGAGTAGAGGAAAATTGCCTAAGAAAGAGATTGTTGAATTGCCAAAGAGAACAAGAGCAAATAAACCTATTCAAGCCTAGGGCAAAGAAAATATTGAACAGCAAGAAAGAAGCCATGAACATGAAAGGGAATTTAACATAATACAGGTAGATAATGATGATGAAGGCGATCAAATCAGAATTCTCAAGTCCCTTTTGCAGAACAGGGAAGCTCAAATTAAGGACTTAGAAACTAACCTAGAAAGGTCAAAGGACCTCATTCACTTTCTACAAATTCAAAATAGACAAATGAATGGGAAAATGGCCATCTACGAGGCCCGAACACTCAAATATCAAAGAAAGTCACATAAAGCACAGGTGAAGCTTGATGAGTACATGATCAAATTTTTTGATGATGAAGAAGAGGAAGGACCATTAAGGAAAGGGCCTAGGACCATGGGTTTTAGGAAAGCATTGAAGAATAAAAGGGAGGAAGAATCAACCCTTGCTCAGCAGTATCCTCTCACATACCTACTTTCCCAAGAGATAGAAAATGACAAGAAGTATTGGCTTGAAAGAGCAAATAAACATTTGGAAACCAAATTGAACAAGGCCAACAAAGATTTGGACCTGCAAAGGAGAATGACTGGGCATTACAAGAAAATTGAATCAATTTTCCCGAAAGAAACTAAGATATGCCTAAGCCAAGCTCAAAATTGCCCAAAAGAGGCGCCTGGTGGAAAAAAGAGGAAAAAGCCAATCTCAGCTTGGAATGTTGGCTCGAGCTTCTATGCATGTTTCTAGAAACCCTTAAGGGGTTCACTCACCAAATTGGGCAATTTTGGACATAATCTTGTTTTTTGTGATTTTTGGGCTTGATTGCATAAATTCATGGGCGCTGCCATTTTTTCTTGGAGCATCATCAATTGATGGAAGTTACATTTTTGGATGCATTAAATTCGAGGGAGTATACTCAGAAATTTTCATAACAAATGAAGTTGTTTTGGTCCCTCAAAAAGGCCAAAAACAATCATTTTTCAACATTCTGCCCCTTATATCAGCAAGTGCTACACTCCTATATTTTTTCACTCTTTCTAATTTTTGACAATTTCTCAGCATAATTTTGGAAAAAATAAAGTATTTTTGGAAAGTATACATATAGGGCTTTCCAACGAGCCATCACGGGCCTTGTTTCGACATCGAAAAGTGCCTCAAAAGTCCTCTGCAAGACAGACTTTTTTCTGTTACTACGCTCCTATAGAATTTTGCTGAAAAGTAGTTTTCTAAGTATGACTGGCCAAATGTGCGTTAGGCAAGTTTATCTCTTGTGTCAGGCCTAAAACGTGATTCCTCTTTGCTATTTTAGTCCGAAAATATATTTTTAGAGGATATTTTGTGCTTTGGACCTTGTAAGGCCTCAAGGATAGTTTTAGATATTTGTTTTTGGCCAATGGCCTTCTAGTTGCTCTAGGTGGGTTTCCTCCTCTTTGGCCTATATAATCCAAGAGGATTCATTGTAACTAGAGGAGAAATTGATATATTGAGAGCAATACAAAACATTATGAGCTTGGAATAAATACTTGTTTTATGAAGTGGATGATGTCTTGCTTGGCTTGATGGTGGAGGAGCATTGTGTGCAGGATTCCATGGCTTGGTGAAAGGTGATGTTTCTATGATTTTTTTATGTTTCCTTGTTTTCATTAATGTTCCATACTTCTCATTCGCTGTAGATCAGAAAATTATATGTTGATACATGCTCATGGAAGCACCTCAAACATCCTACATGTTACAACTTTGATGTTTTCCTCTTCTTGATCATTTCTAAAGGATTCATTCCTGCCCTTTAGGTCCATCAAGAAATTGTTATTTGTTTCATTTATGGTCAGTATGTTTTTCTATATTGTATGATTTAAGGTATTCCTTGCTTACTTATAGCTTCTCAAAACTCCATTTCTGAAATCTTTCTATGAAATATTGGTTGTTTTAGTTAAGTCAAAGAGGTCTTGTTCGATCTTGCCCTTTTTCCATGCTTGCAAACTTATTTCAGAGTTCCCGATAGCTCAAGATATGTTGTTTAGGAGTTCCCTCTTCATATATTTAGTTGTTTGTTTGTCTTATTTGTTTTCCCAACAGCTGAAGGTGATTCTCTAGAGTTAGAGGTTCTTATGCTTCTATGTATCGCCAGATTGTTTATCTTTCATATGTATTAGTTTGAGTTTTTTTCATAGAGGTTTATGTTTTGCCCTACCTCATGAATACCTGCTTTAAAACTATATATGTTTAAGATCTCTTTGTATTTCACAAACTTAATGTTCATTTCACTTCATTTTCACCCAAAGAATCCATTTACCTTGACTAAATCGGCCCTGTAGTACACCTTGTCCACCATTTATACAGTCTTGACTTTATCTAACCCCAAAGCCCTGTTGATTTGAAGAAATCTCTTTCTGTTTGTCCTTTTTGATCATTTTACCTCAAAAACCCAAAAAACAAACCAAAATATACTTAACATCTAGCCTAAAATCAAGCATACAAAGCGAACAAGTTCACATCCTTCGCGTAATAGAGAGAGCCATCTCTGAGTCCAGGAAGGCTAGGTCCTAGGACTCCAAAGCTTGGTCTAAGGTTTCCCTGTCATTTGGTTTACCAATTTTCCAAATCATGGGACCCCAACATAATGGAGATCACGGTGGGACTTTGAGTCAAAACATCCTAGGTATCCCTTAGGAACTCTCAAAGTCACAGTCAAACTTAGAAAACTTAAGTGTTGTTCGAAGAGTATAAACTAGCTCTTTCACCATCTTAGCAAAATGATGATTTAGTTATAGGACACTCTTACAAAGCTTAGGGCTACATATAGAAACTCAGAAAACCCCAAAACATCCTTAGATTGGTTTTTTGTCAGTATTGGTGGTGGACCATACACATATACCCTCAAAACAAATAAAAAAATACACTCGGAAAATCCACTAGCCTCCAGTAGGCCTATTACTCCACTAGTCCTTATAAACTCCCCTGGGAATGCATTGAGAAATCCTAATCATGTTGATGGTGGAAAACAAAGTTCAAATATTCCACCTGGCAACTCCACAACCCTCATTAGACCAAAAGACTCCACTGGAAGAGAACTCTAAATTGGTTGAAAAGATTCAGTGACCCTTTCTCATTTACAAACATGGATCCAAGGATACAAAAGAGATATGCTCCAATGAATAGAAATCATATCCCTGGATTCCCACACAAAATGCCTCAAATGAATTGGATAAATAACTTGCCTATATTTCAAAATGAAAAATTTGATGACCCCTTGTTACATCTCATCAAATTTCATATACATTTATGGAGGTTAAAGGTTGAATGGCATGAGGACTGCCTCATGAAAATGTTCATGGGGACATTAGAAGGAAAGGCAAGAGAATGGTATGAAGGCCTAGACCCTAGCACCTTGTTTTATTTTAAGGATTTCCACAAGGTATTCTATGAACACTATAAAAAATATTGTCCATCTCTGTCATTAGCTGAAAATTGCTGTGAACAATTCAAAGACCTCATTCAATACCTTGTGAACATTGATGAAGATTTAGGAAATTGGCATCCTGAAGACCTACTAGAGGAAATTCATGAATTTCATACTCAAAATAACTATCATGATAGCCAAGAAGAGTGGATTGAAGATAAAATCCATCAAGAAGTAGGAGAAAACCCACAGGCTCTCTCTGAAGACACAAGTGATGATTCATCGCCCCTACAAGATGAGGCTCAAGAAGATATCCAACCTCATAATTAGTCTTCTCTAGAGAAGGAAAACAATTGTTGCCCAATCCAAAGAAAATATAAAATGCCTCCTCCTTTAACTAAAGAAGAGACAGATCAGATGTTGAGAGTAAAACTAGCCTCTGAACCTTTACATAAGGAAAATATTCCTGTTTGTACCATTCCTACCTTACTTACTAAATAAATTGCTCATAAAGAAACAATGGAACAAATTGTTGTTGAGGTGTTAATACCTCCTCAAGAAGACATTCATCCTTGTGAGCAGTCACAAAAGGAAGAGAAACATCATAGTTCCATCCAGAGAAAGAGAAAGACACCCACCCTTTTAACAAAAGAAGAAAGCAATGAAATCCTAAGCATACAACCAGCATCCAAATTTTTTTGTAAAGAAGATATGTATATGTGTTCTACTGCTGACTTATCTACTAATGAATTTTCTCATACTGAAAGTACAGAACAGATTGATGCTGATAATAGAATATATTTTCAAGAAGACCTGGTGCCAAAGAATGGTCCTACTCATCAAGACAATGGCTCACAAACAGAAATCATCTCACTCAATCAGGGCATACCAAGATTGCTTGAAGGTAGCATAACATTGCATTCTGAAGCTGCCAAATCAGATAATCATAAAGAGGGAGAAGAGATTCTTTCTCAAAATGATCCCAAGGTTAGTCAAGTAAAGGAGGGAGTAATCCTAAATGAGGTCTATTTCTCAAATCCTCTAGGCCAGTTATTATTCGAAGACCCCTTTGCTGTTTCCTTAGAGACCTTTAAAGAGGGAGTAAAACATGCCAAGAACAGTTTGTGGTAGAGCTTAAAGAAAATTTGGGGCACTACTGTTTAGAAGAAGAAAAAGTGGGAGTGGCCTGCCAGCATACCTAAGAAGTGGAACAAAAATAAATCATCTAGTCACTTACTTGATTGGCTATACTGGAAAAAAGAGTTCACCTAATGAATGTACATCATGTGTAAAGTTAGATTAGGATAGACAGGTATGCAAAATAAGCTCAGCCCCATGAGCATATTTCTTTTAGATTTTTTTGAAAAAAACATAAAACACAAAAACAACAAGAAAAGTAGAAAAAGAGGGCAGATTCTAAAGAAATGGTACAGCCCCATACCCAAAAAATAGTCATGCTGAAAGTGCGCAAGTCTAAATGCCACTACTACTGCTCAAAAGATATCTTGTTCAGTTATCTAGCCTAATCATAACTGGACATGTTTTAAATTGATTGCTGATAAGTTAGTGGAAGAAGTGATAGTCAAATTGTGTAAGCTTGAATTGTTGATAAAATTAGATTAGGAAAAGACACTAGTTCCACACGCTCAAAACAAAACCAAAGAGGAAAGCAGGGATGAAAAACAAACTATGTATCCTAGCCCTGATTTTTCTAAAATCTCATTTTGTGCGAAAATAATATTTGTGTGCAGCTTGTCTTTTATGACACAAACACATGACAAATCAGACCATCTAATCCTGATTTGGTCATTTTTCAATTTCATGTTTTAGATTAGTAAATGAAATCCTGTCAAACAGCTTAATCTTGACAGTCGATCTAGCGTAGGTAGAGAATCAAAGGAGTTCATCAGTTTAATCTAAACTCCCGAAGGATATAAGTGTAGAATTAGATAGTTTTTATTTTTTCAAAAATATCATGTCAAAGGGTTGCTATTCCAAATGCACCTAAAGAAGAAAAAATGCTAGGAAATAATAGCTGGGTAGGTAGAGATGACATTGATGCTAATCATGCTTTTTCAGAAAAGCATCATTTTCAGAAATAACATCAAGAAAGAGAGAAATTTGCACCAATGGATAAGGCATTGGTCTTCACAAGCCAGAGATCTGCAATTCTGGACACCTCCCAAAAAGGAGCTACCCTCCCCAAATGGAGCCACTGTTAGTCATCAGTATTTTTTGCATGTTTTGATGACTAGATTCCTTGGCTGAGTTTTCTAGAAGCTAATCTCAATCTGTCAATTTGTCATCTAGAAAACACCTCAAACAAATTTTTGTCTTCCTACCCCTCCCTTTCAACCTGTGATGGGAATGGTCTTCAGTTTTCAAGTCCTATCACAATTCAACAAAACCTTCTCTGTCTATAGCTATCATAAGCTTTGTTTTTATGCTATCAAAGTGCCCTGTTTTCATATAAATCACTATCCAACATTAGACAAAGTGTTTACCCCTTTCTCACTAATCATTTTGTCATATGATAGCCTACTCATGCCTAAGAAACTATTCAAAATCTATGACAAAATTTGTAGGTCTAGGTGGTGGTGTTTAGGGAAAATTCCTGGACAAAATTGTCTTAAACCAAAAACCCTGTTTTCAGGATTAGTCAGCCATAATTTTCTTCCCATCCTACAAAACAACACCCTGGTCTACCCTTAGGTCATACACCACTAGATGGTTGCTTTGTTTCATTTTAGCAAATCTCAGAAATACTCATTCCAGGAAAAGAGCAGAATTCTAAAGTTTCATGAATGAAGAAAGTGATCAGTTGAAGCATGATTTTATGACACATCAAAAATCTCTCCAGAAATCATAGACATCTACCAAATGCATCTCTGCAGGGGTGTATTGAGTGATGATAGTATGCTAAATGGGAGCAAACAAGCAAATTCAAACAAGGTTCTCATGTTGTGGCAGTTTGCCATCATAAATCAGATAAAGTGCAGTTATTGAAGAAAGAAGACATAAAGGCTTCAAATCCATTTAAAAATGGGGGGAAATTCATTTTTAGATATCATTCAAAAGGAAAAATCTCAGAGAGCTCATTCAATATTTATTTGGTGAAGAGATTTTTCATTTTTTTAAGGTTTTGGGCAGCCATCATGAAAAAAGGAAGGTCGCGATGTGCCTGGAAAATGACGCGATGCACCTATAGCATCTGCCTGAAGAGATTTGTACACGGTACGACGTGCCTGTAGGGTGGCGCGACGCGCCTGGAGTCACGCCTGACGTGCAACATATTTCCGCCCGGTGCCTGGCCCGTCACTTACCGCCCACCTTGCCTAGCTCCACACGGGCCCTTGCCTACACTGCACGTAGTCTTTGGCACATCTATCACCTCCTCGACCTCCACTCATTATGTTTCCCCTTCTTCTCATGAATCTACCCCTCAAAGGCAAGCATCACCCATAATTGATAGTGAGAAAGAAGAAAGTGGCAAAAGCAAGCGAGGAGGTGATGAGGAACAAAATAGTCCTCAGACAGACAGTGAAGAGGGTAAGGAGAGCAAAGGAGGCACTTCTCAGCAAAGCAATGATCATGAAGACAGTGACAGTAAACAAAACAATGAGGATAGTGAAGAAGGCAACCGACACACAGCTAGTGAAGACACTCCTTAAGAGACAAGTAAGGAAAACATGGAAGATAGTGATAGCATGCAGAGAACAAAAGAAGGCGCTCATGATGAAGACATCCCACCACAAATTGAAATCAGTATTCATAAAGGTGAGGGAAGCTTTCATGAAGGACTTAAAAATAGTAAGAAAGATGAAGACAACCCTCACTTGTAAGGCCTCAAGGACAGTTTTAGATATTTGTTTTTGGCCAATGGATTTCTAGTTGCTCTAGGTGGGTTTCCTCCTCTTTGGCCTATATAATCCAAGATGATTCATTGTAAATGGAGGGTAACTTGATATATTGAGAGCAATACATAGCATTATGAGCTTGGAATAAATACTTATTTTATGAAGTGGATGATGTCTTGCTTGACTTGATGGCGGAGGAGCATTGTGTGCAGGATTCCATGGCTTGGTGAATGGTGATGTTTCTATGATTTGTTTATGTTTCCTTGTTTTCATTAATGTTCCATACTTCTCATTTGCTGTATATCAGAAAAGTATATGTTGAGACATGCTCATGAAAGCACCTCAAACATCCTGCATGTTACAGCTTTGATGTTTTCCTCTTCTTGATCATTTCTAAAGGATTCTTAACTACCCTTTAGGTCCATCAAGAAATTGTTATTTGTTTCATTTATGGTCATTATATTTTGCTATCTTGTATGATTTAAGGTATGCCCTGCTTACTTATAGCTTCTCAAAACTTCGTTTCTGAAATCTTTCTATGAAATATTGGTTGCTTTAGTTAAGTCAAAGAGGTATCATTCGATCTTTCCCTTTTTCCATGCTTGCAAACTTATTTCAGAGTTTTCGATAGCTGAAGATATGTTGTTTAGGAGTTCCCTCTTTAGATATTTAGTTGTTTGTTTATCTTATTTGCTTTCCCAACAGCTGAAGGTGATTTTCTAGAGTTAGAGGTTCTTATGCTTCTATGTATCGCCAGATTGTTTATCTTTCATATGTATCAGTTTGAGTTTTATTCATAGAGGTTTGTGGTTTTCCCTACCTCATGAATACCTGATTTAAAAATATATATGTTTAAGATCTCTTTGTCTTTGACAAACTTAATTTTCATTTCACTTCATTTTCACCCAAAGAATCCATTTACCTTGACTAAATCGGCCCTGTAGTACACCTTGTCCACCATTTATACAGTCTTGACTTTATCTGACCCCATAGCCCTGTTGATTTGATGAAATCTCTTTCTATTTGTCCTTTTTTATTAGTTTACCTCAAAAACCTAAAAAACAAACCAAAATATACTTAACGGCTAGCCTAAAATCAAACATACAAAGCGAACAAGTTCACATCCTTCACGTAATAGAGAGAGCCCTCTCTGAGTCCAGGAAGGCTAGGGCCTAGGACTCCAAAGCTTGGTCTGATTTTTCCCTGTCATTTGGTTTACCAATCTGTCAAATCATGGGACCCCAATAAATCATTGGTGTGAACAAGATGCTAGTGTTAAAGAATGCAGGGGTAAATAAACAAATGTAAAAGAAATTTGACAAAGAGGACATTGGTCACAAAAAATATTCTTGTGGGTTTCATAATGTGTTTGATTTTAATAAGGATGGTGCATGGTGATGGTGATCACATTTGGTAAAGATTTGAGCCAAGTGCAAGGCTAGACATCTTAAGCATCATCATGACGATAGTGTTCAAGGTGAAGTGAATTTGAAATTGCATAAGTTTTCTTTTTTTGAAGACCGAGGAGGGAATATTCATATTCCTTCAAAGGAAGTTTTATTTTCTGCAAAATATGAAAATTTGTATCAAGATGTCATTGTTGACAGCAAGACAAGGACTCCAAAATCAAGGAAAATGATGTACTTTCATGAAAATCTCAAATTGACAAATTCAAGGAAAGTTCAGTGGATTGAGACTGGAAGGGTGAGGTATTTTTACCCTCATCTATTTATTAACTGAGAAAGAGATTTTGGAGGTCCAAAAGCTTCTAGTTGGGAGGAATGATATCGTGGATCAGTTTAATTCTCAATTCAAAGTGCTCGAATTTTCTCGACACTAGCGCCAAAGTGCATATGTCATCTCCCTGAATCCAATGCAACTTGTTTCACTCAAAACCGATATTGAATGCTCCCGATATCTTGTTCTGATCAAATTGGAAAAAATCTACAAATTTTTGAATGTGGGTTGCAGGTACACCCAGTCAGTAGTCCATACGCTCACTAGGAATTTGACTAGGTTTGACTGTGTATTATGTGGGCCTATGAATGATCAACACTTGTCATAGTTTGATTGTTTCGATTTGGTGTGATTTTATTGGTTAATGGATTGTGTGGTGGCCCAATGTGGGAGGGCCACGTGAGCATATCAGTGGCTGCCATGTGGCCTTCTCTTGGCTATGCAAAATTTTGGTATGGATGAAGTAGGCCTCCACCAGTTATGAATTTGTTTGTGTTTTGTAACACCCTCTTCCCACATCTACCTAAGTAATCGGCCAACTAGGGTAAACATACACTGAGAGGATACTAATATGAAATTCAACCTCCTAGATGACCTTAAGGAAGTGGAACTGACGGAAACCTTAAAAAAAAAACCTTAAACAACATCAACAACACCTCTAGGAGGTAACCCAACCTCCCAGACCCCTGATCCTTGAGGGGGAGCTTATTTTTGATACTTTTGAGCCTTAGCCAAAGGTATGTAAGGGCAAGAGAGTAGTTATAAGCCTATAGTAATGGGCATGCCAAGGCAAGGTCACGACTAGGGCCCAAAAAATTCAGTTTTGTGCCTACAACTCTGGGATTTGGGGCACCATTTTAGCCTTAGAGCCAAAGTCACTACCCAAAACTTCCTGAAAATTTAAGAAAGGATAAATAAGATTAAAGCAAAGGTATGGAAACAATCACATTATCAAGAGCTCATATGGACCCCTCCTAGCCATGATAGGAATTTCTTCAAACATGTCACAAACATTGCATTTACAAGTATAAACAACAGCTTTAAACATGGGGGTATCTTACTTATCTAAGAATAGCTAAGAAGCATTTCTACCCTACATCATAAGATAAAATATAGTCTATTTGACCATAGATACATTGTGTATTGATTTACAGTTAAAAACATAGATAGAGCCATACATCATCACTGATCAAATACATGTTTATAACTAGCATAATAAAAAAAGAAATACAATGGATACAACAAAAAATAAATTCATACATAAACCAATACATTTGCATATTGAATACGAGATGAATGAGATATTCATTACTGAATGTAAAAACCAACTGGAGATGGGACTTCCACATTCCACTTGACCATATATTAGCTAAGCCAAGTCTCACTTCAACTAATCACCCTCGTGCCATATTCCAAGCATGAATGTGGGACTTTATCAAACACATAAATCAACACCAAAACGAGGCTACAGATACCAAACCTTCTCCAAAACCTCCACCACGTATAGTTTAAATGATGGTTCAGATGCATGGTTTAACCAGGAGCACCGTGGCCCGACGGTTAAGACATTGTGTTGTTTGTGAAGAGGTTCCAGTGTCAATTTTTGTAGAATGTTAACTTGGACCTTAACCAATTTTTGGTGGCCCCCATGCTTCCATGTGGTGGCCTCCAGTTGGGCCATGTGGCATCATGTGGTTTTCCAAATAACCAACCAACCAAAAAAGGCTAAACTAACACCATTTAGGGCCTGCCACATGTCAGGCTATTGTAGGCCCAAAAAAATTGACTTTAGACCAACCAGAAGAGCCCACATGGTAGCCTGCCACTGGCCCAAAATTTTTTCCACTCAGTTGTCATTTTTGGAAAATTTTCCTATTTTGGAAAATGAAAAAAACTCATTTCTAGGAGCATTTCCGCAAAACAAGTTGCACCAGATTCAAAACAACGAGATATACGCAGTTGTTCAGGTTCCACACCATTTCGACAACTTTAATTTTGAGCATATTTTTGTGCACCTGATCACTCCTCCCCACTGGATGATTTTGGACCCCAAAATATCACTTTCCGTTGTTCAGTGGATGAGGGTACAATTCCCTCATCTTTCCAATATTGATCCATTCGGCCTTACTTGGATTTTTTACTTTTAGCCCCACATGAAGGTACTCCACATTCACTCATTTTGAAGGCCTTGTTCTTATGTCAAGAATGGTATCTTTTTGTAGTTCATCTTGGTATTCAAGAGAAAAATCATCAATGGAAGGAATCTGAACATTTTCTCCTTGATACTCAACCAAAGGCGGCTCATACAACCATAATTTCTCAACATTAACAACAACATAAATTTTCATATATGAAGGAAAATTCAACTTGAAGGCATTATCACGAATATTTTCTAAAATTTTGAATATACCATATCGAATTAGTTTCAGTTTTTTACCTTCTCCTTGAAGCCTTTCTTTGCTAATTTGAAGCTAAAACTCATCACCGACTTGGAATTTGTAATCTACATGATTCTTATCGTGCCTTGTTTTGTAATTGACTTGGATATTTTCCAGATGTTGTTGAAATACTTGATGTATGAATTGGATTTGTTTAATGGGCCTTTTAGCTTTGTCTATGTCACTATGACCATCAATAGCAACATCCTTTCCAAAAATGAAATCCAAAGGAGACTTGGGAAATTATCCCAAATATGCCTCAAATGGCGATATTTGAGTTGAAGAGTGATGGACCTGATTGCAAGCATGTTGAATATTGTGCAAATGTCCATCCCACAACTTAGGATGTTTTCTACAATAACTACGAGGAAGATGTATCATCATCATGTTCACCGCCTCTATTTGACCATTTGTTTGTGGATGAAATGTTGACTCTTTTTCACTTTGGTGTCCATTAATCCCCACAATCTTGACCAAAAATTCCCAACAAAGAGACAATCTTGATCACTAACAATGGATTTGGGCAATCCAAAATTCACCCATACATTCTGAAAAAATAACTGAGCAGTTTGTTTAGCTGTAATTTTATTTTTACATGGCATCAAAATACACATTTTGTTGAACTTATCCACAACTACATAAAGATAATCATGATTCCTTTTTGACATAGGAAGACCTCTAACAAATTCCATAGAAACACTCTCCCATAGACTATAAGGTACTAGAAGTGGTGTGTACAATCTAACTTTCTTTTGCTAGGCTTATTGATAACACATAATGAACAACCTCTAATAAAGTGTGACACACTTTCAAGAATACGAGGCCAATCTCTGTAGATGTGCAACTGTCTTACTTACACCGAAATGACCAGCAATAAGAGAATTATGTGCCTCTCTGATAATGATGACTCTTTCTCCCTATGGAATACAAAGCTCGCCAATATGGTACAACAAGTTATCATGCATATGATAATCCAATTCCTCTACTTGGTTCCCTTGACTGAAAGTTGCATATACATCTTGAAAATAACTATATAAAGCATACTGTACAACATATCTCTCATACAAAACATAATTATTCTTAATAATAGTAGAAACACTAACAATAGGCCTAGAAATCATGTCAACAACTTTGTTATAGATACCTTTTTTATACCTTATCACCAAGTGGAATTGTTGCAGAAAACCCATCCATCGAAAATGCCTTGATTTTTGCATCTTTGTTTGTGATTGCAAGTATTGCAATGGTTGATGACCAGTGTGAATAGCTATTTCCTTACCCATCAAGTAGTGTTTCCACTTTTTAACACTTTGCACCAATGCATACAATTCCTTGTCATATGTAGGATAGTTAATCACTGTACCATTAAAAGTTTCTGAACGAAAATAGATGGGCTTACCATGCTACATGAGGATTGCACCCATGGAATAATCACTATCATTAGTCTGAATCTCAAATTAATGTCTCAAGTATGGAAGTGTAAGTACTGGGACTGAACTGATATTTTCCTTCAATGCATCAAATGCATTTTGTTTTTTACCTCTCCACTAGAAGACTTGCTTCACACTTTTCAATTCATGCAATGGAGCTACAATAGAAGAGAATTTAGTAATAAAATTCCTCCAATATTGGGCTGCTACCATATAGCTTCTTACCTCCGTAACTATTTTGGGATTTGGCCAATTCAAAATGACATCAACCTTGGAGGGATATATTTTCAATTCACCTCCTCTAACAATATGACCCAAATACACTAAAGAAGTTTTTCCAAACTCACACTTTGACATCTTTAAAAACAATTGTTCTTTCTTCAAGACATCAAGTACATTTTTGACATGCATGAAATTTTCTTCACAAGATTTACTGAAAATAAATATTTCATCTAAGTATACTACCACAAAATCATCTAGAAATGGCCTTAATACATCATTCATCACATGCATAAAGGTAGTTAGAGAATTGCAAAGACCAAAAGGCATAACTAGTCATTCAAACAAACCTTGTTTTGTTATGAATGTTGTATTCCATATGTTACCTTTAGCAATTATAATTTGATGATAGCCACTCCTTAAGTCCAACTTAGTAAATAATTTCATCTTTCAATTGATCAAGTAAATCATCAATTCTAGGAAGTGGGTAACGGTTCTTTGTCGTAATTGTGTTCAATGCACAGAAGTACACATACATGTGCCATGTTCCATCCTTCTTTGGCACCAAAAAAATAGGCGACCTACATGGCGAAGTACTTGGTTTGATGATCCCTTTTTCCAACAACTATTGAATTTCATTTTTACTTTCTACACTTTCCATCACTAACATCTGGTACATGCCAATGTTAGGAATAGGACAATCTTGCTGCAATTTTATTTCATGTTGGATTCCCCTCTTGGGAGGAAATCGTTTTGGCTCCTTTAACATCTCATCATATTGGTTAACAACCTCAACCAAATCAGATTTCAATATTGAGTCACAACCTTGAAAAGATTCATTCTCAACATCATTCTTTTGTTTGACTATTAAAAGCACAAAATTCTTGCTAGAGTTAATGCGTCTCTTCATTTGTCTAGCATTTACAAGTGAATGATTTAGTTTTTTTTCGATGTGCTATAAAAATGTACTCAATACAATCATTGAAAAAGTGATACTTGTTTTCATGGCGATGAAAAATATATTTCCTATCATACAAATATGTGCTTCCCAAAACAATTCTAGAAATATCAAGTGGAACTACATCAAGTTCAACTTCATCAAGAAACTTTGTTGTAAATGCAAATCTAAGTATGCATTTCCTCGTAACTTGTAAGTTTGCATTCTTTCATATCCAACCTAAAGGATAAGGTCTTGGATGAGGAATGGTATCTAAATTTAACTTCTTTACTAAGTCTTCAGAAATCAATTTTTCTTGTGAACCACTATCAAAGAGTGTATCAACTTTTGTGTGATTTGAAATAACCCGAATATGAAAAATTTCAATTCTTGTTTTCTCATCTTGAGTATCGTTAGGAAAAATTGAAGAGCTAGTATTTGATATGTCCTTACCTTTAATTCCCATTGATGTGATATTTGTTTCATCTCCCGAATCAGAGCCTAAGTAATGTTGTGTAGTTGCATCTGTCTTTTGCTTCCCTTTGTTGTTAAATTTCTTTGGTTTCATCTTAGGATGAAGCTTCCAACACTGAGATTCATCACAAACCTCTTTGGAATAATGTTTACATGTTAATTTTTATACTTCCTTCTTGACATATGAATTCTTCTTTCATTTCCCTTTGAACTTACTCTTACCCTTGTCTCTAGTTGTGAATGGCTTCTTGCTGTCATCTTGTGAAATGTTTTTCCCTCTTGCTTCAATATGTGTTTCCTGAACAAAAACCTCATATAAAATTGTAGGATTAAACATAAGGATAGTATGTCTTAAATAACTATGTAAAACCTCAATATATTTCAACAAAGTTTCTTGTGATTGCAAGTCTACACCTAGTATCAAACACCTTCTTCTAAACTCTTGAGTGTAACTTTTCACACTTTTACCCTTTAGTTGTCTAAAATTTTTCCAATCCATAATAGCCTTCTTCATATAAAATAATGGATAAAATTTTCTTCTAAGTGCGGCAATAAAATATATCCAAGAGGTTTAGACCTTACCATGTTTTTTCATATCCTCTTGTGTTCTAGCTTCCCACCAAATAAAAGCAGCACTTTCCAACCTTAATGAAGCCAACTGAATCTTTGTTTCATCATCTTTGATGTTTTGAATCCTGCAATAAACTTCAAGTTGACAAACCCAATTATCAAGTCTTTCAGCATTCACTTCACCATTATACATAGGTAGTTCAAATTTGATATTAATTTTTAATAAGGGAGTTTTACCACGAACCCTTGGGGTATGTGGATGAGTTGTGGTTGTGGAAGAGGAAAAATATGAAGGTGAGGATGGAGGTGAAGATTATGGTAGAGAAGAGGGTGGTTTGTCACCATTTCCTTTTGAAGGCTATTCATCATCTCCTCCTTTTCCCCCAGAAGAACCATCTCCTTTTGAAGGCTTGGAAATTTCACCCTGCAATCTTGAATTTCTCTCTTCATAGAGAACATTCACCATTTTAGTCATGTAAAATAAATCTTTTCAGAAAGTATTCTCTTCATCTAACATATTATCAACTCCTCCTTCATGAGACATACTTGTTGAAGCTTCAATTGCAATTTGAGGAAGAATTTGTGGTGGATATTGTGGAAAACTTGATCTTCTTGTCCTTAACCTAACTTGAGGACTTGAAACCACAAGCTTTCCTTCTACTCTCTTTAGATTCAACCTTGTAAGCATCACACACACTTGCAAACAATTAAATCCTCACAACAACAAAGAAAACCTAACCTATGATACCAAAATTGATCTGTATGAGATCTTAATGTAAATGTGCTTGAGGATGTTTAAATTGCAAGTGTACAAATTGATTTTCACGATCCTTTATGTTAAATTATTAAACACATAAAACATGAATTTAAACTTTGAAATAATAGAAATAATAGAAAATTACACAACAAGTGATGAAGGAGTTCACCCCTCTTAGGCTACGTCTCCTTGGTCTAGCTTCTAATGGCTTGGCCCTATATCATTAGCTAAAAAATGGTGATTACATCAATTTATAGTGCTCCAATGGCTTCGAAACATATTTCATAATCTTCAAAACTATCAAAAATACTTGTCTGGCCTCTTTCTGCTCCCACATTGGTCAAAAAATGAAGAAGTTATGAGCCTCCCTAGCTTTGATGCTAGTCGCTCTACAAATTCCCCAAATTGTGGAACTATCCCACAAATTCACCCCATAATTTGCTAATCGAGTGCCTTTTTTGCGAAATTCGGGGAAAAATTGTCAGACAGTTAAAAGCCCAATAACGCCATAAATCCAAATTTTTAACCATAAATTAGATGGTAAAATTATTATTTTTTAATTTAAAATTAGCAGGCTCCGCCACGCCGTGCCCTTGGTACCTAGTCATGGTCGTGTGGTATAATATATGGGGGGGGGGGCTAAGCCCTGGCCCCTTCCCCTAAATCTTCACCAGATATAGTTTAAATGATGGTTCAGATGTATGGCTTAACAAGGAGCACCATGGTGAGGGAAAATTTTAGGGGCTAATATTCGCAAGTGGGCTAATTTTCCATGCTTTTTCCAAAAAAAATTGTTAATTTCCATTTTCACTAAAACTTATTCGCCCAAATTTTATAGTATAATTTTTTTTTTACCTTAAAAATCACCAAAACTTTATGAAGAGACTATATAAAATTATTAGAAATTTGAATACTTTTACAAAACATTTCCAAACATTTTACAAATTTAATATTATTTACTAATGAGATTTGCCAAGGTTTCTAAAATTTAAAATAAATTTATATCCTTAAAATTTTCCCTGAGGTCCATGGCCTGACGGTTAAGATGTTGCATTGTTTGTGAAGAGGTTCTGGTGTTGATTCCTATAGAGTTTTAACTCAAACCTTAACCAATTTTTGGTGGCCCCTGTGTTGCCACATTGCAGCCTTCAATTGGGCCACGTGGCAGCATGTGGTTGGCCACCAACCAACCAACCAAAAAATTCCAAACCAGCACCATTCAGGGCCTACCATGTGTCAGGTTGTGGTAGGCCCAAAAAAATTTACTTTTGACCAACTAGAAGAGGCCACGTGGTAGCCTTCCACTAGCCCAAAATTTTGCCTAGTCAGCTGTCATTTTTGAAAACTTTGCGTGTTTGGGAAAATGAACAAAACTCATTTTCAGGAGCATACGGTGTCAGTTTTCCACGAAATGAGTTGCGCTAGATTCAGAAGGAAGATATATACGTGGTCGTTGATGTTCCACGCCATTCTAAAAACTTTCATTTTTTAGCATATTTTTGAGACGCTGATCATGTTGGGAAAAATACTGAGAGGGGGGGGGGGGGTGAATCAGACATTTCTTACCACAGACTTCAGCAAACTCTATTTTGCATACGTGCTTTCCCTTTACTGATGTCGCGTATATATGCGCTCCCATTCACATAAACCAGCGTATACTTCAGTACATATTAAAAGGCAAATTTTATTGCGCATACGCGCTTTTTCTTCAGAGAAGCCACGTATATACGCGCTTCTTCTGTGGAAAAGTAGCATATAGATCTTCAACCATTACAGAGCTGCATACTTCTTCAGATCAGACATTCAGTTCAGATTCAACCCTTTACTTCAGATAGATGTTCGCCTCATCTCGGATCTAATCATTCCATAAACAGATCTAGCAAATACAAGTACAATTCAGATCTAGATCCCCTTCTTCATCACTCCTTCATCGGTGCATCATAGATTCAGATCTATCATCAAAACTTTACCCTTTCCACACAGATATACTTCACAGAGAAGTATTCATTCAATCTTAGACATCTTGCACCCACACTCATGATTTGCACAATGAATTTCTTCTCTTTATATAGGTTTACCCTTTTTCAATACCATGAGCCCCTTTTTCAATACCATGAGCCAAAACTACATTACTTCCGATGGTATTCCTGGATGGGGTCATTTAGACGAAACATTACCCAATACAATGGGTCAATACCATGGTGGTTACCCCTGGTTTTGCACTTTAAGAGCGCTTTTGCCCATAAGCGACTTGGAATGTTGATTCCCGCGTGCATACGCGACTTCCCCTAGGAAAATCCGCGTATGCCTAGAGACATACTCTTTTCATCATAGATCTAGCACATACTGAATTCCTTTCTTCATTGCCTTCTGTATACACTGTAGATACATCATATTTAGTTCATCAAGACATATTCTATCAAGCACAACTTCGTCAAGTAAGTTTCCATCATCTTCATCAAGTGGGTTGCCTTTCAAGAGCAACACTCAGCATCATATTGCTAAAAAACATCATTTACCAAGTCCATCAAGTCAAGAATAACTTCATCAGGTGGATTTCCATCAAGGACAACACATGTCATCAGTCGCATGTCTTCATCTTCATTCAGTGGGTTGCCATCAAGGACAACACTCTTCATCATATTGCCAACAATCTCCCCCTTTGGACTTGATGGCAACCACGATGGTGTTTGGTTACCACAACATATAGGTACATTAAGAATACAATGACACCATGTCACTCTCCCCATTTTTGACACCATTCTTTCTCTTTATTCAAACACCATGTCACTCTCCCCCTTTGACATCAAGGGAAAAGGGCGGATCAAAACCAACATACTCTCCCCCTTTTCTCCGCATGTGGAAGAAGCATTCTGCAGATCGGATATATATACTGACGTGACCAAACTCCCCCTGAGTTCATGCTGAATCTTCAAACATATCTTCTAATGAAGTACATGACTCTATGAAATTCCTATCACCAAAGACTCATACTTACATCAAATATCCAACCAAGTGGTTTTACATAAAAGACTCAAGTACCCAACCAAGTGGGTTTACACATTTCAACTCAGCTACCCAACCAAGTGGGTTTACACATTTGACTCAGCTACCCAACCAAGTGGGTTTACAAATTTTGACAAGTCCTTATATGACTGAAATTTACAATTTTACACCATGGGTCTCAACATGACTTTTTCATCAAAATACAAAAATAACTTTTCATAACCAACACCAGAAAGTCCTCAAGAAAGAGAACATATTTCAGAACCATCATAATGCCAACAATGCATTATACTCAGCAACGCTAAAGCTCCCCCTGAATCTGTGCATCCAAGCATCCTTTTCATATGACTAAGGCTCCCCCTTAGTTTGTGCATCCTGAACACTTTCACCAAGAGATCATCAAGGCATCTTTATCAAAACATTAGAAATAGAATTATGAGAACTGGAACACCACCAGAGATACCAAACAGTATCAGAGATACCAAACAGCACTGCAGCTGTGCTGAAGAGAGCTGACTCCAAACATAAAAATGTCAGCAATCAGACATATGCGGTTTTCTGTGCATGAAATCGCGTATATACGCGACTGTGTTTCAGGAAACCCGCGTATCCAATACCATCTTCTAAATTTATGCAGATTTGTTCTTTTGACTGGCAGAGAACACTCCCAGCTTCTGTCTTAGATAATCGAACGCTTCCCTGGGCAGAGGTTTAGTAAATATATCAGCAACTTGTTCTTTGGAGGGAACATACTCCAACTTCACTTTTTGCTCAAGCACTTGTTCACATAAGAAGTGATACTTGATGGGAATGTGCTTGGTCTTCGAATGCATAACAGGATTCTTTGAAATACTGATGGCACTTGTATTGTCACACATAATGGGGACAGGAGGTGTACACTTGATTTGAAAATCTTGTAAGGTTTGCATCATCCAAAGGAGTTGAGTGTAACAAGATGCGGCAGCCACATATTCTGCTTCTGCTGTAGATAAGGCAATAGAATTTTGCTTCTTGCTGAACCAAGATACTAACCGGGGTCCCATATAGAATGCACCACCACTAGTGCTTTTCCAATCATCAACACTTCCAGCCCAATCTGCATCAGTGTAAGCATGAAGAGTAAGATCAGCATTCTTTGGATACCATAGACCAAGGTCTTGAGTTCCTTGTAGGTATTTGAAAATTATTTTAACAGCCTGAAGGTGAGACTCTTTTGGATTAGCTTGGAATCGTCCAACAATCCCAACTGCATGCATAATGTTTGGTCTAGTCCCAGTGAGATAAAGTAGACTCCCTATCATTGATCTGTATTCTGGTTGATTCACCGTGGGAGAATCATCATGAGAACTGAGATTGCATCCGGTTATCATTGGTGTGCTTACAGGTTTGCATTCTTCCATGCCATACTTCTTCAAAATTTGCTTAAGATATTTTTCTTGAGATAGGAATATACCATCTAAAGATTGATGCACTTGTAAGCTAAGAAAGAATGTTAGTTCCCCAAGTAAAGACATTTCAAATTCTTGCTGCATGACAGAAGCAAATTTTTGACTCATAGATTCTTCGTTACACCCAAAAATGATATCATCAACATATACAACCACAATCAAAAGTTTATCATTTTCAATTTTTGTGTACAAGTTGCTATCAGCAGACCCCTTTGAAAATCCTTGTTGATGAAGATATTTGTCAAGACGATAATACCATGCCCTTGGAGCTTGTTTGAGACCATATAGAGCCTTTTTAAGTCTACAAACAAGATGTTCATCATTTCCCAAAATGAATCCTTCTGATTGTTCTATATATACTTCTTCTTCTAGATCTCCATTAAGAAAAGCAGATTTGACATCCATTTGATAAACTTTGATTTGTTGATAACTTGAAAAAGCAAGAAACATTCTTATGGCTTCAAGTCTAGCCACAGGAGCAAATGTTTCTTCAAAGTATATACCTTCTTGTTGAGTATACCCTTTGCAAACCAGTCTAGCTTTGTTTCTTACAACATCCCCATTCTCATTTAACTTGTTCTTGAAAATCCATTTAGTTCCAATGACATTTTTATCATGTGGTCTTGGTACTAATTCCCAAGTGTCATTTTTTTCAATTTGATCAAGCTCTTCATCCATGGCATGATTCCAACATTCATATTTGCTAGCTTCATTGACATTGTGTGGTTCAATTGTGGATAGAAGTGCCATATGACTAGAAGATCCCACAAGAGTTCTCCTTGTTCGTACACCTGATTCCTTGTCTCCCAAAATTTGAGATTCAGGATGATTCTTTTGAACATATCTGGATGGAGCCTTTTCAGATAGATCATTTTCAGGTTCTTCATTGGATCCACTGTCTATATCATTTTCATTTTCATTTGATGTAGAAGGCCATATGTCACTATCATCTTCCTTTGTTGTTTGTTTTTCTTCTTTAGGAGCTGCAGGAGACTCATCAATAACAACATCAATACATTCAACAATCTTTCGAAGCCTTTTATTGTAACATGTGTATGCTTTGCTTGAAGATGAGTAACCAAGAAATATCCCTTCATCCGATCTAGGTTCAAACTTGCCAAGCTTTTCATCATTATTTTTGATAAAGCATTTACTTCCAAAAACTCTAAAATGCTTCACAGATGGAGAATTACCATACCAGAGTTCATATGGAGTTTTGTCACTATTTACCCGAACATGAGCTTTGTTGAGAATGTTAGCTGCTGTATGTGCTGCTTCTCCCCAGAACATGTCAGGAGTTCCAGAATCATCAAGCATAGCTCTAGCCATTTGTTGAATTGTTCTATTCATTCTTTCTGCTATGCCATTTTGTTGTGGAGTGCCTGCTACAGAGAACTATCTCTTTATGCCATGTTGTTCACAAAATTCAAAGAATTCATTTGATGTATATTCTCCTCCTCGATCAGATCTAAGACACTTGATTTTTAGATCTAATTCATTTTCTACCAATGCTTTGAAGCTCTAAAATTTTTCAAATGCTTGATCTTTGTGTTTAATGAACCCGATCCAACACATTCTAGAGTAGTCATCAATAAATAAGATATAGTATTCTTCCCCACGTAATGACTTTTTCCTCATAGGTCCACAAATGTCAGTATGAATGAGTTCAAGAGGCTTACTTGATGATCCTTCTTTGGCATTAAATCGTACTCTGGTCTGCTTACCAAATTGACAAGATTTGCATATGATACTTTCTGGAAGATTGACATTGGGAAGATCACGAACCGCTTGAAGTCTGTTTTCTTTGTTGATTTGAGAGAAGCTTAGATGCCCCAGCCTTCTATGCCATAGCCAATTTTCTAAAGACTTGCTCAAGTAACATTGATCTATGCTGTTCAGTACATACAGGTTGCTTGGATTTCTTTTTCCTTTAATAATGATTTTACCTGTATCAAGATCACGAACCACACATTCTTTTGAACTAAAGACCACTTCTGTTCCTTGATCACACATTTGACTTACACTTAATAGGTTATGTCTTAATCCATCCACATACATGACATTTTTAGCCTTTACCTTTTCTTTCAGAAATACTGACCCTTTTCCTTTAATTATAGCAGGAGTATCATTTCCAAATGTAACTTTCTTTTCCTTTTCTAGAGCATCATATGCAAGAAGTTTGCTTTTGTCACCTGTCATGTGTCTTGAGCACCCACTATCAATGTACCATTTATTTTCTTCACCTTCTGCAAATAATGCTATCCCACAATTTTCAACCTGTATTTCTTTCCTTTTCCATACTTTAGAGCTTGAGGGAACATGTTCTTTTGGCTGGACCTTGCTCCTGCATTCAGATTCTTCATGACCAAAGTTATTGCAATAAGTACATTAAACTTCGTTTTGAAGAGGCGAAAAGTTGTTGTAGGTGTTCTTCTTTGGTTTGATATTCATCCTTTTATTTCTTGCTTCTCTTGTCATGATGGTTTTATATGCAACACATTGAACAACTTTATGACCAAAATTGTGACATGAGAAACATTTTCCATTGAAGTAGAAATTTCTGTGATCATGAAATCTTCTATTAGAATTTACCTGTTGGTTGTAGCTTCTTTGAACGATCTCCTTGTTAGTGTTCCTTGAATTGAGATGATCATGCTTTACCTGTAAAGATCCTTTGTTCCCTTGCTGAGTGGCTGAATGTAGAGAACCAACTGTGGCTGTTTTTAGAAAATTTGGTGCTGAAGTCTGGGAAGATTCCCCAGTATATCCAAGACCTGTTTTTATAAGAGGGGACCGTTGTACCTTGATAATCTCATCTAAGGTTTCTGAACCTTTAGCAAATCTAAGATTTAGAGATTTCACTTTCTCATTATCTTTTCTTAGACTTACTACTTCACACTCCAATTCCTCAATGCGTTTTTCTTTTGATTCAAGCTGATTTTCTTGAGTCTCTATGATTATGTTCTTTTCTTCTAGGCTTACTTTGAGTTGAGTGTTTTCTTCACGAAAATTATTGTCTTCTAGAGCATCCACAAAAGTATCCTTTTCTTCTCTAAATTCTTGTTCACATTCTTTCAAGATTGCCCATACTTTTGCACCAAGATTTTGCAGATAAGATTTTGTTTGTACCTTCCAGAATATTAGATTGCTTCCATTGAATGAAGGTGGCTTTATAGACATTACTCCTTCATGACTTCCCATTGCGATAGATCTCCTTCAAGCGATCAAGCTTCTACAGAAGGACCTGCTCCGATACCAATTGTTGGGAAAAATACTGAGAGGGGGGGGGGGTGAATCAGTATTTACTGCATATTCAAAAACTTTTTACTTTTTCACTCTCTAAAACCCATACGCTACTTTCCTGATACAGACTCGCGTATATACGCAGATACCCTTTATGAAACTCGCGTATACACAGAGATATAACTATGTCATCAATTCTTCACTTAAATCATTCCATCATTCATTCATCAGATGTTTAATAAACAGTAAACATGTGCAGTAAGAACAGAATAAACCATCACACAAAGCATCACACATGAACACCAGGATTTTTAGGTGGAAACCCAAATCGGGAGAAAACCACCGCTGCAGTTGCTCGGCCTTCAATATTTTATTATAGAGAAAACATATTACAACATATGTGCTGGCGCAGACTTGACCAGCACGCAGGCACCCACCTGCGCTCGTTTACCAGCCTCTCCTGGAAGGGAGCTCCAACCCCCTGACTCGTTTACCGGCCTCTCCTGGAAGGGAGCTACGACCCCCCGATCTCGTTTACCAGCCTCACCTGGAAGGGAGCTACAACCCCCTGACTGAAGGCTACAACCCTCAACACCTCTATGGACCACGTTTCATCAATTTTCACACTGGATCCAAAGCTTCCTTTAGAACACAACTTGCAGGCCACGTTTCATCATATTTTCAGACTGGACCCTTTCCATACTTTTAAGCACAGTCAACCATGAAACAGATACATATAACTCACTGACAGATATCGGTAAACCAGCAGAACAGATCAGACATTTCTTACCACAGACTTCAGCAAACCCTAGTTTGCATACGCGCTTTCCTTTCTCTGATGTCGCGTATATACGCGCTTCCGTCCACATAAACCAGCGTATACTTCAGTACAAA
The DNA here is from genome assembly GCA_034641835.2 of Pinus albicaulis. Taxonomy (NCBI): domain Eukaryota; kingdom Viridiplantae; phylum Streptophyta; class Pinopsida; order Pinales; family Pinaceae; genus Pinus; species Pinus albicaulis. Next base: position 11,313,720 of record CM076572.1, on the reverse strand, counting down.
TTACAGAGCTAATTTTATTGTGCATACGCGCTTTCTCTTCAGCGAAGCCACGTATATACGCGCTTCCTCTTCGGCGAACTAGCGTATGGTTCTTCAAACTTAAATGTCATTGCAATTCTTCACAACAGATACATCACTTCAGATTTTACCCTTTACCTCAGACAGATGTTCGCCTAGATGTTCGCCTCGTCACAGATCTAATCATTCCATAAACAGATCTAGCAAATACAAGTACAATACAGATCTAGATCCCCTTCTTCATCACTCCTTCATCGGTGCATCATACATTTAGATCTTTCATTCAACTGTAACCCTTTCCATTCAGATATACTCCAGAGAGAAGTATTCATTCAAGCTCAGACATCTTGCAACCACACCCCACACTTTCATAATGAATTTCTTCTCCTTATATAGGTTTACCCTTTTTCAATACCATGAGCCAAAACCACATTACTTCCGATGGTATTCCTGGACGGGGTCATTTAGACGAATCATTACCCAATACAATGGGTCAATACCATGGTGGTCACCCCTGGTTTTGCACTTTAAGAGCACTTTTTCCCATACGCGACTTGGCACGTTGATTCCCGCGTGCATACGCGACTTCCCCTAGGCAAATCCGTGTATGCCTAGAGACATACTCTTTTCATCATAGATCTAGCACATACTGAATTCCTTTCTTCATTGCCTTCTGTACACACTATAGATACATCATATTTAGTTCATCAAGACATATTCTATCAAGCACAACTTCATCAAGTAAGTTGCCATCATCTTCATCAAGTGGGTTGCCTTTCAAGAGCAACACTCAGCATCATATTGCTAACAAACATCATTTACCAAGTCCATCAAGTCAAGAATAACTTCATCAGGTGTATTGCCATCAAGGACAACACATGTCATCAGTCGCATGTCTTCATCTTCATTCAGTGGGTTGCCATCAAGGACAACACTCTTCATCATATTGCCAACAGATCATGTAGATGTTGATCCTGATATTTTCTTGCGATTTCCCATTCTTCCTTTTCCTTCTTACTCCAAATTACCAAGTATGCCACACTCTCCAAGAGTTCTCCAAGAATAGTCTAAGTTCTCAAGAGTATGGGAGAGAGAGAGAGAGGTGAGAGCTCCAAAATTGAACTGAATAAAATCTTGAGCCAAAAATCTTATCAACTAATCCTCAAAAGAATTTTTATTAATGATGCCTCTATTTTCTTCATTTTCCATTATTTTCCTTCATTTTCCTCCTCACATGAAACCTATTACCATTCACCTTCCTTTTCTGCTAGTTTCCATTATTTTCATAAATAAAATGTCAATTAATGCCCCATTCCTTTCTAAAGCCTTTGCCATTGCCTTTTCCAATTTCCGTAGCCATAATAAACCAAAGTGAACACCCTCTAGGATATTTTTCCCACCATTCATCTTGGAATATGTGTCCCATGAGTTGTGGTTATTATATATTTTTACATGGATATTTACTAGGGTTGTTAAAGAACACTCCCCCTTATGGGAACACCCTCCTTGGTGTTCAATGACACCTAAAACCAACAATACTACTGAAAACAAAACATACTTCCTATGTAGCTTTATAACACAACTCGTTGCAGTATTTAAAATAACCACTACTGAAACATGAAAAATATACCATTTAATGGAGCTTTATAACACATCCCATTATGGTATTTACAATAACAACCACATTTGCTTCAACCAACAAATAATAATACTGTCTATGGAGCTTTATAAATCCAAGTCAATATACTATTTACAATAATATACACATATGCACATTTTCTCAACCAAAAAATAAAAGGATACGATTCCCGTATCAATCAATAATGGAATCTAGAGGCTCACACCTTCACCCTCAAAGTAGTACCAGGATTCACCTCCTTCCCAAGAAGTCCAAAATCCACTGCCAAATTCAAAGCTACATCCAATGTCCAGCACTACAAAGCTACGCCACTTGTCCTCTCAGTGAAAAATTACCATCTCATTGCTCCAGGGCACACTCCTAATGTGCATCTGATTCCATCTGGAAATGCTAATGACTAAAACAATCTGTCCCGACCTTGCCTTCTATGCTACATAGTCCCTCGGGAAATCTGGTCACCCCCTTGCGTGCAGTCACTCACCTTCCAATTTCCACTGGCACCCCCATCTCGGGTTTTCCATCCCTTGGCAAGGCTTCCTCGCATCGGAAGATACAAAAACCAAGGCATATACCTTCCTTAAAATAATCATACCGGTCATAGCATACTCATGGAAATCAATGGACACTATTGTGTAATAGTGTCCCACAATGGCCCTTCTTCTGAAGTGTTTTACCAACATACTGTTGCCTATTTCAATTTCTTTTTTTGTTGCTACTAATTCTTGCAGTCAGTTCTATCAGGCAGGAGGTAACTCCACAAAATAACTCATATGAATTGATTGAGGGCGCCAATGAATATATACATGGAGGTGAGACTGTTGGGATTCATTTCCCAATGTCTCTTAGACTTCCTTATTTCATATTTTACACTAATTTACAATTTCACCCAATCCCTTAAGATTAAGTGTCAACATTTCCCCCCTTAATTTGAAGATATGTTGATGAGTCCAAGCATCGTTCTAAATTTTTCAAACTTTTCTCTTTCAAGTGCTTTGGTGAAGATGTCTGGAATCTACTCATTTGTGGAACAATGACATAGATGGATTTTTTTGGCCTCAACATGATGTCGAATCAGATGGTATTTTTTATTGATGTGCTTCATTCGATCATGGAACTTTGGGTTCTTGCCCAAATTTATTGCAGAAGTGTTATCGATCATGAGTGGAGTTGAATGCATTTGTTTCATCTGCAAATCTTCTAGGATTTTCATGAGCCACACAATTTCCTTTGTCACTTTAGTTGCTGCCACATATTCTGCTTCAGTTGTGGAATATGCTAAAACTAACTGTTTGTGTGATCGCCAGGAGACAACTCCTGATCCAAGACTCATAGTATAACCTGAAGTAGATACCCCAGTTTCTTTGTCTCCATCAAAGTCTGAATCAGAGTCTCCAATCAAGCAGAAGTCACCCACCTATGTATATTTGAGTCCAAAGTCTTGAGGCCCTTTCAAGTACTTTAGAACTCTTTTTGCAGCAGACCAATGTCCTTCACAAGGTTTTTGCATAAACCTGGAGAGGATTCCAACAAAAAATGAGATGTCTGGTTTGGTAGTAGTCATGTAGATGATACTTCCTACAACTTGTCTATACTTCGTTGCATCCTCAAATTATTTCCCTTCAATGGATGCGAGCTTCAAGTTTTGTTCCATTGGAGTGGTAAAAGGATTTCAATCAGCCATGCCAAACTTGTTCAATAGATCTCCAATGTAATTATTATAAGAAAGGAATATAAATTTAGGATGTTGAGTTACTTCAATACCAAGATAGCAGTGAACATAACCCAAATCAGTCATTTAAAAACCTTTCTTCAAATCCTTCTTTATGGATGCAATATAACTCTCATTGTTCCCTATCATCAAAATATCATCTACACACACCACAAGATATAAAAAAAAATTTCCAAATTTCTTTACAAACAAAGTTGCATCATCAAGATCATAATGTTTGGAGTTAAGTTTCAAAATATGCTTAGTTAATTTATCATACTAGGCTCACGATGCTTGCTTGAGGCCATAGAATAATTTTATAAGCTTGCATACTTTGTGTTATTGGCCCTTCACAAAAAATCCTTCTGTCAGGGACATAAAAACCTTCTCCTTTATATCTCCATTAAAAAAGGTTGTTTTTACATCCATCTGATGGACTTTCCAACCATTATGAGCTGCTAAGGCAAAGAGTGTCTGGATGGCAACCCATTTTTCTGTGGGGGGGGGGGGGGGGGGGGGGGCTATGTAATTGACCCCTTCTTTCTGTGCAAAACCTTTGTCCACAAGCCTGGCTTTGTGATTGTCAAGTGAGCCATCCACTTTGTACTTGTTCTTGTAGACCCACTTGCATCCAATTGGTTTGGTTCCCAATGGAGGATAAACCATATTCCAAGTGCCATTCTTTATCAAGGCATCATACTCCTTTTGCATCACTTCATTCCATCAATCATGAGAAGTGGCTTCTTTGAAGGAAGTCAGTTCAAGATCTATAGACAAATTCAATTCAAAATTATAAGAAACATCCATTTCAACAGGTGAATCAGAATAATCTACATCACCTCCATTTTTCTTGGTGGAACTTCTTGTTCCTTTCTTTCCAACCTCATTGGGAAAAAAAATTTCCAGTGTCACTGTCAGGCATTTTTAGGGACCTTTCTGAGATGGCCCAGGCTACTCATTTTACTGAGTTTAGATTGAATCAAGATTTAGTCTCCCAATTCTATTAATCACATCATTCAAGGTGTCATACGAGGTTGGTTCTTCATGTGGGGGAGAGAGTGCTTCAGAAGACGATTCCAAAGATTGATTCAGTATAGGAATCCCCCTTTTAAGATGTGGAATTTTATTATCAAATTCTTGAAATTACTTTGCAAGTGTGAATCTATCCAAGTGATCAAGTTGTCGCTCAACAACATTGTTAGTCTTGGAAGATTCAAGGAATATGACATCTCTAAATACTACCAAATTCTTATTGACTTCATCATAGAGACGATATCCTTTGGAGGTATCGGAATACCCCAAGAAGACAAATTTTCAACTTCTAGCACCAAGTTTATTTCTTCATTCCTTAGGTATCAAAGCATAACAAGTGGAAACAAAGACCCTGAAATGCTTTATCGAAGGAATGTGGCCATGCCACATTTCATAAGGAATTTTATTTTTGATTGCATTATAAGGACACCTATTCTTTATGTACATAGCACATAGAACTACATCAGCCAAAACATCAATTTTACATTCTTGTTCATTCTTTCAACTACACCATTTTGTTGGGGATTATAGTGCACGATTTTTTGATGTTTGATCCCATGTTGGTGAAGATAGTTTTAAAATTCGTTTGAAGTCTATTATTTTCCATTATCAATGCGCAAAGAGCCAATATGATTTTGTGCATCATTTTCAGTCCATGAAAATTCTTGAATGTTTGAAAATAATCAGATTTGTTCTTCAGTAAGTAAACCCAACACATTCTGGTGTAATCATCAATAAATATCATCATATATTTATTTCCATTTTGAGAAACAACAAGCATGGGGCCACATAAATCTGAATAAATAAGCTCAAGTTCTCTATGTTCTCTAGAATGTGAATCATGAAAGGGTTGTTTACTATGCTTTCCTAGAATACAAGCATCACATTGATTAAGTTTCCTAGGAATTGTAGGCAATCTAGCAACACCATTTTTCTTCAACAATAAAAGGTTGTCATAGTTTAAGTGTCCAAATATAGCATGCCATAAAAGACTTGATGGGAATGTACCTTCATCATAATGATAACTAAATGTAAATTTTTGTGCATAAGCAGAGGTACCTTGCAGCTTTAGGAATCTTCCTTCTTCTATTCCTCTCATGAAAAGTGAGTGATATTATGCTTTTCTGACCTCAAACTTGCCATCAAACATGTGAATGGAGTGTCCTTGCTGGTGGATGTGGACCAAGGACAACAATTTTCTCCTCAACTTAGGGAGGTATAGAACCTCATGTAGAAGATTTTCTGGAAGACCAAGCAACTTAAGCCTAATTATGCCAAGCCCTAATGGCTTGAGTTTAGATTTGTTTGCAAATTATACTCCTCCATCAACCTTGTCTGTAAATTCTTCAAAAAAATATTTTCTAAAAGACATGTGACATGTTGCTCCTGAATCTAGCAACCAATAATTTCTCCAAGAAGTAAGTGAAGCATTGAACAAGTCTTCAATTACTCCAATGTTACACTATGCTACAACATAATAAGCAAATTAAAGTGCTTTACCTTTGTCCCTGTCATGAGTTTTACCTTTTTCTTGATTTATTTTCCTACTCAATTCTGTCCCAAGGCATATTACATGCAGATGCGTCATGCCAATATCTATTGTAGCGTATGCAATGAAGATCTTATTTTTCACTTTGAGCTTGTCTGCCCCCCCTTCCTCTAAAATTTCTTCTTCCTCTAAAATTTCTTCTTCCTCATCCTCTTCGGCCACCTCTTCCTTTGGAAGAATCTTGAGCATGATTCTTCTCTCTATGTGTGAAACTTACATCTTCTTCAGAAGACAAAGGGGTTGTCTTCATTCCAAAATCCTTCTCTCTTTCTGCAAACTTTTTCTCAAGGGAGTCAAAGGTGATCTCCTTGAGGTTTCCACTTGCTTGCAATGACTCAAGGTAGTGTGAGTAAGTGGGATACAGTGCCTTAACATAATCTATGAGAGGTATGTCAATTTCTACACCAATATTTTTAACGCCATGCATGATAGATCTTACTTTTGATGCTAAATCAAGAGGGTCGTCATTTTTCAATTTAAGGATGAATAGCTTAATCATTTATTGAAAAAATTCAAGTTTTGAATGTGAGTCATAGATTTATTTTAATTTAGTCAACGCTTCATGGGCATTTGAAAATGGTGTAATATGGCGACTCACCTCTTCATTTAAAAATGATGCAATAAAGGCATAGGACTTGCAATTCTTGTTTTCCCAAATGGAAATATCCCTGTGTGAGGTAGGCTTTGCAGGTGCATTATCTCCTTTTCATTCACAAATTCCTCTCCACAACTCATTAAAAATGAGAGTGTGTTTGATTTTCTGAGACCACTCAGGATAGTTCTCCTTCCTGTTATGCAGAATTGTGATCTACGGATAAATCAAATTCCCTAAGTGTGGTGTTAGGCACTTAGAACAACAGAGGAAATGCTTTGCTATCACTTTCTCTAAGATAAGAAAATACACAAAATGATAGAAGAACCTACTTATGATCCAAGTGATTATCCTTCTCCTTTTGTAGCTTTTTTTGTCTCTCTCAATCCAACTCAAAAAGCCAGATCGATTCTTGCAAACATAAATATAGAACAAAAAACACATGTAATATACAAATATCTACCTATATTAATGAATCAAATCGATTAGACATGACATATATATATCATTCAAGAATCCATTTCATAAGAAATAGAAACATATATAGCAATATTTATTAAAAAGTAAAAGGGGAAGGTTACAACCAATGATCGATTTGTTGCCATCAGCTCCAGCTTCAACCTAACCTCTTCACATCCAACATCACATCAACAACATATCAGTACTTTCACTCTCTCAAATGAGAATCCAACAACATTTATTTACCAAAATTCTTCCTTCCCTAGCATTAGGATGTGTGCTCAATTTATAGGGAAACTGATGGTAGTTTCTCAATGAATGACATTTTAAGAATAGACAAAACATGTTCCCAAGTTCAAAGGTGTTAGATGACACTTGGATTTGAAGTTTGACACATATGGACTCTTTTAGAAGGCACTGGCCATGTGGATATTCCTAGAACAATTAGAATTATGCTCCCAAGTGACCAACACACTCTTGAATGTCGAAAAGTGCATTGCAGTGCACCCTTGAATGGAGGATGATGCATATGCAACGTAGTTAGTCCCTTTAGAGGTTATGTTGGTGAGTCAATAGCTGATATAACATATACTTCAAACCTTGGAAATCTCAAAATAGAAGCCATGAATGAACTATCCTTCTCTTAGGTCATATAGCAACTAAAATGTAAGGGGATGATAGACCCTATTTCATTGGTCCTAGGGTTGATGTCCAATTTGACTAGGTCATGGGGAATGATTCCCAAATTGACCTATAATAGCTGCCCCCTAAAGCATGAAGTCAAAATAATAATAATAATATTTTAATGATATTATTTACGATGTGATGAGATAGAACTAAAGTGGAGTGGCAACCTGCATCAATATTACAATACATTACATCATGATATTTTCATCTTGATCATGAATTGCTAAGGGAGGCATTCCCATGATCAACACATAAAATATATAATAACATGTACATAGTTCAGAAATTTGTCTACATTGGAATGTTTCCCAATACAGACATGCCTATAGATATAGGCCCATGTTCGGATGACGATTTGTATTTAAGGTCACCGTATAGATGATTTGTACAAAAATCTTGAAATCGCAGCCTGGATGGATGAAACTAGATCCAGGTTCTTCTTATCTCGTTCAATCAATCGTTCGAGTACAAGTCTAGCCATGTAAATAAATGATTTGTAGTCTAACATGGTAAGACATTGTTTGATTACCAACCAATGATGTGAGCTGCTAACAAACACGAGAGAACCACCATTTATGTTAATGGATCTCAAGGTACTGCAGTACAGTTTGTAAGGCGTGAATATATGATTTTATGTCGAACACCAAAAAAATATTTCGGTCAAAGGTACAGAAGCGAGGATCTTGTCGATGCTATAACAAGCCTCATGGTATTGGAAGATGATGTTTCTAAGTAAACTTCCTGTATGATGATTTTATGTCGACAAGAAGCCACTTTATCGCGAAACGGGAGTTACTAATTTCAGAGACAAAATGTGAATTGATATAGCAATTTTCAGGGATGAATGTCATGAAAATGAAGGTTTGTGAGCATTGTAGAAGGATGAGTACTCATTGGATGAATTCTCTTGAACATATCGACAACACTGAGATGAATTGGCAGCATTGACCCAAAATCGAAGTGAAGGTATGATGAACCATAGGTATGAATGAACCGTCAAGAATATTACCCAACCCAAAAGTCATAATGATGGAGTGAAGTGTCATGTTCAAGAGCGACCTGCTACTGTAAAAATTTCTGTTCACTTTCCCAAATTTTCTCCCGTCATTTGTCGACTAGTACCTCTTTATTTTTTAACAATCTTGAGGAGGATAACATATGCTTGATCTATAATTCAACCCTTCGGGTGAATATGCATCGCTATTTAATAATTTAACTAGTCTAGTGATAAATGAAACTCGATTCTTGCCATGGTTGATAAGCTTGTCACTATTTTATAATTTAACGAGCCTAACGACAATGACAACCCGATCCTTTTTCATATTTAGAGAGTTTGAAAAATAGGACAAAAGAAAACTCCATGAGTTCTTTTTTTGTAAATTTATTGCTCAGACCCAAAAATGTGTAAAATAATATCTGAGAGATCCTCCTAGCCATGTTCGACTAAGGTTTTACATTTTCGTAAATAATCTATCTTAGTCCGAAAAAGGGTTAAACTTATACTGAGTAGATGTAGTTTCATTTACTTTTACGAGCTCGAAAAGACAAGTGCTCAGAAATATTTTCACATTATCGGAGTTTGAAAAGAGCTAAAAGAAGACTCGAGGGGTTCCTTTTTCATTGTTATCGAAGCTTGAAAAAGAGATTAAAGTGCTCTTCAAGTCCTTTTTCGTTTTTATCAAAGCTCGAAAAATAAGGATAAAGGTATGCTTTGTGGTCAAATAATTCTTGAATAAGTGTGCATGACTAATCTTCTATGTCAGCTGTAAACCTATTCAGAACAACATCAAATGGATTAAAAATACTTATTACATGGAAAAAAATGAATGAAAACCATAGTCACGGCAATAAATATGATTTCCAAATAATCAAATGACTAATTAAAAGAGTTTTACTATTCATTTTCACCATTTGAAAGTTACCATTTGGATTTTGGAGCTCTGAACCAGTTTTTTCCCCCGAACTTCAGCAGTTAATTGTGAGAGTTTCTATGGACGATTTTCCTCACCGTTCGATCCAGGTTGGAGCTATGAACCTCCTCTTTCCTTCATTAGTATTTATGTTTCATTTCATTGCAATTTTTTATGGATTTTAGCCCCTTAGGGTAAATTTACTTTGCACATAGGGAAAAACACCCTTGAATGTCGAAAGGTGCATTGCAGTGCACTGGAATTTAAGGCCAGGTGCACTTGCAATGCACTGTCCCTTGACCAGGGGTGTGATGGGCGCAATTCCCATTTTTGTTCTTTGTAGTGTGCCCAAATTTTTCCTATTTTTTTTGCATTAAATGGATCCTGATGAGTCTTATGATTGTGTTTCAGGGATTCATCGAACCAAAATAACTATTACATGGAGGGAAAGAGAACATGAGGAACAAAAAATGATTGTCCTAAATGATCCGGGTACTGTAAGAGCCCTCAAAAACTGTGGGTTTCTAAAGTACTTCCGACTATTGGGTATGAGGCAAAGCTTTCTAGTACCGCTACACTACACGTAGCAAACAGATCTTACATGCAGTATGCACTAGAGTGCTTGGAACCAACAGTTTTCAACTGGGCTAAAGTTGTACTCTCTCAAATGAAAGAACGGATGAGCAAGGAAAAGGGAGGAAGGAAGAAAAATTTCAAATAATGTTCGATCCTCATTTATTTTTCCTTAGAGCGAATTCCATTAATGCAGCCTCAGCATGTGACGTTGGGTATATCTAACCCTAGAGATCCAAGGATGCAGAGATGGGTAGAAATGATGGCTAGACATGCTGGTCAATCGACCATCGTGTTCTCGACTAAGTTCTTTGTGTGGTTTAGGTGATAGATGATTTCCATCAATGTTTATGCATATACAAGCATCGACTTTCGAGGAGATCCAGATTTAGATTTACCAGAAGGCGCTCAATAGGGGTGAAATTGGTAAGAATGTTTTGACCATGTTTTTTTATTATTATAAGGTTTATACATGTTTTTGTATTTTATTTTTTTCCCAAGACTAAACTAAAGTTTTGATGTATGCAGATGTAGTTCGAGTTCGACCAGTGGGACAGCTAGAGCAGGGAGTGGATGAGCCAAAAGAGAGGGTTGTCGAGAGCGTAGTCCTTCAGGATTTGGATATGGTTGAGACTCTTACTGAGCTACAATAGCACATACTAGGGTTGAACTTCAGGATTCGGGATTGCTGGATTGAAGAGTCACCCATGCAACTGCAACGCCATACTATTAGCGTTCCTAACCGTTGGATGTGGTTAGTGCGTCGAATAGTTAGATCAGTAGCATATTATCATGAGCACCACTAGTTTACTTTTGACATGTTGCATACATTTTGAGGTCAGATGACCAATGTGTCTTGGGAGTTTTTTTTGTAAAAACCTATTGTGTTAGTGTGTTTGGTGCACAAATGTATGAAATCACACCAACTATAGGGGGGTGGGTTTTCCCCCTTAAGTTATTGGTCACAGGCAGAAAATAGATGGATTCAAGCAAGTTAGTGGAACATGGTAAAACATAAACATACTAGAATAGCATGCATATTCAAACATAAAAATAAACTAAAACTAAAATAAATAAAACAAAAGCTCTAAATAGAGTCAAACAACTTCAAAAATCCAAACGGTGGCTCTTACATCCCCTCTTATTGAGTGCTGGTAGGAAATTAAGATGAAACTTTAACCCACTTGCCAATGGACCCTTAGAACTAGGGGTTCTAAGTCCCAATGCAAGGATGTATTTAATTTTGAGCTTCCTTGGCACACAGTATCCCTCTCTCTACTATGGTGGACTGGAGTTGTTTGATGGCCAAAAACTGATTCCCCTCTATCTCTGCTCCAGATCACACACTGCTGGTATTTCTTGGGGCAATTTGGCTAGCATAACAATGTGCTCTCATATTGTTCATCTCCTTGTGGCCTTTTATAGGAGAATTCAAATCCTCCTTCCCTCTGTTGGTACATTGTAGATAGTGACCCAAGAGAGGAGGGTGATTCCATTGTGTGCCACATTTATTCCATTGTGTGCTCACTTGAGGTCCTAAGGAGACTTGGGCAGTTGTCCTTAGGTGGCTTCAAGTGTGGAATCAATGTCTTAGAGTGTGCCTTGTGGTCTCGGAAAGTGACTTCCACCACTCCCAAGATTGCGTGATTTTTTGAGAAAAAGGCACGCAAAGGCGTGTTTATCGAAGAATTTTCTGCATAAAGGCACATTTGACCGGTTCTTATTGTATGCAATTTGATTTTTCCTTTCAGAACTTAGAGATTTTTAAATACATTTAGATCCTCTAATGTCTCTTAGCCCTATAAATCCTTCTTCCTGACATTAAATAATGTCACCTTTGCTTGTACGATTTTCTAGTGATAACAGTTTCCCTCTAATGTGTAAGGTCTAGGAAGAACTGTATAGCCGAAATACATTATAGTTTATTTTCTGTATAATATGTGGAGAGAGAGAGAGGCCTGCGTGTAGCTTGAAATTGGAGATACCTTGCACCAGGTCGAAGAGCGACCATGTCCTGTGGGATCCCTGCAAGCAATGGTATAATACAGTATATGCAAATTTTCTATGAGGCAGGCATGTCCCATACTCTTGATGCTTTGGCTAGTTAAAAAAATCTACTTGATAGATACAGGTTCCGTCTGTGTCACTAGTTGGTAGTGATCTATTGGTTGATGACGACGAATGTTGACACCCTCAGGGGCATTTTTTCTTTGATGATAGGTGGAAAGTGGAACCCATATGCATAGACTTGGTATGGAATATAAATGCGCATTGTACACATAGGTGCTGGCTGGGACCTTCCCGTGTAAGAATTGCTAAAAGAGACGCTTATAAAGGCATGGGTCTTCGATGAATTTTTTCAAAGTGCAATCGTTGTAAGGTATGATACCATCTTGACATGAAAGCTTGTGTTGTAGTCGAATTTCAGGAGGATTGATGACATCTGTGGGCAATGATGTCTCCCACGGTGCCACCTGAGGATGTCCCTTTTATGGAGAGGGGTGATCCAAGGTACCTCTTCCTTTTTGGAAAAGAGGTGTTGATGTCGACAAAAAGGAAGATGCAACCGAATAAGGGGGTCACTGATATAGAGGATCAGGATCTTGGATGTGATGGGTTTAACATAGGCATGATGGCGAGGGGTGAATGAAAGCTAATGATGGAGATTCAGTGGCCCAAGGTCAGAGTATAGAAAGTAGCTTGGCGGCATTCATAACTATTTATGATGGGGAAAGCCCTGGAGTCGGTAGGACTTCCACAGTGGGTATAAACTGGTTATGAATGCCATGGTGGCTTTTAAGTGTGGGTGTGATACTCTAATCAAGGGTGATGAGGGACTACTTCCATTGGAGAAAAAATGAATGGGTGGGTGGGGGACATAGTGCACCATTTGCGGTATTTGTACACTTACCAAAAGAATAAAATAATGGGGTTTGGTTTGTACAGAACACATAGATGGGTGCCCCAAAACATGAAAGTGTTCGCTCACTCATGATGTGAGGAATGTATTTTGGTTGGTCTCATGTGTGAGGTTGATGAAGTAGTCGATGAAAAATTATTGCAGATGGGTTATGCTGATGGAGGTATGGTGGGCCAGATGCGAGGTGCGATAGTGCACTTTTGATCGGATTGTACAACCTAGTCGCTTGGGAAAGGGGTTTTATTTCATATGGAAAAAATTGACCTTGATGCATGGCCAGTGTATGGGCATGGGGTGCTTCCAGGACTACAGTGGTATGGCCATGGCGTCACTGTTGCTGTGATGTATGGTCTACTGTGGGAGACAAGCACCATGGGGGGGAGGGTCTACCGACCAACGAGGATGATTATCATGTGCAAGGTGAGGTGATGATAAACATGGTCGGATGTGTGGAACCTATTGGCAATATGATGCAGAGTGTTTTCCTTGATGGCAACCCACTGAATGAAGATGAAGACATGCGACTATTGACATGTGCTGTCCTTGATGGTGAACCACCTGATGAAGTTATTCTTGACCTGTTGGACTTAGTAAATGATGTAAATCTGATATGAAATGATGTTTGCTAGCCATATGATGCTGAGTGTTATTCTTGAATGGCAACCCACTTGATAAAGATGATGGAAACTTACTTGATGAAGTTGTGCTTGATAGAATAAGTTCTTGATGAAGTAAATCTGATGTATCTACAGTGTGTACAGAAGGCAATGAAGAAAGGAATTCAGCATGTGCTAAATCTTGATAAAAAGAGTATGTCTCTAGGCATATGCGGATTTGCCTAGGGGAAGTCGCGTATGCACGCGGGAATCAACGTGCCAAGACGCGTATGGGCAAAAGCGCTCTTAAAGTGAAAAACCAGGGGTAACCACCATGGTATTGACCCATTGTATTGGGTAATGATTCGTCTAAATGACCCCGTCCAGGAATACCATCGGAAGTAAAGTGGTTTTGGCTCATGGTATTGAAAAAGGGCAAACCTATATAAGGAGAAGAAATTCATTGTGCAAATGATGGATGTGGGAGCAAGATGTCTGAGCTTGAATGAATACTTCTCTGTGAAGTATATCTGTATGGAAAGGGTAAAGGTTTGATGATAGATCTGAATCTATGATGCACCTATGAAGAAATGCTGAAGAAGGGAGATCTAGATGCGGAATGTATTTGTATACGCTGGATCTTGTTTATGGAAGGCTTATAATAGGATCAACTTTGAGGGCGAACATGTTGTTTGGGATAAAAGGGTAAGTACGGGGCGAATATCGTGCGAAAGTATGCTGCTCTATAATGGTTGAAGATCTATACGTTAGTTCGATGAAGAACGCGTATATACGCGGCTTCGCTGAAGATAAAGCGCGTATGCACAATGAAATACATACAGAGGTATACGCTGATTTGTGTGGACGGAAGCGCGTATATACGCGACATCAATGATGTGAAAGTGCGTATGCAAACTAGGGTTTGCTGAAGCAAAGGGTATGAAATATCTGATCTGTTCTGTTGTGTTTCTGCTATCTGATCTGTGTTGATAAGTATCTATTAGTGATGTATGTTTGTGCTTAAAAGTATGGAAAGGGTCCAGTCTGAAAATATGATGAAATGTGGTCTGCAAGTGGTGTCCTATTGAAGTTGTTGGATCCAGTGTGAAAATTGATGAAACGTGGTCCAAGGTGGTGCTGAGGGTTGTAGCCTTCAGTCAGGGGGTCGTAGCTCCCTTCCAGGTGGGGGGTGAGTAGCGAGAGCGGTCGTAGCTCCTTTCCCGGTGTGGGTTTGTGGGGCTGGTAAGCGAGATCGAGGGGTCGTAGGGTCGTGGCTCCCTTCCGGGGAGGGCTGGTAAATGAGTGCAGGTGGGTGCCTGCGTGCTGGTAGGAGTCTGCACCAGCACATATATTGTAAGATGTTTTCTCTATAATAAAATATTGAAGGCTGAGCAACTGCAGCGGTGGTTTTCTCCCGACTTGGGTTTCCACCTAAAATTCTTGGTGTTCATGTGTGATGCTTTGTGTGATGGTTTATTCTATTGTTATTACACATGTTTACTGTTAACATAACATCAGATGAATGAATAGTGCAAAGAACTAAGTTAATAAATATCTGCATATTTAGATCTCTGCTAATACGTGAGTTGTATGAAGGATATCCGCGTGTATACGCGAGTTTACTAAATGAAAGTAGCACATGGGTTTTAGAGAGTGAAAAAGTAAAAAGTTTTGAATATGCAGTAAATACTGATTCACCCCCCCTTTTAGTATTTTTCCCAAAAATTGGTTTCAGAGGAGGTCCTTCTGCAGAAGCTTGATCGCTTGAAGGAGATCCGTCGCAATGGGAAGTCATGAAGGAGTAATGTCTATAAAGCCACCTCTATTCAATGGAAGCAATCTGATATTCTGGAAGGTACGAACAAAAGCATATCTGCAAAGTCTTGGTGCAGATGTATGGGCAATCGTGGAAGAAGGTTATCAATATTCGGCAAGTATTCCTACTGAAGCAGCAGAAAGGAAGAAGTATGAAATCAATGCCAAAGCAGTGAATGTCTTATTAGGAAGCATGTATGAATCAGAATTTGCTAAAGTGATGCAGCTACATTCAACAAAAGAAATATGGGACAAAATAATTCTGAGCTATGAAGGAGATACAAAGGTAAAAAGTGCAAAACTCCAAACTCTTAGAATTGAATATGAAAATTTGAAGATGCACAGTGATGAAAGTGTTGCCAGTTTCTTTCTCCATCTAGATGATATTGTAAATCGGATGAGAAATTTGGGTGAAACCATAACCGATACTACTCTGGTGGAAAAATTCTTAAGATCCTTGACTTCAAAATTTGACTCTAAAGTTTCGGCTATTGAAGAAAGGCAAGATCTGCAAAATCTTACTATTGTTCAATTACATGGTATTCTGACTGCTTTTGAAATGAGACAAGGAGGTCCTTCTCAAATCAGAGAAGCTGCTTTTAAGGTATCTGCAAGAGGAAAAGAAAAGGAAGTTGTCAAAGAATCCAGCTATATATCCGATGAAGAAGAAGCGAATTTCGTAAGAAAACTCCAACTAGGTACTGGAAGATTCAAAGGTAAGCTTCCCTTCAAATGTTTTGAGTGTGGAAAAGTTGGTCACTATGCTGCTAAATGTCCTTATAGAGAAAAACATGGTAAAGGGAAACAATTTGAAAAGAGGAAGAGTTATTATGAAAATGAAGACAGTGATGGGTCATCTGATAGTGAGGAAGAACGTGAAGAAGATCTTAGACTTCTCATGGCATTTGAACAAAGAGAAGAAAACGATACGTTTGTGGATGTTCTAGAGGACAATGAATTTCTTGAAGTGTCCAGTAAAGATGAAGAAGATTCTGACCAAGATCTGAAAGTGCTCATGGCTAAGAAGCAAAAGAAGAAGGCTACTCAAAGAAAGGAGATCTCTCAGAAATCATGTATAGCAGAAATTGAAGAAGATAAAACAGGTATTAATCGTTGTTCTTGCATTTTACTTAACTGTATATGCAAAGGTTATGATAGTGAAAGTGACAGTATGGATCTAGAAGATTCTGACCAAGCGCTACAAGTGCTCATGGCAAAGAGGAAAAAGAAGAAGGCTACTCAAAGCAAGGAGATGTCTCAGAAAACATGTATAGCAAAGATTGAAGAAGATGAATCTGATAGTAATACTCTTCTTTGTGCAAACAACAGTGAAGATAGTGAAAGTAAAGTTGTGGATCTAGAAGAAGCCATCAAGATCAAATTTGAAGAACAACAAAAGGAAATTGATAAGAAAGATTCTATCTACAAAGAGATGATCTCTCAAATGAAAGAACAAATAGAAATGTTGAATGGACAGGTAGACAAGTATCAAAGGTTTCATACTTATGCATCCAATCGAATTAAAGAACTAGAAGCAGAAATCAACGATCTAAATGCAGATCTCGAAAAATCAAGCAAGAAGAATGAAGGACTTGAAGCTGCAATCATCTCTCTACAAACAGATCTTGAAGCATCAAGTAAAAAGATTGAGGAACCTCTACAAACATTTGAAAAGGAAGGCCTTGAAGCAGAAATCATCTCTCTCAAAGAAGATCTGGAAAAATCAAATAAGAAGAATGAAGAGCTGCAACAAACATGTGAAGAAAACGAAAATTGGTTGAAAGAAGAGATTCTAAATCTGAAGGATCAAGTAGAAGATGGAAGAAGGAAAGAAGAAAGCATGACAAAGCAATGTCAAGCCTTGGAGGTTGAGGTAAACATTCTCAAGGGTAAATTAGAAGAAAAGGTTAAACTTTTGAGGTTTCAAGATAGTACTAATATTTTGGACAATATTCTGAGTAATCAAAGGTCTCCTGCTATCAAACTTGGTCTTGGTTTCCATGAAATTGTTAAAGGAGAATCTAGCTCACAAGGAAGTGCAAAAAATTCAGAGGATGTCAATACTAAACCTGAAGTGTTGAAAGAGACAAAAGATCAACCAACAATCATGAATTCTCAAAGGAATTCATTCAAGAACGTTGAATGTTTTAAATGTCATAATTATGGGCATGTTGCAGCAAATTGTAGAAGAAGAACAATTCAGCCACAAACAAACAGATTCTACTCAGAAAGGTACTCTGATAGCTTCAAGGGATATTGTTTTTCATGTAACAAGTATGGACATAAAGCAGCTGATTGTAAAAGAAGGAAGATTAGAAATACTCATTATGATTCTTATGCTTATTTTTCTGGACATATGAGATGTTATTCTTGTAACAAGTATGGACATGTAAAAAAGGAATGCAGGTTGAACAGATATGAGAAATTGAATAACTTCCAGCACACAAATAGAAAGATCAAACAAATTTGGAAAAAGATGGAGGACCGATCAGAAACGTAGGGAATTCTGACCCTACTGCAGTCATCCGCTTCTGAAGCTGACTTTTCTTATTGACTGCAGGAATGATGTGGGATACATTATGAGATTTAGTAATGTATCGTCACAGGGGGAGTAATGTATGATGTCTCTCATGGTTGATTTGATTATTCTGGTTATATGTATTTCTGACAGAGCATCTGATATGAAGAAGACAGGTACAGGAAGTACAAGTTCAGGGGGAGATGAAGGAATGTGAAAATTTTCTATGCTTCACTTTCCATACGCGGGTTCTATTAACAAAATTCGCGTATACACGCGAGTTCCAGAAGACACAGTCGCGTATGCATTGATGATAAGAGAATTTATATGATAGATGAAGATCTGGAGCAAAGGTTCAGGGGGAGCATCAGTCTGACTGTTAATAACTGTATTATTGACTCAATATCAGCTTAGTTTCTCAGTTCTAAATAATGATGATATGATACATGGTTTCTTATGTTGAAGATTGTGGATGAGTCCTGTTTGCCTTTTGATGAAGAGTATTCATTGTTGAGATAAAAGTCTTATAATTCGGAGATAAGGGCAGTTCATGCAGATGACTTTTGATGATCGTATTCAGGTTGCACAAGTTAAGAAGGAGCACTGGTTCAGGGGGAGCAGCAGGTTGAATACTAATGATTGCATTGTTGGCAATATGACTGCTTATTCTTTGGTTTTTGTGATACTCATGCTCAAATGATGATGACTTGGTATATGGTTTATTATGATGAGATTTTGAGCCCTGGTTGCTGATAAGTATCTTTTGTGCTCACACATGGATGAGTTGGAAGTCGTTTGATTCAGAAATAAGAATAGATCATGCAGAGTTTGTTACTATGGTTGAGATCTTTTGCCTACATATGTTACTTCATGTTAAATCTTGAAAATCTTGATGATATTGGACCACATGGATGATTGCTTGACACATATTTGAAGATGTTGTTCTGGTATGATAATCTCTCTTGGAAAGATTGTATTGATGCTGCAAAGAATCTGAAGGCTTGGTTACTAATGTGCTTATGTTACAACCGTTGGATGACGCTTGAAGACACAACTACATTGTTCTATCTATCTGTAGTCCAGGGAAGCATTCAAATATCTCAGAAAGAAGCTGAACACTGTCTTTTTCTCACAAGAGGATCAGATCTGGTTAAAATATAGAAGATGGTATTGGATACGCGGGTTTCCTGAAACACAGTCGCGTATATACGCGAGTTCATGCACAGAAAACCGCGTATGTCTGATTGCTGACATTTTTCTGTTTGGAGTCAGCTCTCTTCAGCACAGCTGCAGTGCTGTTTGGTATCTCTGATACTGTTTGGTCTCTGGTGGTGTTCCAGTTCTCATAATTCTATTTCTAATGTTTTGATAAATATGCCTTGATGATTTGTTGGTGAAAGTGTTCAGGATGCACTAACTAAGGGGGAGCCTTAGTCATATGGAAAGGATGCTTTGATGCACAGATTCAGGGGGAGCATTAGCTTTGCTGAGTATAATGCATTGTTGGCATTATTCTGAAACATGTTCTCTTTCTTGAGGATTTTCTGGTGTTGGTCATAAATGGTCTTATTTGTAATTTGATGAAAAGGTCTTGTTGAGACCCATGATGTAAAATTGTAATATTCGGTCATGTAAGGACTTGTCAAATTTGTAAACCCACTTGGTTGGGTAGCTGAGTCAAATTTTGTAAACCCACTTGGTTGGGTAGTTGAATTGATATGTGTAAACCCACTTGGTTGGGTATTTGAGTCTCATATGTAAATCCACTTGGTTGGATCTTTGATGTAAGTATGAGTCCTTGGTGATAGGAAGTTCATAGAGTCATGTACTTCATTGGAAAACATGTTTGAAGATTCAGTATGAACTCAGGGGGAGCTTGGCCACTTCAGTATATATCAGATCTGCAGAACGCTTCTTCCACATGCGGAGAAAAGGGGGAGAGTATGTTGGTTTTGATCCACCCTTTGCCCTTGATGTCAAAGGGGGAGAGTGACATGGTGTTTGAATGAAGAGAAATAATGGTGTCAAAAATGGGGAGTGTAACATGGTATCATTGTATTCTTAATGTACCTATCTGTTGTGGTAACCAAACACCATCGTGGTTGCCATCAAGTCCAAAGGGGGAGATTGTTGGCAATATGATGCAGAGTGTTGTCCTTGATGGCAACCCACTGAATGAAGATGAAGACATGCGACTATTGACATGTGTTTTCCTTGATGGCGAACCACCTGATGAAGTTATTCTTGACCTGTTGGACTTAGTAAATGATGTAAATCTGATATGAAATGATGTTTGCTAGCCATATGATGCTGAGTGTTATTCTTGAATGGCAACCCTCTTGATGAAGATGATGGCAACTTACTTGATGAAGTTGTGCTTGATAGAATATGTTCTTGATGAAGTAAATCTGATGTATCTACAGTGTGTACAGAAGGCAATGAAGAAAGGAATTCAGCATGTGCTAAATCTTGATGAAAAGAGTATGTCTCTAGGCATATGCGGATTTGCCTAGGGGAAGTCGCGTATGCACGCGGGAATCAACGTGCCAAGATGCGTATGGGAAAAAGCGCTCTTAAAGTGCAAAACCAGGGGTAACCACCATGGTATTGACCCATTGTATTGGGTAATGATTCGTCTAAATGACCCTGTCCAGGAATACCATCGGAAGTAAAGTGGTTTTGGCTCATGGTATTGAAAAAGGGTAAACCTATATAAGGAGAAGAAATTCATTGTGCAAATGATGGATGTGGGAGCAAGATGTCTGAGCTTGAATGAATACTTCTCTATGAAGTATATCTGTATGGAAAGGGTAAAGGTTTGATGATAGATCTGAATCTATGATGCACCTATGAAGAAATTCTGAAGAAGGGAATCTAGATCTGGAATGTATTTGTATCTGCTAGATCTGTTTATGGAAGGCTTAAATCTGAGATGAGGCGAACATCTGTCTGAAGTAAAAGGGTAAATCTGAACTGAATATCTGATCTGAAGAAGTATGCTGCTCTATAATGGTTGAAGATCTATATGCTAGTTCGATACGGAGGAAGCGCGTATATACGCGGCTTCGCTGAAGAGAAAGCGTGTATGTGCAATGAAATGAGCTCTGTAATGTGTACAGAAGTATACGCTGGTTTATGTGAATGGAAGCGCGTATATATGCGACATCAGAGAAAGGAAAGTGCGTATGCAAACTAGGGTTTGCTGAAGTCTGTGGTAAGAAATGTCTGATCTGTTCTGCTGGTTTACTGATATCTGTCAGTGAGTTATATGTATCTGTTTCATGGTTGACTGTGCTTAAAAGTATGGAAAGGGTCTAGTTTGAAAATATGATGAAATGTGGCCTGCAAGTGGTGTTCTATTGAAGTTGTTGGATCCAGTGTGAAAATTGATGAAACGTGGTCCAAGGTGGTGCTGAGGGTTGTAGCCTTCAGTCAGGGGGTTGTAGCTCCCTTCCAGGAGAGGCTGGTAAACGAGATCGGGGGGGTCGTAGCTCCCTTCCAGGAGAGGCTGGTAAACGAGTCAGGGGGTTGGAGCTCCCTTCCAGGAGAGGCTGGTAAACGAGCGCAAGTGGGTGCCTGCATGCTGGTAGGAGTCTGCACCAGCACATATGTTGTAAGATGTTTTCTCTATAATAAAATATTGAAGGCTGAGCAACTACAGCAGTGGTTTTCTCCCGACTTGGGTTTCCACCTAAAATTCCTGGTGTTCATGTGTGATGCTTTGTGTGATGGTTTATTATGTTGTTATTACACATGTTTACTGTTAACATAACATTAGATAAATGAATAGTGCAAAGAACTAAGTTAATAAATATCTGCATATTTAGATCTCTGCTAATACGCAAGTTGTATGAAGGATATCCGTGTGTATACGCGAGTTTACTAAATGAAAGTAGCATATGGGTTTTAGAGAGTGAAAAAGTAAAAAGTTTTGAATATGCAGTAAATACTGATTCACCCCCCCTCTCAGTATTTTTCCCAACAGAACCTATGGATAATTTCAGATGGAGAAATGATGTCAGGATATGCAGATTTTTTCTGGGACTCTATCATGCTAGGGGTAGAATGATAAATACTCTTGAACTTTCAAGGATGGTGCTGTGAATGGTTTGCATACTACTTGCAAAAACAACTACCCCAAGTGAAAGCATATTCTTTATCCAAATATTTTTGAAAGACATGTGCTTTAAAAAGAATATGAGAGAGGGCATACCTGCCGGCGCTGAAAATTTATTTTTCCGGGGGTGTCGATGTGTGGCACCGCCCTTGGGCATTATGGAGTGTTGATCACAGGGTTGCTTTCGGTCTGGTGATTGGGCCTTCTGAGCTCTTGTTATGGTCCTGCAAAGTTTCTGAAAAGGGCGACGTATAAGTGAATATGGCTCAATTCAATTCATTTGTGTCTGTTGAGTATTGAGAGGTCAGAGGCTTCTGCAGAGTATTTATTGCTGCTGCAGTCAACCTGAGCACCTGGGATTAGTGATTTTATGGCCAGGTAAACTCCAAGATGTCCTGCATTTTAATTTTTTCAGTCTACGGGTGCCAGTGTTTGTACAATACTGGTTTGTATGGATTCTGAGCAAGTTTTACCCTTGATTATTGAGGCGATCAGGGTACTGGGGCGCCTTTTGCATACTGTTCAAATTTTGGGTGCGCCTTTTATGCGCTTGTGAGAGGAACAGGTGTGCCTTCTGCACGCATGCCTGAGGGACA
Source organism: Pinus albicaulis (assembly GCA_034641835.2). Taxonomy (NCBI): domain Eukaryota; kingdom Viridiplantae; phylum Streptophyta; class Pinopsida; order Pinales; family Pinaceae; genus Pinus; species Pinus albicaulis. The sequence continues at coordinate 11,290,991 of CM076572.1, read as the reverse complement.
GGCGTGCAGAAAGCCGAGGAAAATTTTGTGAAATTTTTTCCTGTTTTTGGTGTTTTTATGCTAATGATGTATTTCTGTTTTGATGACAGGATGTTGTGGAGGGAGCAGGATTGGCCCGAGCTCCGCACTTCTTTAGTTGACGATGGTAACGCGTGCCAACAACTGGCGCGATGGGGTCTCCTGAAATTTGTGGAGAATGACCTTCTTAGGTCACAGGATCGACTCATGTGCTACTTGATCTAGTGTTGGAACAAGCGGCACAAGGTGTTTGTGCTACGTGGGTGTGACCTCACTATCCATCTTAAGATGTAATATCCCAAAATGGGAATGCAGTAATGCATAAGCACAATACTAGAATAGTAGCAAGCATTTAACTCATAAAATGTGTTAATAACACATAGCCATAAATTGAATGTTGCAGCAGCAAAAATATGATCCTTTATATCAGTAAAAAGTGGGGAAAGCAGCAATATAAGCCCTAAAAACGTTATTCCCAGAGAATTTCATTATAATAGGAAGAAATAACACTGGGATCCCTTATAATATGTATTATGGAATTTATCTCTAGAAAATATTTAGAAAAAAATTCCTTTTGATAGTTTAAACAGATCTCCCGGTCCCGGTGTGGCTCAAAAAGGCCCAAATCCCATGACTTGACTTATGCAGAAATTTCTGAATCATGCACAACATCATTTAAAGAGGTTTTCTAATAAAATATGATGCAAACATTAGATCTGGAGTTTTATTGCTCAAAACATGAAGAAAAATAGGGATCTGGTCCCTTTTACACATCAAGAAGATAACCTGGCAAGGGTTTCATGAAAGAATAAATACAAAATGTTGGATCTGCAGATCTGGATCTGAAAGGGATGCAGTCCAATTGAATCTATGAATATTTACAACTGAATGATACAATAAGTGAATGAGGATCCTCCTTACAAACTTTTTGGGAGAAAGTTTGGCCTTTTCCCTGAGAAAGCAACTCAAGATTGAGGGGATTGACCCTGTCACTGCAACACTGCAAGGAATGACACAGTTCCTACAAGGGACTGCACTGTAGATGATGGAATTCCTTTGGAAAAGTGCCAAGATATGAAAATCTACTCCAATATCTTCCTTACTGATCTCCCAAAGGAATGGAGGCTCCCTCCTTTGAAAAATGAGTGCAGGAAGTGGTGTTGTGAACCCTCACTACAACACCCTGCAACACAACGTTATATTGCTGCAGAAATAATGCTGAAGTTGAAGGAGGATGCTTGGAATCAAGCCTGGAAGTGAGTAAAATTAGTACAAGCTCCTTCAAGAGGCCTCTCAATAAAGGAGAAGGATTCCTAAACAGGAAATCCTTGTGCTAAGTAGCACAGCAACTCTGCTAAATAACAAGAGAATGCAGAATAATCTAAAGAGACACATCAAATTATCATTCACAAGATGTCTTGATGTGGCTGCCTTGCCCTCCCTTTAAACATGTACGAGCCTTCTTGCCTTAGGCCCCACTCATTAGGGTTTCCTCCACCAAGTAATATTCCTCCCACTATCTCTGCACTGTCTCACAAGATGATCTCCACCTCCTGTCCTAGCGCTATTGACTGGGTCAAACTTGACCTTGTCCACATGCAAAGGTCCCTGTTCACACATGAGGGTGTGAAATATAGCTTTTATGTTGATCCATTTTCACACTATAAGGTATTTTATTCATATTTTTAATATGCATGGGCCTCCTTACCATTTTATTCAACTCCTAGGTGTAAAAGACAAAAATCAATATTCCAATCAACTGCATGCTAAATTTGGAATATTACAGTCCTCCCCTCCAAAATGGTGCCTGTCCTCAAGAAATTGCAAGGATAGAACTGAGAAGTCTCCCCTCCTCCTACTGTAGCATCCACATATGATGAACTCCTCCAAGGAATGAGATGCTATCTCATCAATAAATCTCCATATGCCCCCTCCCAAGCTTGCAAGCTAGCCAAATAGCTATCATCATGAATAATTAAAGTACTCAAGAAGGCAATAAGGTGTTGTCTAGAGGTCCCCTTGAGGTATGGGATCTGAAATGTATTGGGAAACATCATTCCCATGTGGATCCTCCATCCCCAAGCAATCATCCATACAAAATGAGTCACCTCCCAACATGGAAACTCTTAGAAATGTTCCTCCACCTTGAGCTCCTGCAAAGTAGGTGGGCTGAAAATATGAACATGGTAGACAAGGTGGCCTACCCCATGCTTTCTTCCTCTCCACTTTTGATAAGTGTAAATAATATTCTGATCTTGGGCTGTAATACAATTTCCCTCAAGTGGCAATATGAAGACTAGATCTCCAAAGATCTCCTCTTCAACGCTGTGAATCAAGCTGGCCCAAATCATTCCATATGTGATGGATAGGAAATCATCACCATATCGCATCCCATCAATCACATGGCCCACCTCAAAAAGAAACAAGTGTTTTGCTGTGGTGGCCATATCTCCTCCCATGCTCCAATTAGAACATGCAATGCAGAAAGTGTGGGAATCCTCTTCCCAAAAGGACACATCCAACCCATGTGTCTCTCTCCTAATCATGCTCCCCATAAAGATAAGAAAAATATCAGAAAATGAAATAATGATTAGAATCTCAATAAGGGAAATACTAAAGATTTCATGTAGTGTTGGTAAGTACCAACAGTTTCCCATGCAGTCACAGCACAGTTTTCTAGACTGCTACTTCAGAAAATTACATGGCAAGTTTTTTTTTGTTACATGGATAATTATGTATGTCATGACATCTACTGAACATACATGAAAGAAAACACTTGCCCAAGGCCATATAAAATATGGTTGTCTCCATCATAAAATTTGGCCCAATGTTGACCATGGAGCTCAATGAAAAGCTTGCCCTCTTGTGGAGAAATGCACTGAATAGAAATGGTAAGAACATGAAAATATTGTGTTAGACAATCAATAAATGAAAAAATAAAGTTCCCACCATGCACTGGAAGTAAGATGATACATGGATCCATGAATAAGCCTCCCATAGTGGTATGACATACTCCCATGAAGAGAAATGAATCATATGCTGTAGGAAGATCACCCTTCTTATGCTTGGAAATCCAAGTTAAGAAGATCATATCTCTGTAATAGATGTTTCCATCCACTACTCTATCAATATTACTTCCTCCTTATTCACCAAGTGCATCAAGGGTGAAGTGATCCTGGGGACACTCCATCAATAACCCCAAGCTCCCAAGTGACAGTGTTGTTGGCCTATGCAAATAGGCTCCTGCCAACTCATAGCTTCATTCTTTGACATGCTTCTTGTCAAAGACATCTCCCATAATGCTGCTACACATAGGAAGTTCCTCCCAAAATGGAAGTACCTCCTAAACATCTAAGGCCAAGGAATAGCCCCTTTGCACTATGATAGTGCCACCCCAAACTCATGCAACATCATGCAAAGTATGAGAGAAAATTCCCCCCTGCTCTCCCAAGAACAACCAAAGAAACAAAAGTTTTTGCTGCCTCCTCATACCTCCATCATACAAATCATGTGGTGAAAACATGGTGATTGATGTGAAGAATTTCATATCAACACAATGTGTCCATACTCCTTGCTTCCCAATGATGCAGACATCCTGCCACACATTCTTCACCCTCATACCCTTAGAAAGAGGATGATAGCCAAACTCTTTCAAGAGTAGCCAACGCAGCCAAGCCTCCTGCTGCCCAGTATCATAGATTTGCAAGTAGATTTACAGCTTCTTGCTCATCATCCACACCCATTCATCCACTGGTGGATGTCTCCTACCATTCTCTATCTTGGTACTCCTCCAAAGAAGACTACCATTCTCCCATATCAGATTTTTCTTATTGCATTTCATGGGATGTTGAAAAGAAACTCCTTGGATATCTTCTAGAGAATACCTCTCATCAATTTCCTTCTTGAATCCATAAGGATCCAAGTGAGATGAGGGAAAAAAATTCTCAAACTGTTGAAGAACTTTGTACTCCATGATGTGTTGAAGTGCACCTCCAATGAGATCTCTCCATGATACCTTCTCCTCATCAATCACCTTCCAAAACCAATAAGGTTTTGGATCTGTTGCAGGTAAAATTTTCTCTTTGAGCTGGGGAGTGCTCATTGAGAAAGGGTCATCTAGAAAGGAGAAAATGTTTCTCACTTCAAGATGTCTACCATCTATCACTTCTTCCTCTATTGCTTCATGAATGAAGCTTCCATTTGAATGCACATATAAGGAATGGGCCCTCTATTGCTCTAAATCAACAGTATGGAATGATGTAGATCCCTCCATAAGATTTGCTAAAATGACAAGATATGGAAAATTAAGCATATCTTGGTGAAATTTGGAAGCATCTTGTAGGGCTGCAAGGGTTCCTTCCTCATATCTGTTGGCTTCCCAAACTGTTGAAGATGAAGGCTGCTCCTCCATAGTTGCAACAACACTGGTACATGCCTCTTCCAGTGGTGGTGAGGGCTTCTCCCTCCCTTTGCCAAATCTCCTGATCATCCTTTGAGAAAACTTAGCAAGAGTAGACACTCTTGCATGGCTCAAATGGCTGAACCACCAAGTGTTTGCTTCACCTTCAACATGCAGCGCTGCAATTTCTATAGCCTCTCTCTCTACTACTGTATGTAGTAGGAAGAATGCTTCTAGCTTCATCACCCAAGCCTTTTCTGCACATGTGAGTGATCCATCAAAAGTGGACAATAGAAATCTATTGCCTCTCATCATCCCATAGCTGTAGGGTCTCCTTTCTTCTTCCAATTGAATGAACTGTGGTAAAGCTAGAGTCTCCTTGAAAACTATAGGTTTAGCTTTGTATTCAACAAGGTATTCACTTAGAATTTCAGATTCCAAGTGTCCTTCATGCTTCATGTCTTCTCCTCTTTGAGAATAGGAAGTTCATGGCCCTTCCTCTTCTTGAAACCCTCTAGGAGTTTCCTTTCATTTCTTCTGCTTAACCTCCTTGGAGAGATTCTTCCTGGATCTAAAAAGTGATGAGATCAAGCTCATTATTTCCATAATTTTGATCTTGCTTCTTCTCTTTGTCTTCTTATAACATAATGGCTAAAACTCACAGGTTGAGCCAAGATGATGCTCCGATACCACTGTAATATCCAAAAATGAGAATGCAACAATGCATAAGCACAATACTGGAATAGAAGCAAGAAATTGACTCAAAAAATGTGTTAGTAACACATATCCATCAATTTAATGTTGCAGAAGAAAAAATATGATCCTTTAGATTAGTAAAAAGTGGGGAAAAGCAGCAATATAAGCCCTAAAAATGTTATTCCCAAATAATTGCGTTATAATAGGAAGAAATAACACTGGGATCCCTTAGAATATGTATTATGGGACTTATATCCAGAAAATATTCATAAACAAATCCCTTTTGATAGTTTAAAAAGATCTCTCGGTCCCAGTGTGGCACAAAAAGGCCCAAATCCCATGACTTGACTTATGCAGAAATTTCTGAAGCATGCACATCGTCATTTAAAGAGGTTTTCTGATAAAATATTATGCAAACATCAGATATGGAGTTTTATTGCTCAAAACATGAATAAAAATAGGGATCTAGCCCCTTTTACACATCAAGAAGATAACCCGGCAAGGGTTTCATGAAAGCATAAATACAAAATTTTGGATCTGAAGATATGGATCTAAAAGGGATGTAGTCCAACTAAAGCTATGCATATATACAGCTGAATGATACAAGAAGTGAAGGAGGATCCTCCTTACAAACTTTCCGGGAGAAAGGTTGGCCTTTTCCCTGAGAAAGCAACTCAAGATTGAGGGGATTGACTCTCTCACTGCAACACTACAAGGAATGATGTAGTTCCTGCAAGGGAATACACTGTAGATGATGGAATTCCTTTGGCCAAGTGCCAATATATGAAAATATACTCCAAGATCTTCCTTACTAATCTCCCAAAGGAATGGAGGATCCATCCTTTGAAAAATGAGTGCAGGAGGTGGTGTTGTGAACCCTCACTACAACACCCTGCAACACAACGTTATACTACTGTAGAAATAATGTCGTAGCTAAAGGAGGATGCTTGGCCTCAAGCCTAGATGTGAGGAAAATTAGTACAAGCTCCTTCAAGAGGCCTCTAAAGAAAGGATAAGGATTCCTAAACAGGAAATCCTTGTGCTAAGCAGCACAACAGCTCTGCTAAACAACAAGTGAATGCAGAATAGTATAAACAGACACATCAAATTATCATTCACAAGATGTCTTGCTATGGATGCCTTTCCCTCCCTTTAAACATGTTTGAGCCTTCTTTCCTTGGGCCCCACTCATTATGGTTTCCTTCACCAAGGAATCTTCCTCCCACTATCTTTGCGTTGTCTCACAAGATGATCTCCACCTCCTATACCAGTGCTATTGACTTGGTCAAACTTGACCTTGTCCACATGCAAAGGTCCCTGTGCACACATGAGGGTGTGAAATCCAACTTTTATGTTGATCCATTTTCACACTATAAGGGATTTTATTCATATTTTTAATATGCATGGGCCTCCTTACCCATTTATTCAACTCCTAGGTGTAAAAGACAAAAATCAATATTCCAATTAGCTGCATGTTAAATTTGGAATATTACATAAGATGGATATCTACTTTGTGACCGAGCTGCTACCTCAGGGTGAGGCACTTCGGTATCCACTTCCCTCTGGGAGGGTGGATCTTGATCGGTTTCAGGTGTGTCATTGCAGCGGGGCACCCCTTACAGAGGGGTGTATATCTATTTCCACAGTGACATATCTAGCCGAGAGGTGTGCCTTGGCGACTATTGTGCGACTTGCAGGGTCGTCTGCTCCACATTGAGCATCAGGTCCATAGGTTGGTGTCTTGCACCGGCTGAGGGTCGTGCACTGCTTCGACTTCCCTCGCTTCTATTATGATGGGATGCTAGCACAATTTTACAAGGTCTGGGATGGATCGAAGCTATTTGCCTATGCCAGCATTTTATGCAGCATTATTTATGAGCGAGTGGTGTTACATGAGACCAATGGTGGCAGTGCCTGTTGGGGGGCCACGGGAGCCTCGCATGAGGGGGTGGGCTCCTGTGATGCCTCAAGGAGGTGGGGATCGGGTGGGGCGTTACTGGAACGCCACCACACAGGCTTGGTTTGAGGCCAACCCTCAGATGTTTCTGCCATTCCCTTATGTAGGGATGGACTTCCTGGGGGATATAGACATGGGTCTACCTACTGGATACGGTTGGGGGCCATCTGGTATGTCTTTTGTGTTTTCTTCATTTATTTGAGTATTTATGTTTTTATTATGACACTGACATAGTTTTTGTTACTCTTATAGATGTTGGTGAGGTTGGTTGCCCTATGGCTCGATTGGTTGGGCATGATCCTCTTTAGAGACCTGGGGGAGCCCATGGGGGGCTGGGAGGAGTTCTTGCAAAGCCTCAAGGTGGGGCACTCAATGGTAAGGCTGGCCCCTCGGGGGAGGGTATTAGCTCGGCTACCACCGAGACTGTAGCTGAGCGAGATCATGCTGATGCGGCAAAGGATCGTGTTGCTAAGTTAACCAAGCGAGTGTCAGTTATAGAGGATGCCTGGGATTGAGTGGACCACTTGACCCAAGGGATTTCGACTCAAGGCTTTTTAGATGACCTCGAGGATGTGTGGTTGGAGACCTTGATGGCCCGAGAGAGGGGCTATTGGCTGGTTTTACGTCGGCTGGCGGTCTTGGTATTGCCGATGACTCCAGTAGTGGTACCAGGAGTGACAGTGGGTCCAGGTTCCCCACCTAGGGGAGCACCTCCCTAGAGTCATTTTGTACACATGGAATGCACCCATTATGAGGATGCTTCCCCTATTTTGACGACTTATATGGGTATCGTTTTGGGCTGAAAAATGGGTCAGAGACACTATTTTTTTGTACTCAGACATATACATTTTGATATATGTATGAGTGATATTTTTTGCGGCTCTACATGATGTGCCCCCTATTTCTGCTTATGCATTATCTTATGCTGATGGATATCTATGTTTTCTATGTTTTTTTTTTTTTAATGTATGACGGTTTATTCAAGATGAAATCCAGTCTAGAATATTGTTAGCTATGCGATCAACTCTTTGGTTCTGTCTCCTTGGTACATGTGTGAATGTAATGTAATCAAATTTTCTGCTTAATCTGTTTGCACACAAATATTTTCTAAATAGATGTGGATCTCTTGTCTCAAATGTTTGGTTTAACTTCGACACAACTAACTGGTTGTCAAGGTTGATATGCATATGGCATATGCCCTGATGGAGGGCGTCGCACATAATTCCTATAAAGGTGTCATATTATGCCTAATTGTTCGTTGCTGAAATGATGCACATTCCATTGGTGCAGAGTGGTGATCGGTCAAGGTGATAGATAACCCAGGCAATTGCTACTAAATTTTTAGACCATCTTGATGCTCCATCAGCAAATCCGAAGTAAGGGTCGGGTTAGTAATCTATTGTGATGCTTGAGCACATTTTGTAACAAGTATTTTGGTCAAAAAATTACAGTGGTTAGGTTTGTGTATGTTGACTCTTAGGGTAGGACCTTCTTGGCCCTTATGGATAGAATTTCTTGAGGTAGAGTCTGTTGATGGGGTTGCTGAGGCATGTCCCATCCGGTTCAGTCAAGATGTATGCCTTCTGGTAGAGGAAATGTTTTATGATGTAGGGTCCCTTCCACAAAGTTTAGAACTTTCTTGGCCCTAGGTATTATTTTGAGACATTGTAGCAGAGGACTAATTATCCCTCGGTAAATGAGCGAGGGTTGATGTGTCAGTCGAATGATGATTTTACCCTTTTCTCGTGGGCCTCATTGTGTTGCATCGATTGTCGTCAGATTTTGTCGATGAGCTCTAGTTTTACTAGGCACTTTTATATAGGTTGGATATCATCGAGCAGTTCGATGGCGGCATGTAAATTCAGGATCTCACGGAAATCAATGAAAAAGCACAAGGAACCTTGACTTTTTGCGATAGGAATAAGGTGGGAATCCTGGGACATGGGGGTGGTTACAATCCTATTTCCGGTATACGATGATACAAATTGTATGTGGTGTATCGTGTCATCGGCATTAGGTGGGGGAAGAATCTCTATGATAGGAGTTTGCGTAAGTGCAAGCTTGGTTCCCCCGTTAGGATGGTCAGTTTCCTATTGGTGGAAATTGTGCCTAGTGTAGAGGTGCCTGATTGTTTCCATTAATGGGCATGTCTTTGGTTCGTTGTTCTAGCCAGTGCAGATGGTGCATGGTACCACTATGGAAACTGAGTAGATTTTGTGGGAATCAACACTACTCTTCGTCTCAGATGTGGACACTTGGAAAGGATCCGTTGTAGAAGATGAGGTTTTCTTCTTCCATTTCCATGTCATTCACTTGGGTGTGTCTAGCTCCATTGGGGAGTGTAGACTTAACGCTTCTCTTGCCTCTCTTTGCTTGGGGAGATGCTCACATTTAATTGTATGATGAAAGTGTGAACAAATCTAACAATAAGTGCACATGATCTTCTCTTGGTTAAAGAGAAGTTTTTGTGGGATAGAAGAGATTGTGTGAAAACTGTTTGTTAGGTGCTTCAGTTCTTTGCATTGATTGACCTGAGGGTCAATCAAGTCGCATAGTCTACATGTCATCCTAGGTTGGGCCTAGTTCATGCTTTGTTGGTGTGCCATCCCAGTTTTCCCCTCATGCCAATGTGGGTGTGGGGTTGCTGGTTTGGGAGTGATATACTTTCTATACAGTTTGAGGAGATCACGTTCTTTCTTCTCTAATTTATGGATCATATCAATGAGAGGGCGAAATTGCGAAATAGAAGTACAGCGCTGCCCATAATGATTGCCTTGACATACTGGGAAAAATAGCCTATACATGGGGTGCCCATCATGCTCACTTGGTGGCTTAATGAGGTACTAGCGTCGTAATGTTGCTAAATTAGGGCAAGTGGTGACCACATGATTGGGCATTTTACATAACGCACATGTTGGTCTTCTCTGTAGAGAGTGGTTGGGGATAATTGAGGGTTCCCTCATTGGTTGCTTTTCAGCTGACAAAAAGAGGATGGAGCTACTCATCACATTTCCTTGTGTTGTTGAGCTGTTCATGGATTCCGAGTCAGTGCCATCTTCTTGGGAGAGGCAGACTATGGTTGATCACATACAACCTATTACTGCGCGAAATCTAGGTATGTAGTGACAATGGCGCACCGGGTGATTGTCATCACATATCTGACATGAATACTAGATGTCCATGTTATTGTGATATAATATATGAACTGGATACCATCACTGGAACATTTCCAAAGCTGGGCAATCAATGATGAAATGATCGCGCTCATCATAGAGCAAAAAACACTCGATGGGGGGAGAAGGTATGGTCGGAAGTCTTTCAGGCGTCTTTCGTTCCTCTTGCAGGTCCAGGATGGTACGAGGTTCATCTCTAGATGACTGGGTGGAGGGATCCTCTTGGTAGGATCACTCGATGGCATGTAAGGCATCCCTATACTGTGGGATTTTTGGGCAATGATGGGTATAATTCCCATAATTATTGCAGATAGTGTTAGGGTCCCGTGATTTGGCCGATTGGCTAGCCAAATGACGATGTAACATCAAACCAAGCTTTGGAGCCCGAGGACCTAGCCTTCCTGGACTCAGAGAGGGCTCTCTCTATAAGTGCAAAGGATGTCGGTGTGTTTACTTGCGATGTTTTGATATTAGGCTAGTTATGAAGTGTGTTTTTGGTTTTTTTTTATTTTTTAAGTTTGTGAGGGATGAAACTGATCAAATACATAAACTGGATGACAAGATTTAGATAAATTGGGCTATGGGGTCAAAAATATCAAGGAAGCTAATGAGGCGATGATGTAAAGCTGCTGTAGGGCCGATTTGATTCACAGTAGAGGGGATCTCTGGGCAAAATGGATTAAATGAACAATAAGTTGGTGAAAGACAAGGGATTTCAAGTGAAAACTAGTTTATAGCAGACATAAACATGTAATAGAAAACCATTAATCATGCTAGGAATAACTATAAGCTAATCAATACATAGAAATCAAACATTCCAGCCATACATAGAGGTATAAGACCCTCTAACTTCGGGAAAAGGCTATCATACTTTGGGGAAAACACATGAGACAAACTAACAACTCATGAACTATGCCGGAACGCCTAAACATAGTCTCTAAGTCATCGGGCACTTGGACAAATAAGTTTTCATAGTTTTAGGCAAAGGGCTAGATCGAAACTAGGCCTCCTTGGTTCAACAAAATGATCAACCAATCAGTCAAAGAGAAAGTTTTATGGACAGAACTATGGGCAGCTGATAGGTAGGTAGGGCAAACCATACATCCTACTCAACATACATGGAACTGATGAATAAAACTTAGCAACAATACCTTAGGTTACTAAAGAGCGGCTAAGAATTCTTTAGCATAACTAAGGGAGAAGAAAACATCAAGCTATGAAGATTCAGGGATTTTGAGGTGCCTCCATGGGCATGTCTCAAAATCAATCTTTACTGATCTATAGCGGCAAGAAAAATGAATTATGAGTGAAAACTAGAAGACAAAACACATTAAGAAGCACTATACCATTCTACCATGTCAAGGAATCCATCAACAAGCCTTCAACATTCCTCAAAGCATCCAAGAGGCAGTCCAAAAATCATAACTCAAGTGTATTCTTCAAAACTCATATGACCAATGCATTAATTCTTCTCTCAAGTTCAGCCTCTGATTTACAATGAGAACCATGGAATAAATAGGCTTGAGGGAGGAAAACCTCATGGAGCAACTAGCTATCCCATTGGCCAAGTCAAAATATCTAAACTTGTCCTTGAGGCTTTGCAAAGGCCAAGGCACAAAATATCTAATAAAATATCTAAAAAACTGCTAAAAACGGAAATTATATTGACTTTACATGATTTTCCCATGATAAAAATAGCCTAACGCACATTTGGGAAAAGCAGATTTTTGGAGTTCAAAAATTGCAAAAATACTTCATATTTTGCCTGAAAAAGATCCCCTGACTTGCTGGATGCAAATGGAAGCCTTCCCAATGTCGAAATGAGGCTCATGATGGCTTGTTGGAAAGCTCTCTGTGTCTTCTTTCCAATGCAAGTGGAATCATCTCAATCTGATCTCTGAAAGTCCCTCAAAACTGTACCTGTGTGCAAAAACCCAGAAAATAGCAGGCTGCTGATATGGCGGGCAGAATGTGCAAAATGAGGCTGTTTTTCGCCAATTTGAGGGGGCGAATGATCTTCAAATGCCATGAAAATCGCTGGAGACCTGCTCATGGAATTATGGCATCCATCGGTATCATCCTCCTCCCTTGACAAATCCTCGAACTGAAACGGCGCAATTATGAGTTTTTGACTAAAAACCCAAAAAATGCCGAAAAACAAAAAGTTGCCGAAATAGGCCCAAAATTGGCATGCATGACCTTCAAGGGTCCATAGCAACATGCTGCGAATCTGATGCCAAAATATCAAGGGCTGATATGTCTTTCTCCTCTTTCCGTGTCGGGCGCTCCTTAAAACTGCTGTTCTTGATCATCATCCTTATGCTGTTGCTCAAACTGCTGAGCTGCTGCTGTTCAGCACTATCCTCCTCTGGTTCCTGCTTCTGCTGATCTTCACCATTGTCATGTTGCTCCTGTTGTCTTGCTTTGGAGGCATTTTGACTTTGAAACAAGCTTTGGAAGAGGCACACTGCCTTCAATGTATGAAAAATGCTCTGCTGGATTGAAACTGGCCACTACACTGCTTGGATAGTTATGGACCTTGTGATTTTGAATAAAATGCAACAATGTTTCTTGGAATAAGCTACCTCTGCACTTATTAACCATAGTCCTTCAAATCTGGATACACTTCAGCTATGCAACCTTCTCAATAGAAAACCATCAATAAAGATGAGACAATATGCTGTATGAATTTCCTGTATGTAGTATTAAGCAATCATTTTTCTTGGTGAGTCTGCTAGGGATCAACCAACACTGGTATTTGTGTTTTCAAAACAAAACTTCACTCTAAAAAAACCCTTCTCTTCATGTTGTTCACCTTGAAAAATAACTCTGTCAACAAACTTCTGTAAAGACCACACAGTGGAAAGAAAGGAGACCTTTTGGTTTAGGTGAAGGATTAGCCCACAGTGTTAAGGAAAACACCTTTCACTTGTGACTTTTGAGAAGTCAATCACCACCTTTATACCACTGGCTTCAATGTAAACTTGATCATAAACAACCGTGCCTTCTAGAACATGGCCTTATTTCACCCTCAAAATTACTCTGTTCAACAATCTTCAGAATGATACAATGTAGTGTAATGAACAAGCAGACTTAGTTTAGGTGTAAAATAAGTGTAACAGTGGTTTAGAGAACACACTCTTTGCTTCAGCCAGGAACTATTTTCAAATTTGTGAGTTTAAATAGTCCATAAACACCTATATACCCCTGGCTCTAATGTTTAACATTTATCCACCAACAACTCTGCCTTTTTATAAAATGACTCTGCACCTTTGGAAAGTTTTGAGAAATCCAATACCACTTTGGTATCTCTGCCACCAAAGTTGGAAACCCATCCACGAACTATGCTCCTCAGTATACTGTTCACCTTGGGAAACTCTTTTTTAACAATTTTACAATGGGAGAATATAGTGAATGAAAAGCAATCTGCTAAAATAGTGCGCTGTGAGAAAATGCCACTGACTACTCTGCCTTTAAAGCCTTTGATGTCAACCTTAACACAAAAAAACTCCCTGTTTCAAAGAAACTTTCAAACATCCAACAATTCTGTCCTGTGCAAGAGTGTGTCCTCCTTTCACTGTTTGTACATCAAGCAAATCACCATACACAGGTCTAGACAACAAAAACACAGGGCTGAGGTAAAATGACAGAGTTTCTAGAAGACTAATAAGCTATTTAGACAGAGATTACCAGAGTCTTCTCTTTCAAAACAATAAAAATGTCAAACCCCCTCGCTGAGTACACTTCACTGTTCTAGTAGTGTGGAAATGTATGGATGATAGTGTGAAAGGTTATTCATTAGAAATAGGTCTGTATTTCTGCAACGAAAGTCCTTTTTCAATTAAAACACAGTCCTTCACAAGACAACCTCGGCCCTTAGATTGATTTGAAAATGAACAAACTGGTTCTTATCCATAAAACCCCGTATTGCAATGCAATTACCTCATCTCATGGTGTAGATAATAATGGCAAGGTCCGAGGCTTTTAATCATTCTTGTTGCTTATCAACATCTTGCAATTGATGGGGAATTCATGAAAATACCTTAAAATTTGCTGAACACCCTCTTGAAAGGATGAAAGAAACCCTGGCTACCCTGGAAAGCTGCGTGGCAACCTCTGGAGAAAACCCGTCGCGCCGGAGGAAGGTGTCGGGTGGAACTGTCGTGTGGTCGGGTGGGCACCTACAGGCACGTCGCGCCCGCCTACAGGCACGTCGCGCCGACGTTAAAAGCCTTCACACAACGATGCCCAGGCACGTCGCGCCACTTTCCAGGCCCGTCGCGCCGCCCTAAAACAGTGCAGAAAAACCTCAATTTGCTTGAAAACACATCGTGATGCTTGGGAGCTGCGGCAATTTGTTTTTTTGATTTCACAAAAGACTTACTACTCCTCTATTTCATTCTTTTGATACTCCCTCAACGGTTATATTCAAAAAATAAAGACCCTGTGGCTATTTTTGAGCATAATGAAGCTTTTCGGTAAAACAGTGGCAATTCTTTAAATGATACAAAAATGTGTTTGCATCAAGTTGATCCTTTTAAACAGTGATAATCCTTCAACTTTGCTTTGCCTACTCACGAAGTTACATACAGGAGACCACCGGTGCCTTTGCAATTAGTTTGACAATTTCGGTCCTTAGGTGATTTACAAGTTTCCTTCTGGACTGTAAGTGCCATTCTACTAGCTGTTTCTTTTTATAACAGGATCCTCTGCTTGACAACTCACTGTGTCCCTTCCCTGTCTTTGTTTATTTGATACTATATCCTTGTGCTAAATCTTCCTTTTGAAATGATAACAAGTGTGTTTGTTTTTAAAACATATGAACAGGGGTGATTCATCATAACCAACTTCCTCTGCTTACTTATAAAATTGAATACCACTCGCCTTCTCCATCAGAAAAACAGACTTGTAAAATATGAAAACAGGGCCCTTGGGCACACAGTCTTTATTTTGTTCTGATCAGTGTATTAAAACCCTTTTGGTCAATAGCACTATTTCATGACTGGACATATGTTTACTGCCTCCCTCTCTTGGTGATTGTTTTAGCAAAGAAGGACTATTTCATAATGCACCAAAAATATTTGAAAAGTTGTAAACACCCCTTCTTGAAAGGCGCCTCTTTTGAACTTTTGACATATGGTATTGTCTTGTTGCTTGACCCTTTCCTTAAGGAGAAAATCTTCTTTTTGATATCAGTGGCACACCTATGCTTAAAATTGTCTCTTTGTCTATTCATAGCATTGCATACCTGTCATCATGCATTTTATGACTCAACCTTGGTCACTGTTTACTTCCCTAGTGATAAATTTCTACTTCTGAGTGTTTCACAAGTTTTTCTCTGGACTGTAAATACACTTTTTAGGTTGCATCCTTTCATCCTAGACTTCTATGTTTGCTCAGAAGGATTTCCTTTGATTTCTGTATAGGTGATCATGAAAGGTCTTTAACCCCTTTTTAAGTCAACTGCTCCTTTGGCATTGATAGCATACAATATGTTCAATATTTTCCCCTTCCCTATTGTAGGTATAGTCAGACAGGGAGTTCCTTGAAACAGGAGTATCAGTATCTTTACATTATCAGAGCTGTCATTTATTTGTGTAGTGACCTTGTTTCAGTCTTTGATATCCTTCTACTGCTCTTTCTTGTATCAATCAGTTTCAGCACCTGTAGTAGCTTTGGCCCTCTACTCATGCATGGAGGAGGCTCTTCATTAGATAAGGTGTTTGAAGGTTTTTTAACAATTCTTTTTCGAGACAGCCTTTCTCTGAAGGTGATGTTAAGTAGACCATTTGGAAAACATCAGTCTAGGCATGTTCACTTGCAAACATCATTGTGTGTTAGCAGAAACCCTAGCTAGAGTAATACTGTCTCTCTGCATTGTCCTAAGGGTGAATTAGACATTTGGCTTGTTCATCTCATGATCGATTATTTTTACAAATAGCCTTTGTAACTATGAAGGTCAGTGTTTTCTTTGAAAAAACCAAGCACTTTCTCCTGCCTGTGTAATGGCATTTTTTAATATCTGTTCTATTTGATTTTGAACCAAAACAGGCCTCTTATGATTTGGATGTTCACTGATGACAGGCCTTCTAAAGTTTCAACCATTCACCTGACTTGAAAGTTTCAGATGATCTCCTTTATCAGGCCAAACTCCCCTTTCCTTTGAGCTTATCATATTTCCACTATAATCCTGTTATGGTCAGCAATTACATTTATGAAACCTGAAGATATTGTTTCATTGTTTCATTATTTCATTAAGGGCAAACCTGGACTTCTGCAAACTTCTGAGTCAAACACTGGCCTGCGCCCTCTGCTTATGTATGAAGGAGGCGCCCTAACCCTCTGCTTGTAATGAAGGAGGTTCTGGGCCTTGACAATTTACCATTTGCTGAGACAGTGGCAACCCTTTCTTACTGTTATTTTATGCTGGAAAGAGCTTGTAGGGTCCTAACGAGTGACTTTTGTTTTGCAGCTTCATCTCAGGCTCACAATACATTTAAAAGCAGTTGTTCTTCTAACTGTGAACTCAAACATTTACTCCATGAGATGAAACATATTTCCTGTCTTTGAAGAACCATAGAACACAGTGAAAAACCTACTAGTCAGCTTGAGAATGGGCTTCATGTAGTGCTGAGACCTAGGGAATATGAGTGGCGTGACTTAAGGCTGTTTGTCAACTTTATTTGCAAATTAAGGGATCAGTCATGGTAGGTCTGCTGCAGATGGGGGCTTTTTTGGCTTTTTGATGATTGCCAAAGGTGAAATGTCCTAAACGCCACTTCCTAACATAGGGGAGAATATTGAAACAGATGTGAATTTGCCTTTTAAGGCTGATGGGCAGGTTAATAAAGCTGAAGCTGGGCAGGATATGTGATATGAAGTTTTTGATGCTGCCAGGGGTGGACTGAATAAGTAGAAAGATAAAAAAAGTTTTGGGGAGGGTTTTCTGGATGACATATTGACATAAGGAAATCAGTTTCTAGAAAACTCAGCTGAAGATATAGTCATCACTAACATGAAAAAAAAATACTGATGGCTAACAGTGGCTCCATTTGGGGAGGGCAGCTCCTCGTCAGGAGGTGTCCAGAATTCAGATTTTTGGATTTATGAAGACCAGTGCCTTATCCATTGGCGCAAAATTTACCCTTCTCTTGATGTTATTTCTGAAAAGTGTCAGCATTTTTAACATCAATGATACTTCTACCTGCCCCACTATCTTTCCTAGCATTTTTTCTTCTGTTTGGCGCATTTAAACTAGCAGCCTTTTGACAATGCATATTTTTCTTTTTGCAAAAATGAAACTATCTACTTCTATTCTTATATCTGCCGGGAGTTCAGATTAAGCTGATGAACTCCTTCATTTCTCTACCTAAAACTAGATCGACTGTCAAGATTAAGCAGTTTGACAGGATTTCATTCTCTAATCTACAACATGAAATTGAAAAATGATCAAATCAGGATTAAGCAGTCTGATTTGTCATGCATTTGCGGCATAAAAGACAAGCTGCACACAAATGTTATTTTGCAATAAAAAGGAAACTAGACAAGCGGGGCTAAGATGTACAATGTGTTTTTCATCCCTCGCTTCTCTCTTTGGTTCTGTTTTAGGCATGTGGAACCAGAATCTCTCCCTAATCTAAGCTCTGTGATAAGTCAATCTTACACAATGTTGACTATCTTGGCGCTCACTAACTTATCAGCAAATAAATTTAAATATGCTCAGCTATGATTAGGCTAGATAGCTGAACAAGACTTTGAAGCACTAGTAGCGGCATTTAGACTTGCTCGCTTTCTGAAAGACTATTTTTTGGAACATGGGGCTTTACCACTGCTTTTTAGAAACTGCCCTCTTTTTCTACTTTTCACTGTTTTTTGTATTTTCTGCTTTTTCACTTTCTCTTCAAACAAACTACAAATGAAAAAAAAAAAAAAGGTGCTCACAGGCTAAGCTTATTTTCTATTGTTGTCTTTCTATCCTGATCTAATCTGTGCACAATAGACATTTGTTTGGTGAACTCTGTTTTCCAATGCAACCAGTCAAGTAGATGCTCACATGGGTGATTCTGGTTTAGTTCTTTCATGATGCGGAAATAATGAAAAGGCCACTCCCACTTGGTTTGTTTCTGGACAGTAGTGCTTAAGCTTTTTCTCATTCTTGGCAGCAACTTGTTCATGATAAAACCCACTACTCTTTCAGACTTCTTAAGGAAAACAACAAATGGATCTTGGAATAATGCCTGATCTAGAGGTTTTGAGATATAGGATTCATTCAAGACTACTCTTTCAGACTTCTTAAGGAAAACAGCAAATGGATCTTGGAATAATGCCTGATCTAGAGGTTTTGATATACAGGATTCATTCAAGACTACTTTTTCTTCCACTTGGCTATATTTGGGACCCCCCTGGTAAAGCAACTCTTCTTCATGATCACCCGAACTGTTAGACTCATCATGTATTGCAGTGTAGTTTTCATTCCAAGCTGATGTGTTCTGATTAAGTGGACTGAAAACTATGTGGAGGTTATTAGTTTGGTGAGCAGGGATACACTGTGATAGTAAATTATCTTGAAAGGGTAGTGAGACAACTCTCATGTGTTTATCAACCTCTTTTTCTTCATCTGCAATTTGTGACTCAATGGAACTTTGTGGTTGCAAATCTAGAGTTAAGGAAGATTCCGTGTCCAAAATGACTTCCTCAACTATTTCAGGAAAAGGCCTCTCATTTACAACATGCTCAAGAAATTCATCATCTTCCTCAAGCTCATCATCAAAGCTGAAACATTGTTGATCTCCAATTATGTGAATGTTATCTCTGATGGACTGAAGTGAAGTAGAGAAAAGAGTCTGAGACTCTTCACTTACTTCCAAACTTTCAAGGCTATCCTCATCGGTGTCATATATGACCTGTAATGCTTGCTCACTTTTCTCAAGTTTATGAAACCGAGCTTCCTCCCAAAAATCAAAAGCTGAGTGTTCTGCACAGTTAGTGTCTGTTTGGAAATCACAATCATCAACATATTGATCAAACCTTGGAGAATCATTAACAAAAGAAATGTCATCAACCATACACATTGGACTATCAGATTGCTTTTCTTCAAATTGATCTACACATCTATTTTCTGATTTATGACATGCAAGATTAACAGGAGAAAGATTAGAAAAGTTGTGGTTATGTGAAGATTCAGAGGCTGTCTGTATGTTTATAAGTTGATCTATTTCCTCTTCAGTTAAAATGGGAGGCATTTTCCTCTCTCCACAACAATCCTCTTTCTCTTGGGAAATCTGATTTAAAGGATGAATGTCTTTTTGGGCTTCACCTATGAGAGATGATGAATCATCACTCATGTCCTTAGAGAGATCCTGTGGGTTCTCTTTCATTTCTTGCTTGTTTTTATCTTCAACCAATTTGTGATGTTGAGGATAGTTATCATGTAATTCATGAGTTTTTTCTGATAGATGTTCAGGGGGCCAATTTGCTTTTATGAACTCAAATGACTCCCAGCATAAAGGTAGAGATCCTACAGGTTTTGCTTTATCTTCTATCTTAGAATCTGTGATTTCAAAATGGCTGATAGTGTCTTTAGAGCATTCCTCTAGGTTCTTTATTAGGCCTAAACATTTGACCTGACTTGAGTCAAAGGAATACAGGTTTTTGTAGGGTTGAGTTACTTCTAGTCTTAGGTTTTCCATGACTTCTTTAGGCATGAAGTTATGGGAGGCACCAGAATCTAACATGGCATTATGTAATATCTTGTCCCGTATGTTCAGGCTTACATAGGAAGGAGAAACAGATCCTTCTTGATATTGACCTTCTATTTTCGGGCCGGATAAGAGCTCGGGTTTGTTTTCAGTTAGATTTAAAGTATTTGCCTTGCTCCCTATGTCAAAAAATTTGAAAATTTGAGATCTATACCTATCTACAGTTATTAGATCAGTAAGGGGTATGGTAATTTTTATTTCAGAAACTTCCCCTTCGAAACTAAAAGGAGTTTGTAGTTTGGGCAGATTTGTTTCAGCTTTTTCGGACATGACCTTTTCTATGCTCTTAATTTGTTGATTCTGGTTTGAGACCTTGTTTGACACAGTCGCCTCGGGAGTCTTTGTGGAGGTACTAGGAGTATCTGAGCTAAGATTTGTTTGAATAGCTTTATCTTTGTTTTGGTCAATATTCTTAGCCATAATTTTGTTGCTATCCGTGGCTTTTTTTAAGGATGGTGTCAGAGGTTTTAGCAGTGTCAGGGCTACTCTTCTTGGAGTGGTCTTGGTTTTTTCTGCTTCTAAGGTTATACTGCCTATGAGCTTCTATAATGGAATTCTGAAAATCTATGGCAGGATCTTCGAGATCTTCATAGTCGGTTTCGTCCTGACTTGGGGAGCACAACTCTTGCTCTTCTGCTGTGAGGTAAACCTTACTCTTGTTATCAGAACCTATGAGTTTCCAATGATTTTCATCAATGGGTGCGGTATCCTTATTCTTTTCATCAACATAATTCTCACTGAAGGATGGTCTGATCTGTTGATCATTTCCTCTTGGTTTATTTTGAGACTGATCTTTTCTAAAGCCTTGTTTCCGGTTTTGAGGGTTTAGTTGGTTGTCCCTAGGAGGCACTTTTTCACTCATTTTTTCCCACATCTTTGTCATGGATTTGATCAGGCCATCTATTCTAGGATCTATGGAAGGAGATGAAGTGGAGACCTTATCTCTATATGGGACTTTTCCTTCTAATCTAGTCCTGGCTCTTTTTTCTGCTAAGTTGGCTTCTGTTTTTATGGCTATTTGTTGCATTTCCTCTAGGGTAGGGGGATCCTTGTCTCTCAGATGATATGTCATGTCTGGATCAAAACCCTCGGGGAATTTCACCAAGACTAAGCCAAGTGGGGGTTTGAAATGAGGTGGGAGGGAGTTATACACACTGTTGAACCTAGTGCAGTATGCCTGGACACTTTCCCCATTTTCCCGTTTTAGGTTGTTATATTCTGACAGGATTTGAATAGGGTTCCTTCGGACTTCCCACTTGTTCGTGAAGACTTGGTAGAGTTCTAGGATGTTGTGGATGCTGTTTGGAGGCAAGCTTTTAAACCATGTTTTGGGTTCTCCACCCAGGCTTTGGGCGAATATTCCTCATTCGACGGCTTTCGTCGTGTACTTCCATGTATTCAAAAGCATCGCTAATCCTACTTACATGCCGTTGAGGTGTGGTGGTGTCTTCTCCAAGAAAGTGAGGGATCTTGTCCCGATATTTGTTTGGGAGAGGAGCTAAAGGTGGTGGCAACACCAAAGGTGCGTACTGTGCCGCCATGATTGGAGGTAATGGATGATGCACGAGATGAGGACTAGTAGGCCGAAATGAAGTGGTTTGAACAAAGTGGTGGCGGATGAACTTGGACTAGTGATCCGGTTTTGAGCAGTATCCGGGGTGATAAGAGCCAAACCGATAGAGAAGTCGGGAAATCGGGAGGAGTGGTGGGTGAAGCTTCTAATAGGACTCTGTGGTGGGTTTAGGGGTTCAATATCGTCGAAGTTTATCCTACTATATGATTTGCTTCGGGGAAGAGCTTCGTGATGACTCTAGTTCCGAAGGTAGATCTAGAAGGATATTGCGCAGTTTTAGGTACGTATCTTGTTCTACTGGTGGATCTACTTCCGTAGCTAGATGATCGCTTTCGAGCTTGCCACGAACCTTTTTCGGGTCATCTACTATGATAGGGGGATTTGGGTCCGGTGGGATCCGGTATCGATTCTTCGTGAAGCCGCATTTTAGATTCGTAGCTTGGAGAGAGTGATATTGGTGAATGTTTTGGATGAGTGATTTCTCTAAAGTTATACTAAGGCGAAGGATGGTCAAAAATAAAAGGATGGATTAGTGGAGTCGCCGTGTGGAAATGGGTTGTTGTTGTGAAGATAGCTATGGTCCACCACCAAGACTAATCCGAGAATGTTTTTTGAATTTTTCTCGAGTTTATGAGCAGACCCCTATGGTTTGTTAAAGTATCTTAGACTTGTTTCAACACTTTGCTAGGGTGATGAGAACAAAAAGTTTACTCTAAAAAATGAGTTTATGGACTCGCTTGTTTGTTTATGGTACTTAAAGGCCCAAAGAGTCTATAAGAGTTTGCCGGGACTATTATGTACTCAATGTCTTACCATCTCCCGCTATGTTAGTGAGTGATGGGATAGGTCTATTGGATAGTAGCCTAGAGTTTGGTGAAATAGTAAGGCTTACTAGAAGTTAGTGGAGTCGCTGGGTGGATTTTTAGTTGTTTTGAGGTATATTTGTATGGTCCACCACCAATACTATCAAAAACCAATCTAAGGGAGTTTTTTGGGGTTTTTTGAGTTTTATGCGCCTATAAGGTTTGGAAAGGTTTTCTATAACCGATCTCATCATTTTGCTAAGATGGTGAAGGATCTATTTTCTACCTTTCAAACAATCTCTAAGTTTACTAAGCTTGATTGAGACTTCAGAGTTACTAAGTTGTACTTAGATTGTCACTAACTCGTGAAGGTCCCATCGTGAGTGTCACTATGTTAGTGAGCAAAGTGATAAGTCAATCGATTGTATTCTCAAAGGTTTCTAAAGATGAGGGAAACTAAGCTTTTAATCACTCGCAGTCCCACCGTGATCGCCATTATGTTAGGGTCCCGTGATTTGGCCGATCGGCTAGCCAAATGACGATGTAACATCAAACCAAGCTTTGGAGCCCGAGGACCTAGCCTTCCCGGACTCGCAGAGGGCTCTCTCTATAAGTGCAAAGGATGTCGTGTGTTTACTTGCGATGTTTTGATATTAGGCTAGTTATGAAGTGTGTTTTTTGGTTTTTTTAGTTTTTAAGTTTGTGAGGGATGAAACCGATCAAATACATAAACCGGATGACAAGATGTAGATAAATTGGGCTATGGGGTCAAAAAGATCAAGGAAGCTAATGAGGCGATGATGTAAAGCTACCGTAGGGCCGATTTGATTCACGATAGAGGGGATCTCTGGGCAAAATGGATTAAATGAACAATAAGTTGGTGAAAGACAAGGGATTTCAAGTGCAAACTAGTTTATAGCAAGACATATAAACATGTAATAGAAAACCATTAATCATGCTAGGAATAACTATAAGCTAATCAATACATAGAAATCAAACATTCCAAAGCCCATACATAGAGGTATAAGACCCTCTAACTTCGGGAAAAGGCTATCGACTTTGGGGAAAACACATAAGACAAACTAACAACTCATAAACTATGCCGGAATGCCTAAACATAGTCTCTAAGTCATCGGGCACTTGGACAAATAAGTTTTCATAGTTTTAGGCAAAGGGCCAGATCGGGACTAGGCCTCCTTGGTTCAACAAAATGATCAACAAATCAGCCAAAGAGAAAGTTTTATGGGCGAGTAACTATGGGCACCGATAGGTAGGTAGGGCAAACCATACATCCTACTCAACATACATGGAACCGATGAATAAAACTTAGCAACAACACCTTAGGTTACCAAAGAGCAACTGAAGAATTCTTTAGCATAACTAAGGGAGAAGAAAAACATCAAGCTATGAAGATTCAGTGGATTTTGAGGTGCCTCCATGGGCATGTCTCAAAATCAATCTCTATCGATCTATAGCAAAGAAGAAAAAGAAATATGAGTGAAAACTAGAAGACAAAACACATTAAGAAGCACTATACCATTCTACCATGTCAAGGAATCCATCAACAAGCCTTCAACATTCCTCAAAAGCATCCAAGAGGCAAGTACCCAAACATCATAACTCAAGTGTATTCTTCAAAGCTCATATGACCAATGCATTAATTCTTCTCTCAATTTCAAATTTCTCCCGATTTACAATGAGAACCATGGGATAAATAGGCTAGAAGGAGGAAAACCTCATGGAGCAACTAGCTATCCCATTGGCCAAGTCAAAATATCTAAACTTGTCCTCGAGGCTTTGCAAAGCCCAAGGCACAAAATATCTAATAAAATATCTAAAAAACTGCTAAAAACAAATTATATTGACTTTACATGATTTTCCCATGATAAAAATAGCCTAACGCACATTTGGGAAAAGCAGATTTTTTGGAGTTCAAAAATTGCAAAAATACTTCATATTTATGCCTCGAAAAAGATCCCTCGACTTGCTGGATGCAAATGGAAGCCTTCCCGATGTTGAAATGAGGCTCATGATGGCTTGTTGGAAAGCTCTCTCCGTGTCTCGCTTTCCAATGCAAGTGGAATCATCTCAATCTGATCTCTCGAAAGTCCCTCAAAACCGCACTCGTGTGCAAAAACCCGGAAAATAGCGGACCGCTGAGTAGGAGGCGCGTAACGTGCAAAATGAGGCCGTTTTTTCGCCAATTTGAGGGGGCGAATGATCTTCAAATGCCCCGAAAATCGTCGGAGACCCGCTCATGGAATTATGGCATCCATCGGTATCATCCTCCTCCCTTGACAAATCCTCGAACCGAAACGGCGCAATTATGAGTTTTTGACTAAAAACCCCAAAAAATGCCGAAAAAACAAAAAGTTGCCGAAATAGGCCCAAAATTGGCATGCATGACCTTCAAGGGTCCATAGCAACATGCTCCGAATCTGATGCCAAAATATCAAGGGCTGATATGTCTTTCTCCTCTTTCCGTGCTCGCGCTCCTTAAAACTCGTTGTTCTTGATCATCATCCTTATGTCGTTGCTCAAACTCGTCGAGCCGTCGTTCAAAGACTATCCTCCTCTCGGTTCTCGCTCGCCGATCTTCACCAATCGTCATGTTGCTCCGTTGTCTTGCTTTGGAGGCATTTTGACTTTGAAACAAGCTTTGGAAGAGGCACACCGCCTTCAATGTATGAAAAATGCTCGCCGTGATTGAAACCGGCCACTACACTCGTTTGGATAGTTATGGACCTTGTGATTTTGAATAAAATGCAACAATGTTTCTTGGAATAAGCTACCTCTCGCACTTATTAACCATAGTCCTTCAAACTGGATACACTCATGCCTATGCAACCTTCTCAATAGAAAACCATCAATAAAGATGAGACAATATGCCGTATGAATTTCCGTATGTAGTATTAAGCAATCATTTTTCTTGGTGAGTCTCGTCTAGGGGATCAACCAACACCGGTATTTGTGTTTTCAAAACAAAACTTCACTCTAAAAAACCCTTCTCTTCATGTTGTTCACCTTGAAAAATAACTCCGTCAACAAACTTCTCGAAAGACCACACAAAGTGGAAAGAAAGGAGACCTTTTGGTTTAGGTGAAGGATTAGCCCACAGTAGTTAAGGAAAACACCTTTCACTTGTGACTTTTTGAGAAGTCAATCACCACCTTTATACCACTCGGCTTCAATGTAAACTTCGATCATAAACAACCGTGCCTTCTAGAACATGGCCTTATTTCACCCTCAAAATTACCTCGTTCAACAATCTTCGAATGATACAATGTAGTGTAATGAACAAGCGTACTTAGTTTAGGTGTAAAATAAGTGTAACAAATGGTTTAGAGAACACACTCTTTCGCTTACCAGGAACTATTTTCAAATTTGTGAGTTTAAATAGTCCATCAACACCTATATACCCCCCGGCTCTAATGTTTAACATTTATCCACCAACAACTCGCCTTTTTATAAAATGACTCGCACCTTTGGAAAGTTTTGAGAAATCCAATACCACTTTGGTATCTCTGCCACCAAAGTTGGAAACCCATCCACGAACTATGCTCCTCAAGCATAATCGTTCACCTTGGGAAACTCTTTAACAATTTTACAATGGGAGAATATAGTGAATGAAAAGCAATCCGCTAAAAATAGTGCGCCGTGAGAAAATGCCACCGACTACTCCGCCTTTAAAGCCTTTGATGTCAACCTTAACACAAAAACTCCCCCGTTTCAAAGAAACTTTCAAACATCCAACAATTCGTCTCCCGTGCAAGAGTGTGTCCTCCTTTCACCGTTTGTACATCAAGCAAATCACCATACACAAGTTCTAGACAACAAAAACACAGTGGCCGAGGTAAAATGACGTAGTTTCTAGAAGACTAATAAGCTATTAGACGAGAGATTACGCAGTCTTCTCTTTCAAAACAATAAAAATGTCAAACCCCCTCGCCGAGTACACTTCACCGTTCTAGTAGTGTGGAAATGTATGGATGATAGTGTGAAAGGTTATTCATTAGAAATAGGTCCGTATTTCGCAACGAAAGTCCTTTTTTCAATTAAAACACGAAATCCTTCACAAGACAACCTCGGCCCTTAGATTGATTTGAAAATGAACAAACCGGGTTCTTATCCATAAAACCCCGTATTGCAATGCAATTACCTCATCTCATTGTGTAGATAATAATGGCAAGGTCCGAGGCTTTTAATCATTCTCGTTGCTTATCAACATCTTGCAATTGATGGGGAATTCATGAAAATACCTTAAAATTTGATGAACACCCTCTGAAAGGATGAAAGAAACCCTCGGCTACCTCGGAAAGTCGCGCGGCAACCTTCGGGAGAAAACCTCGTCGCGCCGAGGAAGGTGTCGGGTGGAACTGTCGTGTGGCCCGGCGCGGGCACCTACAGCATCGCCGCGCCCGCCCACGGTATCGCCGCGCCGACATTAAAAGCCTTCACACAACGACGCCTCGAGCACGTCGCGCCACTTTCCCAGTGCCCGCCGCGCCGTCCTAAAACAATGCGGTAAAAACCTCAATTTGCTTGAAAACACGTCGTGATGCTTGGGAGCCGCGGCAATTTGTTTTTTTGATTTCACAAAAGACTTACTACTCCTCTATTTCATTCTTTTTGATACTCCCTCAATGCAGTTATATTCAAAAAAATAAAGACCCCCGTGGCTATTTTTTGAGCATAATGAAGCTTTTCGAGTAAAAACGAAAGGCAATTCTTTAAATGATACAAAAATGTGTTTGCATCAAGTTGATCCTTTTAAACAAAGATAATCCTTCAACTTTGCTTTGCCTACTCACGAAGTTACATACAGGAGACCACCGTGCCTTTGCAATTAGTTTGACAATTTCGGTCCTTAGGTGATTTACAAGTTTCCTTCGGATCTGTAAGTGCCATTCTACTAGTCATGCTTTTTTATAACAGATCCTCTCGCTTGACAACTCACCGTGTCCCTTCCCTCGTCTTTGTTTATTTGATACTATATCCTTGTGCTAAATCTTCCTTTTGAAATGATAACAAGTGTGTTTGTTTTTAAAACATATGAACAGGGGATGATTCATCATAACCAACTTCCTCTCGCTTACTTATAAAATTGAATACCACTCGCCTTCTCCATCGTAAAAACGGACTTGTAAAATATGATGTCAGGCCCTTGGGCACACAGTCTTTATTTTTGTTCGATCGAGTATTAAAACCCTTTTTGGTCAATAGCACCATTTCATGACCCTGGACATATGTTTACCGCTCTCTCTCTTGGTGATTGTTTTAGCAAAGAAGGACTATTTCATAATGCACCAAAAATATTTTGAAAAGTTGTAAACACCCCTTCTTGAAAGGCGCCTCTTTTGAACTTTTGACATATGGTATTGTCTTGTCGCTTGACCCTTTCCTTAAGGAGAAAATCTTCTTTTTTGATATCATGGCACACCCTATGCTGAAAATTGTCTCTTTGTCTATTCATAGCATTGCATACCCTGTCATCATGCATTTTATGACTCAACCTTGGTCACCGTTACTTCCCTAGTGATAAATTTCTACTTCGAGTGTTTCACAAGTTTTTTCTCTCGGGATCGTGAAATACACTTTTTAGGTTGCATCCTTTCATCCTAGACTTCTATGTTTGCTCGTAAGGATTTCCTTTGATTGTGATAGGTGATCATGAAAGGTCTTTAACCCCTTTTTAAGTCAACTCGCTCGCTTTGGCATTGATAGCATACAATATGTTCAATATTTTCCCCTTCCCCTACCGTAGGTATAGTCGCACAGTGGGAGTTCCTCGAAACAGAGTATCGATATCTTTACATTATCGTAGACGTCATTTATTTGTGTAGTGACCTTGTTTCAGTCTTTGATATCCTTCTATCGCTCTTTCTTGTATCAATCGTGGCCAAGACTCGTAGTAGCTTCGGCCCCTCTACTCATGCATGGAGGAGGCTCTTCATTAGATAAGGTGTTTGAAGGTTTTTTAACAATTCTTTTTCGAGACAACCTTTCTCCGAAGGTGATGTTAAGTAGACCATTTGGAAAACATCAGCCCTAAGCATGTTCACTTGCAAACATCATTGTGTGTCGGCTATAAAACCCCAGCCGCAGTAATACCGTCTCCCCGCATTGTCCTAAGGGTGAATTAGACATTTGGCTTGTTCATCTCATGATCGATTATTTTGACAAATAGCCTTTGTAACTATGAAGGTCGGTGTTTTCTTTGAAAAAACCAAGCACTTTCTCCCCGCCCGTGTAATGGCATTTTTTTAATATCTCGTTCTATTTGATTTTTGAACCAAAACGTGCCTCTTATGATTTGGATGTTCACCGATGACGATGCCTTCTAAAGTTTCAACCATTCACCCGACTTGAAAGTTTCGTATGATCTCCTTTATCGTGCCAAACTCCCCTTTCCTTTGAGCTTATCATATTTCCACTATAATCCCCGTTATGACACAGCAATTACATTTATGAAACCCGAAGATATTGTTTCATTGTTTCATTATTTCATTAAGGGCAAACCCGGACTTCGCAAACCGAGTCAAACACCGGCTCGCGCCCTCTGCTATGTATGAAGGAGGCGCCCTAACCCTCTCGCTTGTAAATGAAGGAGGTTCGGGCCTTGACAATTTACCATTTAGCCGAGACGAAAGGGCGGACCTTTCTCATCGTGATTTTCATGTCGGAAAGAGTCGTAAGGTCCTCGATGAGTGACCTTTTGTTTTTCATGTACTTCATCTCGAGCTCATAATACACTTAGAAGCAAAATTGCTCCTCTAACCGTAAACTCAAACATTTACTCCATGAGATGAAACATATTTCTGTTTTTTGAAGAACCATAGAACACGATGAAAAACCTACTAGTCGACTTTGAGAATGGGCTTCATGCAAGGCCGAGACCTAGGGAATATGAGTGGCGGATCAAGGTCGTTTGTCAACTTTATTTGCAAATTAAAGGATCAGCCATGGTAGGTCCGTCTGCGATGGGGGGCTTTTTTGGCTTTTTGATGATTGCCAAAGGTGAAATGTCCTAAACGCCACTTCTTAACATAGGGGAGAATATTGAAACGATGTGAATTTGCCTTTAAGGCCGATGGGCAAGTTAATAAAGTCGAAGCTAGGCAGATATGTGATATGAAGTTTTTGATGTCGCTGTGGGTGGACCGAATAAGTAGAAAGATGAAAAAAAAGTTTTGGGGGAGGGTTTTCTCGGATGACATATTGACATAAGGAAATCGCTTTCTAGAAAACTCAAATCAAGATATAGTCATCACTAACATGCAAAAATACCGATGGCTAACACCATCCTTTGTTATTATTTCCCCTAATGTGTTTTTTTGTATGGGGGTTCTTAGCTCGTGTGCCCCTAGGGAGCTCCCTCTCCAATGGCCCGTTCTGGCGGGGCATGGTTGTCGATACTGAGGTGCTTGGGAAACACGATGGAAAAATTCGTACTCGTTCGTAGTGGCGGTGCTCGGTCCTTTGTTCGTTGGAAGATGTGGGCCTCCATAGTTGGTTCTCTCTAAAAGGCGTGCTGGTGGTGGTTTATGTGTTTGCTTGGGCGAGCCTTTTTGTTGGTGGTTGGGTCAAGGGAGTGGTTGCGCGTGCGCTTTCCTACCTCAACCCTTTCACGAGGGGAAAAATGTCTGTGGGGTCAAATATGGGATGGATGAAGCGCGGAGCAATCCGTTGGGCCGGCTACCCTAGTCCTCTCGACCGTTCCTCGACATGCCCTCGCAGAAGGGTTGGGCCCAGGTAATGAAATAGCCCTCCCTTGGTTCGATCTCCATCAAAATTGCAAGTTTCCTCATCAATGGGCACGAGGTAGCATTCTTTTCTCGTCCCCCCTTTGGTGTTGAGGGAACTGCTCGCCCTTTCTTGAGCCACTCCCCCTTCCAAGGAAAAGTAGGAAGCGGGTGTTATGTCCTAGTCCTCACCATTTGGATTGTGGGTTTTTTTGCGTGACTCGTCATTTCTTAGATGTGTCGATTGTTGCAACAACGTCGTGGTGTGCGCTTTGGGGGGCTTCCCTCTTTTTAGGGTGTGACGTTGCACCGCCGGCGTATTTGTGGCTCCGGGCTTTGTCCAGCATTGAGTGTCGGCCCACGATAACTCCTCTATGGAGTTTCGCTTGTTTGGGCCCCCTTGAATTTTTGGTCGAAAGGTTGCTCGGTGTCCCGTACACTCGAGGGGTGCAATAGTAGGGTGGGTTTGCTATTAGTGCATTTTTTTGTCCTAAGCCTTGTGTGGGTTGGGGGGTCGCTACCTCTCGTTGGTAACGTGCTCTAGGCACTTGTCTCGTCTGGGGCCCTCGGCTTTTCTAGTGGTCAAGTTTAGGTTGTGGCTTGTCTCTCGCTTGGTTGTTTGATTGCCGCTTGTTATGTCGTGAAGATAGAAAGGATGTTGCGTCGCAATGTAGTATGTGGAAGGGTGCGAAAACGTGGGATGATTTTGATTGGGTGCCTTGTTTTCATTCTTTTTGGTTAAGCCAATCGTCCCTCGCAGCGGTGGCCCCTCTGCTCTTTCTAGCTAGCGTTGCTTTGAAATTTGGCCCCCTTTCTCTCAAATTGGATTTTTGTCGTGAGTGTTATGGTGGGTAATGCTTGGTTTTTTCTTTCTTTCCGTCGTCGTTTTCTTCCCTTCCGGTCCCCGGGCTTTATGGAGAAAAGCGAGAATTGTTGTGGGTCGCTGTCGTAGAAGGATGAAAAGCAAGGCAAACTCCCCAGGGTTGGCCACCCTAGTCCTTCTCGGCCGTCGTTCCTTGCGGTTCCCCCTTTTTTTGCTAAGGCACGAGGCTTGGAAAATCTTGTACCGTGTTTGAGCCTCCCCTTGTGATTCGTTTTGTTCCCCCTAGCTTTACCCGGGAGAAAAGGTGGGATTGCCGTGGATTTTGACATTTTCGAAGGATGAAAAAGCAAAGGCGAGTTCCCTGGCCGGGGTGGCCACCCCTAGTCCTTCTCTGGCCATCGATCCGTGCGCTCCCACCTTTTTTGCGAGGGCACCGGGGCCTTGAAAGCCTCGTTTTGTGTTTGAGCCTCGCGCCATGTTTTGGTTCTCTTTTTTATTTTTCTTTTTGGGTTGCTTTTTTTCTCTTCCTCCTTTCGGCCCCTAGCTTTATGGAGAAAAGGGTGAATCGTTGAGGATCGGCATTCGCGAAGGATGAAAGGCGGGGCAGTGAGCTCCCCGGGTTGGCCACCCTAGTCCTTCCCGATTTTCGTTCCTTGCGATTCCCCCCCCTTTGCAAGGGCGTGGGGCTCGCGAAGTGTTTGTTATCCGTTTGGGCCTCCTCCTTTGGAGTGGGTGGACAATTTTGTTTCTCTTTCTTTCATGTGTTTTCCTTACTTTCCTCATTCCGACCCCCGTCTTTACTGAGAAAAAAAGGGGGAGTTGTAGTGGGCTTGATGTTCGTGAAGGACGAAAAGAAGTGCAATTTTTTCGTGGTGGCCACCCCTAGTCCTTCTCGCTCATCGTTTCTTACAATTCTACCCTTTTTGAAAGGCACGAGGTTTGGAAAGCAGCTCTTCTTGCTCGTTCGAGCCCCTTCCCCTTTGGTGAGTGGGTTATGGAGTGCGGTTGTCTTGAGGGGGAAGGGGGCTTGTTGCGACGCATTGTACGTTGGGCTGGCTTTTAGCCATTTCTTGTGGGGGTGCGATATTTTGGTAACACACGGAAAATACACTCGCAACTGGATATCTCGCTCTCGTTACGATGAAGAACATAGCGAAATGCGATACTTAGTGTGAATTGCGTAATCCCGTGAATCATCGAGTTTTTGAACGCAATTTGCGCCGAGGCTTCGGTCGAGGGCACGTCTCATCCGGGCGTCGCATCCCAATCAAACGCGCTCCTTGCAATATGGTAGGGAGCGGCGAGGTGGTCATCCGTGCCCACGCGTGCGGTTGGTCGAAATGTGCGGCGATGTTTCGTGGCGTGCGCTCGGCAAGCGGTGATCTTGTCCCCTTGGTTGGGCGATCGGTGTTAGCCGATGCGGTGCTCGTGTGGCATCCCCGGAACTTGCTTTGCTCTCTTGTTCTCCCATTGGCAGGGCGGATTTAGCTCCAACTTGCGACCTCGACTCAAAGTGTAGAAAACCCGCCGAGTTTAAGCATATAATTAAGCTGAGGAAAAGAAACTTACAAGGATTCCCTAGTAGCGGCGAGAGAACCGGGAAGAGCTCAGCATGAAAATCGGCCGGCGCCGTCGCTCGAATTGTAGTCCGTAGAAGCGCCCCCGGCAGCCGGGACCCGGCCAAGTCTCTTGGAAGGGGGCGCCGAGAGGGTGACACCCATCGGACGGGGACCCCCGCCGCATCACGAGGCGTTGCTCTGCGAGTCGGGTTGTTTGGGAATGCAGCCCTAATTGGGTGGTAAATTCCGTCCAAGGCTAAATACGGCGAGAGAATGATAGCGAACAAGTACCGCGAGGGAAAGATGAAAAGGACTTTGAAAAGAGAGTTAAAGAGTGCTTGAAATTGTCGGGAGGGGAAGCGGATGGAGGCTTTCGATGCGTCCTCGGTCGGATGTGGAATGGCTCGTGCTTGTCCGCCGTCGACTTGAGGTGCAAGCCAACACGGCGCGATGCATCGTCACAAGCGCGGGTGGAGTACTTCTCGCTCGGCTTTTCCCGCGGTGGTCGAGGGACGAAGCGCGCGCCCGTGGCGGGCCGTGTGCACCGCGCGCTCGTGGTGTTGGTTGGCGGGCTTTCCATTTGGCCCGTCTTGAAACACGGACCAAGGAGTCTCAACATGTGTGCGAGTCTGGTGGGTTTGAAAACCTACGAGGCGCAAGGAAGCCGACGGGTGAGATCCCCTCTTTGCGGGAGGTGCATCGTCGACCGACCTTGAGCTTATGCGAAGGGTTCAAGTGCGAGCACATCCGCTGGGGACCCGAAAGATGGTGAACTATGCCCGAGCAAGGCAAAGCCAGCAGGAAACTCGGTGGAGGCTCGTAGCGATACCGACGTGCAAATCGTTCGTCCGACTTGGGTATAGGGGCGAAAGACTAATCGAACCATCTAGTAGCCGGTTTCCCTCCGAAGTTTCCCTCGTGATAGCCGGAGCTCACGCGCGAGTTTTATCGGCAAAGCAAATGATTAGAGGCATCGTAGGGCGTAACGCCCTCAACCTATTCTCAAACTTTAAATAGGTAAGAGGGTGTGGTCGCTCCATTGAGCCGTGCCATGGAATTGAGAGCTCCCAAGTGGGCCATTTTTGCATAGCGAATCGGCGATGCGAGATGAACCGAAAGTTGAGTTACGGTGCCGAATTGCACGCTAACCTAGATCCCACAAAGGGTGTTGGTTGATTAAGACAACAGATCGGTGGTCATGGAAGTTGAAATCTACTAAGGAGTGTGTAACAACTCACTCCCGGCCGAATCAACTAGCCCGAGAAAATAGATGGCGTACGAAGCGCGCAACCCATACTCGACCGTCGAGCAATTTCCCCGGCTTCGATGAGTAGGAGGACGCGGGGGTCGTTGAGAAACCTCGGCATGAGCTTAGGGATCGACTCCGCCTGTGCGCGATCTTGGTGGTAGTAGAAAATATTCAAATGAGAACTTTGAAGACCGAAAGTGGGGGAAAGGTTCCATGTGAACGAAAGACTTGGACATGGGTTAGTCGATCCTAAGAGATGGGGAAGCCTTGTATCAAGGGTGCACTCTACACGAGCATCGAAAAGGGAATCGGGTTAATATTCCCGAACCGAGACATGGCGGCGCCGGGCAACGTTAGAGAAATTCGGAGACGTCGTCGGGGCCCCCGGAATAGTTATCTTTTTCTTTTTTAATGACCTTGCTCCACCCCCGGAATCGGTTCACCCGAGATAGGGTCCGAAAGCATCGGAAGAGCACCGCACGTCTTGCGGTGTCCGGCACCCTCGCCGGCCCTTGAAAACTGGAGGACCGAGTACCATTCATGCCCCGTCGTACTCATAACCGCATCGTGTCTCCAAGGTGAACAGCCTCTCGGTGAATAGAACAATGTAGTTAAGGGAAGCTCGGCAAAACGGATCCGTAACTTCGAAATAGGATTGGCTCTGTAGGGTCGGGCTCGGGGGTCCGCGCCCTCAACTCATGGGTTGTCGCGTCCGCCCGAGCCGCTCTCGCGGCGAGGGCGGCGTCGCGTGCCGATTGAGCTACGGGCATAGAATGCCCCTCGCGGGGGCTTTTCTCAGGCGACAAACGCCCGACTCGTAAACTCGGCACTGGGACAAGGGGAATCCGACCGCTTAATTAAAACAAAGCATTGCGATGGTCCCCGCGGGATGCCGACGCAATGTGACTTTCGCCCGCGTGTCGAATGTCAAAGTGAAGAAATTCAACCAAGCGCGGGTAAACTACAGGAGTAACTATGACTCTCTTAAGGTAGCCAAATGCCTCGTCATCTAATTAGTGACGCGCATGAATGGATTAACGAGATTCCCACCGTCCCTATCTACTATCTAGCGAAAACCACAGCCCAAGGGAACGGGCCAAGCGTGACCGCAGTGAAAGAAGACCCCGTTGAGCTTGACTCTAGTCCGACTTTGTGAAATGACTTGAGAGGTGTAGAATAAGTGGGAGCCGTTTTGCTGCGCAAGTGAAATACCACTACTTTTAACGTTATTTTACTTATTCCGTGGGGTGGAGACGGGGCATCGCCCCTCGTTTTTGGCCTTAAGGCACGTTTTCGGCGGGTCAATCCGGCGAAGACATTTTCGAGTGGGGAGTTTGGTCGGGCCGACACATCTCGTTAAAACATAACGCAGTGTCCTAAGATGAGCTCAACGAGAACAAAATCTCGTGTGGAACAAAAGGGTAAAAGCTCATTTGATTTTGATTTTCGCGACGAATACAAACCGTGAAAGCGTGGCCTATCGATCCTTTAGACTTTTGGAATTTGAAGCTAGAGGTGCTTCGAAAAAGTTACCACAGGATAATCAGGGCTTGTAGCGTGCCCAAGCGTTCATAGCGACGTTGCTTTTTGATCCTTCGATGTCGGCTCTTCTCTATCATTGGAAGCGTAACTCACCAAGTGTTGGATTGTTTACCCACCAATAGGGAACGTGAGCTAGGTTTAGACCATCATGAGACAAAAGTTAGTTTTACCCTACATATGAACCGCATCGCAATAGTAATTCAACTTAGTATGAGAGGAACCGTTGATTCACACAATTGAGTCATAGCGCTTGGTTGAAAAGCCATGGCGCGTGGTTATCAGTGTGTCTGATTATGACCGAACGCCTCTAAGTCATAATCCACACTAGAAGCGGTGCATGTCACTCTTCAATCGTATCTCGACCCGCGTAGGGGCGTTTCTTTGTCGCCCCTGTGGGCCCGTGTCATTTGCAAACCGCGATCGTGAAGCATCTCGCTGGGGCAGCCTTTGAAGTTCAATTTCAAACGGCCGTTGAGAAGAATCCTTTGCGGACG
Source organism: Pinus albicaulis (assembly GCA_034641835.2). Lineage (NCBI taxonomy): Eukaryota > Viridiplantae > Streptophyta > Pinopsida > Pinales > Pinaceae > Pinus > Pinus albicaulis. Next base: position 11,255,205 of record CM076572.1, on the reverse strand, counting down.
ACTTAAATACGCGACGGGGTATTGTAAGTGGCAAGAGTGGCCTTGCTACCACGATCCACCGATATTTAGCCCTTGGTCGCCTCGATTTGGAGCTCGCTCTTGTCACTTTACTCAAAAATTCGGACGACTATCCCCACTGCACCTTCTCGTCCTTTTCATTCAAACATCGTTTCTTTTGTTCGCATCTTCGAAAATGCATTTCTTGTTTGGGGGCGGGAAATTTGGGGTTTCCATGCCGCCGTTGCGAGAGGGGTCGCCGACCGCGTAACTTAGTGGGCTCAGTGACATGGAAACCCCCAAATTTCCATGTCGCGGCACGGCGTAAAACCACCCCTGTGCCTCGCGGAACTTGGGGTTTCCGTGTCCTCCCCGCGCCCCCCGAGGGAAACACGCTAGGGAAATTGGGGTTTCCATTTCGTGGCACAGCGGCCGAGGGCCGCGCCCGAGCCCATGAAACTCTGGGGTTTCCATGTCCTCGCCCCCCCGACGAAAACCACGGGTTTCCATGTTTTTACGCCGCATCGGAAACTTGGGGTTTCCATGCCGATGGAAACCGTTGCCCGAGTCTCAGGGAACTTGGGGTGTTTCAAAACCGCAGCATCCGAAGCCTCTCGGGAACTCCGGTGTTTTTTTTCCATGTCGCGCGCATACAAACCCACTTCCATTTCGCCACATGACGGATAGCCGTCCCCCAATTTGGAGAAACTCGGGGTTTCCATTTCGTGGCACGGCGGAAAATTTCCCCAAGTCTCTGGGAAACCCCGGGGTTCCCATGTCCCGCCGTGATGGAAACCGCAACCCTCAAAGACGGGTACTTGGGGGTTCCATGCCGCAGCCGTGATAGAAACCACCGCCCAAGTATGGGGAACTTCGAGTTTCCATGTCACCGCGCGACGAAACCGCCACCCGGGTCCCGCGGAGCTCTGGGGGTTCCCATTTTTGCGCACGACTGGATACCACCCAATTCTCGGGAAACTCGGGGGATTTCCACATCCCGCCACGACAGAAACCATGGCCTCGTTGTGGGGAGCTCGGGTCTCCATGTCACGCACGATGGAGAACCGCCCAAGCCTCGCGAAACTTTGGGGCTTCTCGTTTCGTGGCACGAGGGAAACCACCTAGTTCTAGGAACCTCAGTGTCATCTCGCCCCGCCCGACAAAAACTCCACCCCCGGTGAGGGGAACTTGGGTTTCCATGTCGCGCACGACCGTAACCACCCAAGTTTACGGAACTCGTGGTTTCCGGGCCACGCGGCACGATGAAGAACCGCCCAAGCCTCGGCCAACTTGGGCTCCCATTTCGCGGCGACGCGAAACCACTCCTCCGGTCCGTCTCCGGAACTTGGGGTTTCCACACCCTCGTCATGGCGGAAGCCATCCAAATGCAGGAAGGTTGGGTTTTGTAAGGCCCCCGAAGACTTCGTGAGGCGCGTTCATGGCAGCCGGGCGCAGCCCGTCGAGCGTCTCGGGCGCCGTGCGCACACTACGCGCGAGCCGCCGCACAGCAACCACACCGGGCGCGGGGTGTGGCGGCGAGCGGCACGGGCTCGTCGCACATAGCCCTGCAGTGGCATCGAAAAAAGTGACGTTACGTGAAACGTCGCGTTGCAGCCGCAGCCATAGAACCGAGGCACGAGTTGGCGGCCGACGCCACGCGAGTGGGCGGACAACCCGAATGATGGGGGGTCGTCTCGGGTCGACCGAGTGACCCATGACACACACATGATACGCGTATTACGCGCATGCGGATGACGGAGAAGTCATCCAACCAATGATCAAGCAAGCGTCCGAGTGCGAGCGCATTGGAGCACCACGAGCCAAGCCACCGCACCGCTGGTGAAGGGAAACACGGCGGCGGTGAACGCAGTAGGCGAGCGCGGGTCGAGCCGTGTTGTTGATGTGCAGTGGCATGCAATTACTCCACAGGGCATCCGCACCGGGCAGACGGGGTCGAGCTCGGGCAGCGCGCGGGTCAAGTCGTGTGACATACGTGCAGTGGCGTGCGAAACTTCCTCCCGCAGGGCGTCCACAGTGCAAGGTCGGGCCTGGGCAGGGCGTCCGCACGATCCGAGCTTCGGCTCGCAGGTCGTTCGAAGGCATCGTGAGTCGGAATTGAGTGCCGAAAGTTGAAGTAGGTGAGTTTTTATGGGATGGAGCTAACCACATAGCCGGGGGGAGCGGATTGGATAGACGGAGAGCTCGCGGGGAGGTCTGAAATCATTTTCGACGTCGACCCGAGTGACACGACAAACGACTTGGGGCGCTTTTATGCAGTGATATTCCCGAGGTGAATTCTAGTGTCGTAAACGACTCGTTGTGGGCTAGTTAATGATTTTCAATCATTGTAAGCTTGGACAAAAAGTGACTTGCTTTGCCAAAGAGCAAAGGGGGTCTTTTGGCCGGATTGGAACTTATACTCTATTTCGTATTTATGAAACATATTATCGGCGTACCCATTATTAACTGGGAGTTTCCTCCCTTGTAAGTATGGGCGTACACTCGTGGATGTGATGATGATGTTCATGTTTTCCGCACATTGAAAGAACATTTGATTAACTAATTTAACAAGTGTTGCTAAAGGCGTAGTCTACATACTTGAGTATTACGAAAAGGAGAAGTACGGTAGTGCCGCACCCCGTCTATAGCATGGTTGAAAGGTCACCGAAGGTCTAGGGGTGTGACAGGGTTTCCTTGCCCCGCCGTGACGACGGGGCCGCCCAATCGTGCGAAATGTAAGGTTTCCCCGTCCCCGTTCAAGGGACACCGTCCAATTATACACCCGCCGTGACGGGAAACCGCCCCCCGTAAGACCCACAAGCCGAGGACGACGATGGAAGGCATTGGAAGCGTTCGGTGGACATGCGACGAACGACGAAACGTTTAGGAGCGACGTGCATAAACGCGTCCAAAAATGGCCGTCTCGTTGGCTTGGAGTTTTTATAGGCCGGCCGTGGTGGCAAGCCGACGTTAAGGAGGAAATTCCACGTCGTAACCAAGGCTTTATGGGCGTTTACCGGGTCGGCCTTATATGGGTCAAGCCCCCACCCATGGAAGAAATGTGTGGGAAAAAGACACATACGAAAGGAGGACGTGTGATGGACGATAAAGGAAAGAAAGAAGGACATCAACATCTTGCCGATTCCACCATTGGCAAGCTAATGCTCGAGCCGCAGCGAAGGTCGAGGGTGGAGGGCGAAGCCGCAGCAGGGAAACGAGTCCGGGTCGAGCCGGGTAAAAACTCGTTCGGCGCTCACCCGCGTGTCGAGTCGGGGTTCCTTCCGCAGGGCGCGTGCGGTGCAGTGTTTAGTGCATGGTCGAGTCGGGTTCCTTCCACAGGACGCGTGGAGAACAGTGTTCAGGGTGAGCGCGTTCAGGTCGAGTCGGGTTCGTGCGGCGCGCCCATGTTCCGGATGCGCGGATATGTGTTTGAAGGTGCGGAGTTCGTTCAGCAGGGTCGGGTCGGGTCGGGTCGGGTCAAACGTGTTCAGACCGTGACCCCGGTGACCCGTGTGCGGAAACGCGTTCAGGGTGCCGAGGGCGTCTGTGACCCGAGTGACCCACTCGAACCGGACCGTGCGTACTTCGTAAACATGTTCGAAAGGGAATTTTTGGGGTTCCTTTGGATTTTTTTGCACCGTTGGGAAGTCGTTAAGGCTAGAACTGGGTACAAGCACATTTGGCAAGAAGCATAAATGGTTTATGGAGGTTTGGTCGTATAGTTATTGCAGATTGTACATATTTATTGAAGCATAATACCGCGTGACTTATTAACCCGGGATTTTCCCCTCCCTTGAATGTATGGGTGTTCATGTGGTTTGATATTGATGTTTATTGCTGTTTTATTTCCGCACGAGAGCACTTTGGAAGATTAATTAAACAAGTGTTGAGTTAGGCATAGTCTACTTATTGAGTATATGAAAAGAGAAAAATAAGTTATTTACGCACCCGTCTATAGAGCGGTTGGGAGACTACCACAGTATAAGGGCGTGACAGCTTGGTATCGTAGCTACATTTTTGTGGCTTTATTATTATTATTATTGAGCAGTGATACCGTTGCAACATGCAAGGTGGTATTGAAGCTTGATGGATGAGTTTGTTTTCATTGGAAATGAACTTCAAAGAAATTAAAGAGAAGTCGAAGGAAGTGGAAAAAGGAGTTTGATGAGGCGAGTCGGACCATTGATACATTGTGCAAGAGGAGGACATCCGGCATGAGAAAAGATGAAATGTTTTCGACTTATGAAGAAAGTGAGAATTCTCCAAGCAGTAAATGGACAAGGTGGAAGAAGAGCGAAGGAATTTAATTGATAAGCTTCTCAAGCTTAGAGACCTTGGAAAGATGAAGCATGGTGGCATGAAGCCCATCGTGGCCGAACCAAAGGATGTTGTAGATGTGATTGAAGTCAAGGAAGAAGTCGATGAACAAGTTGGACCAGACCAAGCACATTACAAGCATTGATGGTGGACGATTCTCACAAGGATGTTGCGAAATGTGGTAGAAAGTCGAGGATGAACTTGATGAATAGGTTGGACCGGGGCCAAGCACATCGCAAGCATCGGCGATGGATGATTCTAGGGAGGATGTTGAGGATGCGGATATGATTGAGGAAGAACTCGTGGAACAAGTTGAACTCGGACCAAGCACATTGCGGTGCATTGGGGGATGAACCACATGAAAATTTTTGCGTAAGTGACAATGATCGAGGAGGAACTTTATGAGCGGGCGGTACCGGGGATCGAAAGCATTGCGTACATTGATGAGGACTCGAGGACACTCGCTTAGAGATTCTTCATGAAGACATGGCTCGTGTTTCAATTGAGCATCCGGGAGATGGACCGTATGCAGTGGATGGGAAAGAAGATGACTTCTTTTCCAATACCATGGAGGACCTTTCCTCGGATGACTATGATGGAACCTTGTACATTGGAGAAGCAAGGGGAGCATTTATTGTTGTAGGCCTTGATAGGGAAATTTGTGACCTCGCTCTAGTAGGTTCAAATTCCCGTGACAAGGGTGGAACTTGATGATCTCTGTGATAGGTACGGGTCATGCTTAGCCACATGGAAACCGGGCTAGGTGCCCCAACATGACTCATGGACTCGCCTTGGTGGTAGGGCACATTGTCCGGGTAGACTTCTTCATGGCTTACAACCAAGAAGGAACTCTTGGTGCACCTTTAGCTGGGGTAGAAGCCTTGGAGGAAGTACCCATGATGCTTGCCAACGCTTTGGATAGGATGATGCGTGGGAGTTCATGATGGAGTTTCATTCATTGGAGGCTTCACACTACAATGATCTTGCAGCATCTCGGTTCACCGAGGAACCGAGATCGAGACTCGGTCTTGATTTTGATGCACTATGGGATGCATACCTTCGAGCAAGGAAACGTGTTCGGCTCGTGCCTGGGTCACGTGAGGGCGCCCAAGGAAACGTGTTCGGGTCGGGTCGTGTGAGGGCGTCGTATAAAAAATGCTAAGTTGTGACGGCCCGCGTGCCTCGTGCACGTTTGCGCGACCGCGTTTCCGATTTTCTCCCTTGTGCCTTTGTTTGGGCGGGCTCGGGTCGGGTCGTGCCGTGCGAGGGGGGCCGCATAAAAAAATGCTAAGTTGTGACTGCACGTGTGCCTTTTGCACGTTCGTGCGACCCGTTTTCCGTTTGCTCCCTTGTGCCTTCGTTCGGGCGGGTCGGGTCGTGCCGTGTGAGGGCGCCCAAGGAAACGTGTTCGGGTCGAGTCGTGTGAAGGAGGCCGTATAAAAAATGCTAAGTTGTGACCGCCCCTGTGCCTTGTGCACGTTCGTGCGACCCGATTGCCGTTTGCTCCTTTGTGCCCTCGTTAGGGCGGGTCAGGTCGTGCCGTGTGAGGGCGCCCAAGGAAACGCGTTCGGGTCGGGTCGTGTGAGGGAGGCCGTCTCGAAAATGCTAAGTTGTGACCGCCCGTGTGCCTAGTTGTCACGCCCCTATACCTTCGGTGTCTTTCAACCACGCTATAGACGGGTGCGGCACTACCGTACTTTTTTCTTTTTCCAAATACTCAAGTATATAGACTACGCCTTTAACAACACTTGTTAGTTATTAACCAAAGGTTCTCTCGATATGCGGAAATAAACATAAACATCATTATCAATCCACAAGTATGCTCATACATACAAGGGAGGGGCAATTCCCTGTTAATAATGATAAATATGAAATTATAAGTTCCAATCCAGCAGAAGCCACTTCTGCTCCTTGGCAAGGCAAGTTAGCCTTTTGACCAAGCCCTAAGGCTTGTCAACCATCAAACTAGCCTACAGCAATCATTTACAATCATCAGAATTCACCTTGGGAATATCCTGCACAAAACTGCCCAAGTGTTGCCGGGTCACTCAAATCGGCACTACAAATCAGTTTAGACCATCCCTCGAGCTCCCTATGTGTCCAATCCGCTTCCCAGCTGTACGGTTAGATGCGGCCCGTCAATACGCACATTCTGCAATTTACGGCACTCAATTCCGACTCCGGACGCTCCCGGAATGGTTTCCGCACTATAGTGCAGTTCGTGCAGAGGCACCCAGTCTTGGGTCACCCGACTCGCCTAGCCAAACGCGTTCGGGTCGGGTCGGGCGCGTCGGGTGAGGGCGCCCGGCCAAAGGCGTTCAAGTCGGGTCATTTGGGCCGAGGGCGCCTGTATCAGATTTGCTAAGTTGTGACCGCCCGGGTGCCTTGTGCACGTCCGAGCGACCCGTTTGCCGTTTGCTCCCATGTGCGTCCGTTCGGTCGGGCGGGTCGTGTGGCACCGGGTGAGGGCGTCCGTCCGGTTCGGGCTGTTTGGTTGGAGGGCGCCCGTGTCAGATTTGCTAAGTTGTGACCGCCCGGGTGCCTTGTGCACGTCCGGGCAGCCCGTTTGCCGTTTGGTCCCATGTGCGTCCGTTCGGGTCAGGTCGGGTCGTTCGGTCATGCCAGGTGAGGGCGTCCGTTTTGGTCGGGTCGTTTGGTCGTGGCGGGTGAGGGCATCCATTCGGGTCGTTTGGCCCAAGGGCGTCCGTTCGGGTCGGGTCGTTTGGTCGTGCCGGGTGAGGGCGTCCGTTCGGGTCCGGTCGGGTCGTTTGGTCGTGCCGGGTGAGGGCGTCGGTTCGGGTCGGGTCGGGTCGAATTGTTGTCTTGAAGGTGAGAGCGTCCATTCGGGTGTTCGGGTCGGGTGGGCGTGCCGGGTGAGGGGGCGTCCGTTCGGGTGGTCGGGTCGGGCGGGTGGGCGTGCGGGGTGGGGGCGTGCGTTCGGGTCGGGTCGGGTGGCGTGCGGGTGGCCATGAGCGTCGTTCGGGTCGGGCGCAGTCGGGTGGGTGTCTTTAGCGGTGAGGCGTCCGTTCGGGTCGGGTCGGGTGGCGGTCATTTGGTACCGTGCGGGTGAGGGGCGTCCGTTCGGGTCGGGTCGGGTCGTTTCGCCCGGCGTCCGTTGGGTGGGCGTGCGGGTGAGGCGTCCGTTTGGGTCGCCGTTCGGGCGGGTCGTTCGGTCGTGCCGGGTGAGGGCGCGGGTCGGGTCGGGTCGTTTGGCCCGAGGGCGCCCGTGTCAAATTTGCTAAGTTGTGACCGCCCGGGTGCCTTGTGCACGTCCGGGCGGCCCGTTTGCCGTTTGCTCCCATGTGCGTCCGTTTGGTCGGGTCGTTCGGTCGTGCCGGGCGAGGGCGTGCGTTCGGGTCGGGTCGTTCGGTCGTGCCGGGTGAGGGGGCATCCATTCAGTTCAGGTCGGGTCGGCTGGCCACGAGGCGCCGTGTGATTGCTAAGTTGTGACACGCCGGGTGCCTTGTGCACGTCCGGCGACCCGTTTTCCGTTTGCTCCCATGTGCGTCGTTTGGTGGATCGTTCGATGATCTTGAGATGAGGAAAGCGTCCAGATTCGGGTCGAGTCGATCGATTTGGCGAGCCGTGTCAGTTGCTAAGTTGTGTTGCCGGGTGCCAATACTGTCAGGAGCAGCCGTTTCTGTTTGTTGCTTCCATGTGCGTCCGTTTGGTGGTGCGCCGTAGGGCGTCCGTTCGGGTCGGGTCGTTCGGTCGTGCCGGGCGAGGGCGTCCGTTCGGGTCGGGTCGGGTTGTTTGGCCCGAGGGCGCCCGTGTCAAATTTGCTAAGTTGTGACCGCCCGGGTGCCTTGTGCACGTCCGGGCGGCCCGTTTGCCGTTTGCTCCCATGTGCGTCCGTTTGGTCGGGTCATTCGGTCGTGCCGGGCGAGGGCGTCCGTTCGGGTCGGGTCGTTCGGTCGTGCCGGGCGAGGGCGTCCGTTCGGGTCGGGTCGTTCGGTCGTGTCGGGCGAGGGCGTCCGTTCGGGTCGGGTCGTTCGGTCGTGCCGGGTGAGGGCGTCCGTTCGGGTGAGGGCGTCCGTTCGGGTCGGGTCGTTCGGTCGTGCCGGGCGAGGGCGTCCGTTCGGGTGGGCGTGCCGGGCGAGGGCGTCCGTTCGGGTCGGGTCGGGTAGTTTGGCCCGAGGGCGCCCGTGTCAAATTTGCTAAGTTGTGACCGCCCGGGTGCCTTGTGCACGTCCGGGCGGCCCGTTTGCCGTTTGCTCCCATGTGTGTCCGTTTGGTCGGGTCGTTCGGTCGTGCCGGGCGAGGGCGTCCGTTCGGGTCGGGTCGTTCGGTCGTGCCGGGTGAGGGCGTCCGTTCGGGTCGGGTCGTTTGGTCGTGCGGCACGATGGCGTCCGTTCGGGTGGGCGTGCCGGGCGAGGGCGTCCGTTCGAGTCGGGTCGGGTCGTTTGGCCCGAGGGCGCCCGTGTCAAATTTGCTAAGTTGTGACCGCCCGGGTGCCTTGTGCACGTCCGGGCGGCCCGTTTGCCGTTTGCTCCCATGTGCGTCCGTTTGGTCGGGTCGTTCGGTCGTGTCGGGTGAGGGCGTCCGTTCGGGTCGGGTCGTTCGGTCGTGCCGGGTGAGGGCGTCCGTTCGGGTCGGGTCGTTTGGTCGTGCGGCACGATGGCGTCCGTTCGGGTGGGCGTGCCGGGCGAGGGCGTCCGTTCGGGTCGGGTCGGGTGGTTTGGCCCGAGGGCGCCCGTGTCAGATTTGCTAAGTTGTGACCGCCCGGGTGCCTTGTGCACGTCCGGGCGGCCCGTTTGCCGTTTGCTCCCATGTGCGTCCGTTCGGGTGGGCGCGCCGTGTCGTGCCGGGTGAGGGCGTCCGTTCGGGTGGGCGCGCCGTGTGAGGGCGTCCGTTCGGGTGGGGGCGTCGTGTCGTGCCGGGTGAGGGCGTCCGTTCGGGCGGGCGTGCCAGGTGAGGTCGTCCGTTCGGGTGGGGTCGTTTGGCCCGAGGGCGCCCGTGTCAGATTTGCTAAGTTGTGACCGCCCGGGTGCCTTGTGCACGTCCGGGCGGCCCGTTTGCCGTTTGCTCCCATGTGCGACCGTTTGGGTGGGCGCGTCGTGTCGCGCCGGGCGAGGGCGTCCGTTCGTGTGGGCGTGCCGTGTGAGGGCGTCCGTTCGTGTCGTGTCGTTTGGTCGTGCGGCACGATGGCGACCGTTCGAGTGGTCGTGCCGGGCGAGGGTTCGGAATTAGATCGGGTCGTTTGGCCCGAGAGGGGGCGCCCGTGGTGGGTTGCTAAGTTGTGACCGCCGGGTGCCTTGTGCACGTCCGGGTGGCCGTTGCCGTTTTCTCCCATGTCACGACCGTTTCGTTGGGCGTCGTGTCGTGCGGGTAGTGATGCGTGCGGGTGAGCGTCAGTGAGGTGATCAGCCCGCCGAGGCGCCGTGTGAGATTTGCCTAAGTTCTTGACCACTGGTGCCAATGCCCACGTCCCCAGGCGGCAGGTTGCGTTTGCTCCCATGTGCGTCCGGTCGGGTCGGTGCGTCGTGTCGTGCCCGGTGAGGGCGTCCGTTCGGGTTGGGTCGTTTGGTCGTGCTGGGTGAGGTCGTCCGTTCGGGTCGGGTGGTTTGGCCCGAGGGTGCCCGTGTCAGATTTGCTAAGTTGTGACCACCCGGGTGCCTTGTGCACGTCCGGGCGGCCCGTTTCTCGTTTGCTCCCATGTGCGTCCGTTTGGTCATGCGCGCCGTGTCGTGCCGGGTGAGGGCGTCCGTTCGGGTCGGGTCGTTTGGCCCGAGGGCGCCCGTCTCAGATTTGCTAAGTTGTGACCGCCCGGGTGCTTTGTGCACGTCCGGGCGGCTCGTTTGCCGTTCGCTCCCATGTGCGTCCGTTCGGGTGGGCGCACCGTGTCGTGCCAGGTGAGGGCGTCCGTTCGGGCGGGCGCGCCGTGTCGTGTCGGGTGAGGGCGTCCGTTCGGGCGGGCGTGCCAGGTGAGGTCGTCCATTCGGGTGGGGTCATTTGGCCCGAGGGCGCCCATGTCAGATTTGCTAAGTTGTGACCGCCCGGGTGCCTTGTGCACATCCGGGCGGCCCGTTTGCCGTTTGCTCCCATGTGCGTCCTTTCGGGTGGGAGTGCTGTGTCGTGCCGGGTGAGGGCGTCCGTTCGGATCGGGTCGTTTGGGCCGAGGGCGCCCGTGTCAGATTTGCTAAGTTGTGACTGCCCGGGTGCCTTGTGCACGTCCGGGCGGTTCGTTTGCCGTTTGCTACCATGAGCGTCCGTTCGGGTCGAGCGTGTCGTGTCGCGCCGGGTGATGGCGTTCGTTCGGGTGGGCGTGCCGGGTGAGGGCGTCCGTTCGGGTCGGGTCGTTTGGCCCGAGGGCGCCCGTGTCAGATTTGCTAAGTTGTGACCGCCCGGGTTCCTTGTGCACGTCGGGGCGGCCCGTTTGCCGTTTGCTCCCATGTGCGTCCGTTCGGGTGGGCGCGTCGTGTCGCCCCGGGTGAGGGCGTTCATTCGGGTCGGGTCATTTGGGCGTGCCGGGTGAGGGCGTCCGTTCGGGTCGGGTCGTTTGGCCCGAGGGCGCCGGTGCCATATTTGCTAAGTTGCAACCGCCCGGGTGCCTTGTGCACGTCCGGGCGGCCCGTTTGCCGTTTGCTCCCATGTGCGTCCGATCGGGGGGGCGCTCCGTGTCGCCCCGGGTGAGGGCGCACGGATGGGGGCGTTCGGGTCGCCCTGTTTTGTCCGAGGGTGCGCTTATCAGATTTTTCTTTTCATGTGAAAGGTGGGTTGGTAATTGAGTTGTTTTGCTCGGTTGTGCCTGAAGAATGGCCTTGGGTCATTTGTAGGGTCGTCGACTTTCTTCTCTCCATCACCACTCGTTAGCATATGAGCGGTAATGTTGGCCATGCTTGTCCTTGGAGGCATGTTTGAACAATCTCTCCCGTCCACTCTGTTTTCTAGCATTTGGATGGGGTTGTTGTGTGTGGCTCTTTGAGATGACTGGCCGCCTGTTGGCGTTGTTGAAATCGGCTCTCCGGTAACTCTCTCTCGTGCCCCTTGGTCGAACGTTTGCTCTGTTGAAATCATCGTTTTGATATGTCGCTTGTTGGCTTCGTCGATGTCGGCTCTTCTCTATATTGTTCTTCTCCTCCCTTTTTGCTTGCTTGTGGGGGGAGGGGTTGGATTTTCGTGTGAAAGGTGGGTTGGTAACTAAGTTGTTTGTTCGGGTGTGCCTGAAGAGTGGCCTTGGGTCATTTGTAGGGTCGTCGACTCTCATCTTCTCTCCATCCCCACTCGGTAGCGCATGAGCGGTAATGTTGGCCATGCTTGTCCTGGGAGGCCTATGTGAAAAGAGTTACCCTTTCGCTCTGTGTTCTCGGAGTTGGATGAGGTCGCTCTGTGTGGCTCCTTGAGACAACTGGCCGGTCGCCTATGTTGCTCTCGTGCCCCTTGCTCGCTCATTGGCTCCGTCGATGTTGGCTCTTCACTATAATTTTCACCTCCTCCCTTTTTGGTGGGTTGGAGAGGTGTGCTTTTGTCTCGTTGGCTTCGTGAAATCGGCTCCTCGCTATATTGTTCACCTCCTCCCCTTTTGGTGTGGGGAGGGGTTGGATTTTCGTGTGAAAGGTGGGTTGGTAACTGAGTTGTTTGTTCGGGTGTGCCTGAAGAGTGGCCTTGGGTCATTTGTAGGGTCGTCGACTCTCATCTTCTCTCCATCCCCACTCGGTAGCGCATGAGCGGTAATGTTGGCCATGCTTGTCCTGGGAGGCATATGTGAAAAGAGTTACCCTTACGCTCTGTGTTCTCAGAGGTGGACGAGGTCGCTCTGTGTGGCTCCTTGAGACAACTGGCCGGTCGCCTATGTCGCTCTCGTGCCCCTTGCTCGCTCGTTGGCTCTGTCGATGTTGGCTCTTCGCCATATTGTTCACCTCCTCCCTTTTTGGTGGGTTGGAGAGGTGGGCTTTTGTCTCGTTGGCTTCGTGAAATCGGCTCCTCGGTATATTGTTCACCTCCTCCCCTTTCGGTGGGGGGAGGGGTTGGATTTTCGTGTGAAAGGTGGGTTGGTAACTGAGTTGCTTGTTCGGGTGTGCCTGAAGAGTGGCCTTGGGTCATTTGTAGGGTCGTCGACTCTCGTCTTCTCTCCATGCCCACTCGGTAGCGCATGAGCGGTAATGTTGGCCATGATTGTCCTGGGAGGCATATGTGAAAAGAGTTACCCTTCCGCTCTGTGTTCTCAGAGTTGGATGAGGTCGCTCTGTGTGGCTCCTTGAGACAACTGGTCGGTCGCCTATGTCACTCTTGTGCCCCTTGCTCGCTCATTGGCTCCGTCGATGTTGGCTCTTCACTATATTGTTCACCTCCTCCCTTTTCGATGGGTTGGAGAGGTGGGCTTTTGTCTCGTTGGCTTCGTGAAATCGGCTCCTCGGTATATTGTTCACCTCCTCCCCTTTCGGTGGGGGGAGGGGTTGGATTTTCGTGTGAAATGTGGGTTGGTAACTGAGTTGCTTGTTCGGGTGTGCCTGAAGAGTGGCCTTGGGTCATTTGTAGGGTCGTCGACTCTCGTCTTCTCTCCATCCCCACTCGGTAGCGCATGAGCGGTAATGTTGGCCATTCTTGTCCTGGGAGGCATATGTGAAAAGAGTTACCCTTCCGCTCTGTGTTCTCAGAGGTGGACGAGGTCGCTCTGTGTGGCTCCTTGAGACAACTGGCCGGTCGCCTATGTCGCTCTCGTGCCCCTTGCTCGCTCGTTGGATCCGTCGATGTTGGCTCTTCGCCATATTGTTCACCTCCTCCCTTTTTGGTGGGTTGGAGAGGTGGCCTTTTGTCTCGTTGGCTTCGTGAAATCGGCTCCTCGCTATATTGTTCACCTCCTCCCCTTTTGGTGGGGGGAGGGGTTGGATTTTCGTGTGAAAGGTGGGTTGGTAACTGAGTTGCTTGTTCGGGTGTGCCAGAAGAGTGGCCTTGGGTCATTTGTAGGGTCGTCGACTCTCGTCTTCTCTCCATCCCCACTCGGTAGCGCATGAGCGGTAATGTTGGCCATGCTCGTCCTGGGAGGCATATGTGAAAAGAGCTACCCTTCCGCTCTGTGTTCTCAGAGTTGGATGAGGTCGCTCTGTGTGGCTCCTTGGGACAACTGGCCGGTCGCCTATGTCGCTCTCGTGCCCCTTGCTCCCTCGTTGGCTCCGTCGATGTTGGCTCTTTGCTATATTGTTCACCTCCTCCCTTTTTGGTGGGTTGGAGAGGTGGGCTTTTGTCTCGTTGGCTTCGTGAAATCGGCTCCTCGCTATATTGTTCACCTCCTCCCCTTTCGGTGGGGGAGGGGTTGGATTTTCGTGTGAAAGGTGGGTTGGTAATTGAGTAGCTTGTCGGGTGTGCCTGAAGAGTGGCCTTGGGTCATTTGTAGGGTGGTCGACATTCGTATTCTCTCCATCCCCACTCGGTAGCACATGAGCGGTAATGTTGGCCATGCTCGTCCTTGGAGGCATATGTGAACAATTCCCCCTTCGCTCCGTGTTCTCGAAATTGGATGGGTTTTT